>JAODKL010000036.1:12966470-12983498 GCA_026780765.1 Petrocephalus schoutedeni | reverse complement strand
ATAAATACCGTACCGTGCCATTCATACCGAGGTATTACCGTACCGTGAAGTTTTGATACCGTTACATCCCTAGTAGGGTATAATCATTTGATGTGGAGGATGCAATCAGATCACATGGAGGAGGTTGCCCATGATATGTAGGATGTCATCATTTGACGTGGAAGATGTAATCAGATTGCATGGAGGAGGTCACCAAATGATGTGTAGGGTGTCATCATTTCAAGTGGAGGATGTAATCAGATCATGTGGAGGTCAGAGAAGCATGTGTGGGACGTCATTTTATTTGGAACATATCATCAACTGTTGAGGATGTCATTGTTTTCTAATCAGTAATACATAAATCTCTTCCTCCATGACTGTCTCGCTTTGGTAAAAGTTGGGCTGATTGACAGTCAGACCCTGACCTTTGTCAGTCTCTTTAGCATAGCAACAGTAGTCTGCTTTTCCAAATTCAGGCCACCAGTGTGAAAATGAACAGGAATCAGTAAAGGGAGGAGGAGCTCATGACTTTACAAACAAGTTCAGCATCTGAATCTGATTGCATCCTGGACACAGCTTGTCAATATAACAGTGCCTGTATAACAGATATATAACAGATGTAACAATATAGAAATTCCTCCACTCCAGGTATTTAAATGTATATCCTGTAATTATACGAGTGATTCAGCTCTTCTAAACACTGCTGTCCTTTTTAAGCACTGGTACACCAGGCTGGAAACTAATGGCGAGTTGAGTGAGTGGGGAAAAACAGGCATTTTCTTTACCCCAGGTTTCCTTCCTGATGTTTCCTCAATGTGCTGCCTGCCCCCATTGCATACTCAAAACCTATGGGACCCAATTATATTCTGAGATAGGATACCGTTCTCTTGCATTTCTGCTCCTAACTGGAATGAGACCAATACCTTACCGGGGGCTTGCGCAAAGATACAGTGCTCATTGAGGGATAAGAATTACCCTTGGCATATTTCCTGCAAAGCACAGTTGCCTATGGGAGAGCAATTTTCTACTAGGCTCATCTCTGACATTTGTTAAAGAAGCACCCTCTTGAGAGCCTGATGGTGATTAGTCTTCCACCAGACCCACAATGGAGCTTGTAAACCGCGGCACACCCAAAAGGGAATGCAAGGCAACACTTCACCATAATGACCATAACAGACAGAAGTCATGGAATGGTCCCAAGGCCCATGGTCCCAAGTTAGGGAGTGATCCGCAGCACGTCGTCTCAGAATTAGGAAGCTGCAGAAGTAGACAGAGACACATATTGGTTTTCACTGGATCAGTTTGATCAGTCAGGATATCTGAATGACTATTGACTGTTCTGCTAGTATACCTCATTGTTGACCAGACTGAATACTATTTTGGACTTGGAAAAGTTGGGAGGTTAAAGAGGAAATCTGCAACCTTTAACAAGTTTGATGGACTCATCACTACAGTGATACACCATTAGGAAGCCTGAAGACCCAGACAGAAGATTGGACTCATTGGACGAATGCCATCAATATGGTCTTCAGGAAATGACTTGGGTCATAATAATAATGCATCAGTGGAATGTCTGTCCTCATAGCTTGCAACTTAAAGCAGTTACAGCTCTCTACGGGTCCAGCCCTGAAATGTTTGGCAGACCAAAGAATTATCTATGGGGACCAGGGGGAGATATGAGGGCCCGAGCTTATGGGTCGAGCTTATGATTGGTTGGGCCAGGCCCTCCCTGCCAACTCCCCCCCCCCCCATATGGAGCCGGCCCTGCCTTTGGCTCATTAAATCTGCTTAATGAAATCAATGTGTTCATTCTATGCTCTTTGTTTTCACCCTTATATTTTAATTGTCCCCCTGAGGTGTTCTATCATCTTATGCTAACTTGAAGCAGAGCATGGATGAGAGCCCAGCTGTTAGGTAGGAGATGTAGATGTAGGGGTAAGATGTAGGGGTGCCGGTTTCGGGGGCCAGGTACAGTATCAGTGTTCCCTTGCCTAAAAAAGATTATTTGATTTCAGGATACAAAGACCTTTGTTGGTTTTTGTTCTCAAGCAGCTGTGACATGCTGATTATTATGCAGGTTTGCTGAGAGAGTGAGAAGGAGGTGCTGGAGAGAGATCTACTTAAGGCACCTCCGCCTACAGTCTGTGCAGACTGTCACGCCAGCTAGTCATTACAATGCACGGCATTCCATGGAACTGCCTCTAGGGGGCATTCTTCTACAGTAAGGCGGGCCACAGTATGCATGCACTTCAGCTCTGTATGGAGTGTGTGTGTGTGTGTGTCCAACATGTGTATTACTGTATGTGCTTGCATGCGTGTGATCATGCGTGTGCGCAGGTTTTTGCCAGGAATTACTGAAGTGACTGTGTTTGCGTAATTATCGAAACGAAGCCGAAATGAAGTCATTAGCCACGGAAACTCATTAAACTCTTACCTTGGCGGTGTCTTTGTGCACAGCGGTAAGATGACCATTAATGAATAGGCAAGTTCATAAGTATCCATCTTTAAAATTGATCGAGCCCGTGATTGATTTCTGTGAAAGAGGGAAGCGGGTGCAGGCACTGGCATAGCAGTATCGCGGGCTGGTATCAAAGCCAGTGGGCTGCAGTCAGAGATGCCGGACTCAACCTGCGCGGAAACGAGCCTGAAGATGACACAGTGAGAGAAGAGAAGGAGCGAAACCTGGGAACAAAGAAAGACAATTTGTGGATTCGAAACTACAAAAGGTCATGCAAGCTGGGGAAATGGCACCATATAATTAGAGCACATACACCTGGGAGGCAGACGATAATCACACATGCTGTTATCTAATGTTCTTTTTTTAAGACACTCCTGAAGTCGTAGGATGTTCTAATTTGGGGTTAGAGTCGTATGGCCTCACAGACATTCACTTCAGTAAAGAAAGGGAACAAAAAGATTATGCAGAACCTCCAGTGTTTAACAAAGTATCATTACGCCTCAAAGATCTTTGGTTCACTGTTGTTCCTGGGTGTCCTCTTTTGAATCAAACTTTATATATCATTAAAGTTACAGGGTTGGTTGGACTCTAATCAGCAGCGTAATGGGGTGGGGGGGGGGAGTTAGGATGATTCCAGGGGCCTTAAAAAATTTGGAACGTAATTGGATTGGTCTTGGTTGAGGGCCCAATATGATATGCTTTCATGGGGTCCAAAGACTTAAGCGGTGCCCCTGGATCTAATATTGAGTTAACCTGATAATATTGGGTGGCTAGGCAGAAATAATGTAGCTGTTTTCAATACAGCAGACACTTCTGAGCAAAGAAATTCAAGTTTACTTAGACAATAATTCTGCACTAGCTGACTCTTACCTTTCAGTTAGTGAGATGCTAATCTGTCTGCTGAAGTTGATTCTAGTGGGTAACCGGGTTTAGTTCTGAATGTTTCTTAACTTTTTTTAATGGTGTGCTGTGGTGATATGGATGGTGTGTTAAGATTTTTATAGTCTTAACAGCACGATTGGGCTGTGTAATGATTCAAAGTCAACTAAACGCTTAATTTGGGATTCCAATCCAGTCCCGAGACGGGCAAACATGGAGATACGCTGTTAAGGGGCTTCTACAGGCATGCCAAGCTTTCCGTATGTTCCACATTTGGCGTGGTCAGAGGTCATGTTACAATGCCAGCGGTCTGTCTGAACACGCTGGACCACCTGAGTCTTCAGCAGGCTTTGGTAGCTGGCCCTGACAATAGCCCCAGGTCTCCCTCAGAGACCCCCAGTGCGCTGTGATGAGGAGTCACACCCCCCCCTCCCCCAGAGGGTTCCTGTCAGGATTTTGGCCAGTGCTGTTAAATAAATCCTTGTCAAGACACAGAGGGGTTATTGCTCACTGAACTGTCGCCCAGATCCTAAATCAGAAGGCGATAGGAGACCCGCAAGTAGACTTCTCCCCCTAACCTTTCAGCTATGAGCAACTGGGCATAGGTAGCCTTGACCCTGGTACCATGTGGACAGAGAAATCGCTCCCCATGCCCCCCAGCACCGAGTGGACCTTGGTCGAAATTACAGCCAAAGATCGCCATTAATTAACACAGAAATTGCTTTTTAAAATCCCTAAGATATTAATTAGAAAGCGAATCGGCCGAGTTGCCAGATGAATGGACCCGGTTCTAATTTCATTCGGTCAGTTCTTGCCAAGGTTGTCCTCAGACATGGGAGGTTCTGATGGCCCTTGAGATGAATTACACTGCGGCTGGCAAAGATGTACGGTGAGGGGCAGAGACCAGAGGTCCTGTCCTCACATCCACAGGAGGACACGTATGAAGGTTATAGCATGGGAAGAGTACCAGGCCCCTTTCTAACAATGAAGCCGGCTGAATATGTGGGAAGGAGACACTGCATGTAAACAAAAACAGGATGCAGAGTGATCATTACTTTAAACTGCTTTAAATTATGATGTCTAAATCAATATGACAGAGAAGCAGTGTGACCCTCAGGTCATGGGGGGGAAAAACTGCTATTTAATTGCACTTTTCATAATTAGTGAACAGTAGTTAACAGTCTTCGTAATATGTTTCCTAGTTTCTCTATAAGTAAGCCTACTGTGACTTTAATTAGCGTTCTTGATAGTGTAAGAAGTACTGTAATGACGACAGGAAGAAGATAACTAATTAAAGGGTAATAATAACAAGCTGCCTTAAGAGTAGATTCTGTTTATTTTAGCAACTGCTTTAATTAGGTCTGGAGTTTTGTGTAGGGCTGAACTGGGACGCTGCACTTAAAAAAAGACCGGTTGCATCCTGCTAATGTTTGGGCAGGTATGTTACTTCTAAAAAGGGAAAAATGTTCCAACTAGGTCATATACTAGCGAGGTATTAAGTAGTGATGAACCAGACTGCCCCAAAACAGCGAAATCAGTTCCACGTTGCGTAGGTAATTAAAAAAAAAAGTTCTGAAAAGACGTGATATTAGTCGCTTTATCTCTCATTTTTCCCATTACCTCAAAATAAATTGTTACGATTTTCAGTTGCATTTGTTGCGGCAGTGTGTTCTCCGTGTGTCCGGCGTGTCACCTAAGGAATCAGCTCCGATTGATTTAACATGTCAGTAAAAGTCTGCATTTTGCGAAAGCAAAAAAAAAAACAAACATACACACATAAAAATACCATAACTCAGGATTACTACCACGGAAACAGGCAGTGCTTCAGGACCATAGCAAACGCTGTCAGCATTAATTTCCTATTAATTTGCGTATGATCCCAGTAGAGTACAGTGATGAAGTGCCCTTGCCCTTGTGTTCTTCTCTTAGCTATCTGTGTAAGGACTTCGGAAGTGCTGGACATGTAGCTGTTTGTGTAATGCGTCAGCTCAGGCTGCTGGCAAACGCAAAGTGTCAATTACACAGGCTATATTAGAAGACTTTTTCTTAAACTGAATGCACCTACACTTTACAAAGTGTCTGTTTTCATAAGGATAATACACTGCCAGCAATTAAAGATGACTTTAATTAAAGACCACTTTAGCGTTCGGGAGGGAGCTTCATAAACAGAAAGAACTTTCCTGTTTACGATGATTTTTTTAAAAATAAGATAAATAATCACAGATCTAAATGTATTATGTTAGTTTAAGGAATTATGACAGTTTCCTGTCTAGAGGCCTTACCGTGATTAAAAACAAAGCATCCCCAGAGGCCACTTTGTTTGCGCTCAGTGCAGTAAACATGATCTAACTCTAATGCTTTGCTGTGCGGCTAATTTTTCATCTCCGTAACTTTGACGTCTGAACCCCATGGTGTAGTTTTAGTGAAATGGCTGTCATGCAGAGTTGGGGGGCACTTCATAATCTCGGCAGAGTGGCCTCCCTCGCGCCGCCGTGCAGTATGTACTTTGGCATTTATGCTGCAAAGCTTTGGTGGCTTTACGTAACTCACCTCCCTCTGTTTTTGAGGTACTCGGCTCACAATGGGAACTCAACTGAAGAGCAAATTTCCAAAACTCACCCAGTCCATTTTTTGTTGCTTCGTGAGTCTGGCTTCCTCATCATAAGTTACTGTACTGGGAACCAAAACTCACTCAGTCATCTTGCAGTCCAATTAAGAACTTTTGTTAAATTTCCAAAATTTTCCTGAAAAACATATTCTACGGACTGAGTGAGTTTTGGGTATTTGCTCCTTAATTATCTTCAAGTAATGTTATCTTGCCATGGTCTGAGGTTCTGTGTTTGATAAGGTTTCCATCGTGCTCTCTAGGAATGAATCCATTTAAAGCTGCAATAACTGTTGTCAAGCTATGAACTTGAATTAGATCCTTGAGGTATTCTGATCTTAACTAAGCCATTGTACTTTTTTAAACTCAGTATTGTCCTTCAGGTAGCATTTACTTAAAGCAGTAATTATACTGCATTATGAATGCATGATAATGCATCATGAATGCTCCATGAAGGTCTCATCTATAATGCACTATAACTACCTTCATAATGCATTTTAATGGTCAGTATAAGTATTAAGGATGCTTTGTACTGCATTATAAAGGTATGTATAGTGCATTATAGATGAGAGCTTCATGGAGTAATCATAATGCATGAGAAACATGATTATAATGTGTTATGCCTTTTTATAAATGTTTTTGTTTACTTTATGAATGTGTTCAAATGAATTATAAGGACAGTTATTAGGCTTTATGGATATAGGCTTCATAGGAAGTGTTGTCTTCCTTCATTTTCTTGAACTAGTTACTGCCTTTTACTATGCCCTGTCTCATTTTCACTGAGCATTAATGACCATTTGGCTACGATATGGAAAATGATCAAATGCAGGTCAGCAATCCTGTGCTGAGAGCTGTACTCAAGCTACCCTTCGGGCACCTTCCGGTCCTCTGATTAATCTGTATCATCGACTCTAGTTGAGGAAGGAACAGAAAAAAATCAAATCCTCTTCTGTTTAATGCTGATGACACTCAAAGACATTAGATGAGTTCTGGGCTTCAGTTACGATTGGCCAGTTGTGGGATTTTTAAAAGGAGTGTTGTTACAGTAGCATGAAATAAGCACCATTTATCTGAAGCATTTTTATTCTCTGTGTGTCTTTTCAGCCCCTTTGACGGACCAGCCACCTAAGATCCTGTTTCCACCCGAGAACAAAATGACCGTGATGGAGATGCAGATCGGTAAGACGGGACCCTCCGTTCCTGCTCTGCCCCTCGTGCCATTGTCCCTAATTACTAAGGTCACCTCAGCTTTATTTGGGTCACTTCAGGATTATTTGAGGAATGTGACACTAGAGCAGTTCGTCTGTTCTTGGTTTATCATGCAAATAATGGTATAATGTCTTTTTTTCCTCTGCTGTGTAAGTTCTTTAAAGATACTTCCATAAAATTACTTTCTTTAAGTTTGGGTGGAGAGATTCAGCTTCTGGGAAACATGCTTAGGATGGCTCAGTGGATGCACTGTTACCTCCACCGCGGCTCTCTTAGATGGACTGACAAGTCTGTACCCCAATCATGGCCGTAAATAATCAAATCCGGCCAATATGACTCCCCCCGCCAAATAATCACAAAATGGGTGGTGACCTCAGCCCCCCCCAATATTCAATCAGAAGTTACACCCTCGTCCCTAATTATTGTTATGTGGTTCTTATATAGCCCATATAACATTTAAGTATCCTGTTATGTTTGCATGTACTGTAGAAAGATGTTTGGTGAGTTTGTTGTTGGTGAGTTCATTCTGAATGCGGTTTTCTGGGGAAGACCTTTCTGCAGCTGAACCTCACGAGCAAAGCTCACAAAGTTACCTTTAAATCAAGTGAATAACATGGACTCGCCGATCACAATATTAAATATTGAAATATTTGAAACATTCAAATTTAGCACACACTTTAATAAAAGCTAACCAAAGGCACTTTATAAATGAGCCGTGCTTACACGCAGACTTGACTCCCATTTACTTTTACCTTTGTTGGTGTCTGTTTTGGGCAAATTTTTCAGAAGGCAGTAAAAGTTGTTGAGATGAGAAATATGAGCAGGCCCGTGACTGTCACCGTATCATAATCCTGCCACTGTAGCTTACAAAACCTCAACCCCTCTTCATTCATTAATAGTGTGATTATGTTGCTGACAGATTAGCCTACTCATGGCTCACACATGCCTACTCATGGCTTTATTTGTGTAATTACTGAGGCAGGATTCTGTGAAGGCTTTTATTCAGATCATATTGCTTATAATATAGTGATTTACGATTGATTTAAGAGCTCAGGTATTAATATTGCCCTGTACATGCTTTTAAATGACTGCTGCTAGTATTGATATTTCTTCTGTGACTTTCTTGTTTATAATGTTCCTAAAACAATACAAAGCATTTAAACAGCATTTATTTTTTCCTCTGTTAAAACATTAAAACATTAGTAGTTATGGGACAGACTCAGGGCAGAACGGCATATTGCCATTGTATGAACTAGACTTTAGTGTTTATTAAACACATATCCAGTCCTCTGATGGATGGTGTCATTTTAATGATCATGTTCATTTTTAGTTGTTTAACCCAGTTACGTGTTCCATGCTGGTTCACAGACATATGAAGCATGTTTGCGTGTCACTTCTTTTTGTTTGTTCTTTGTTTTTAAGCATGTGACTTATATTGTATTTCCGACTAAGCAAAGCTGTTTTTTCCAATCGTAAATTATACAAAACAAACATGTCTTTAGCTACCAGTAGAAAAGGTGATAGAAGTGGAGTGGAAGAGGTGTGAGATCAGCCTGCTGAAAATCTCCAGAGGGTTAGAACTACAGCATCCTGTCAGACAACATTAATCTAAAGTGTTATTGGGCCCTGTCCATCTTCTGCACCATGTATGTATATATTATACTATATATGACTCGTTATTCAAACCTCCCCCGTTTCAAGGCCTCCTTCTTCATTACATATGTAGCTCATGTACAGTAATAGGTGCATGGGGTCCAGCCAGTGGAGACATCAGTGCATGTAACCCATCCTGTTCAGTACATCTCAGCCCAGAGACTCCAGAAGACTGTGCTCCAGGTTTTTCAGAGAATTCTTTTTACATCAAAGCACTGGCTTGTCAAGTCCTATATACGATTGTACTAAAAGATGTTGGTTTTCAACACAGCTGAAAGAAAGAGAAACTTTATGTTTTCGTCTGCAGTATGTATAAGAATTGGGTCACGGTTTGTTTGCAGATTCATTGTCCTTAAATATGTGTATACTTATGCAGAGTCATGTTATATGAAGCAGCTGGCACTGACTTATCGTGTGGTGAATATAATCTCCCTAAAAAATAAGGCGTGCGCCCCTAGGAGAGTCACCATAAATCCCCCTACAGAGCAGAGTTGGGGAAAATATACGGTGTTGCCGGGAAAAATGGCCTGTACTTTTTTCACAGCACAAAGGTAAAGACCTTCTGTCTAAAAACCGAGCTGCACTGCGATTGCTGAGATTTTGCAGTGAGGGAGCTTTGTCCCCTTTGTCTCGTGTGATTTCATTTGGCAGTGATTTCCAGTTAGCAGGCAATGTATGGAGGAGGCCAATCCACGTGCCTTTCATTTACGGGAGAGAGTTCCTACCAGCAGCGTAGCAAATGCCAGGATTGATATCATTCTCAGTCACTTATGCGATTATTATTTTAATCAGAAGCAAAGTAAATATAAGCATTTCAACGCAAATTAATTTGCAGCTAGATGCACAAGCCTGTGTTGCATTGGGTCCCTCTCCAGGGCCACACCCATCAAGCATAATAGAAAGCTGGAGCAGCTGCCCCCTAGTGGCTGCAATATCTCAAACGCCAAGAAGCAGCGGGAATCCCAAGCAGAGGAAGCGGGCGAACAGTTTCGTGGTTTTTATATCCGCCTTGCATGGCCAAAAGCTGAATGAAATACTGTCGTTCGCGTGAAGGTGCGTATATTTTGAGATCTCCCGCTGGTGGGGTGGAGAGGATGGCAAATGATAGCATGGTGTTCGGGAACCAGGTTGGATCGACAGGGTTCCTGATGGACGGCGATGATGCCACGTGTTCCATTTGCCCTCGCGCAAGCCCCATGTATGCTGTGGGGCAGCAACTGACAGGTTCCATTTTTCTAGCAAACTCCTCTGTATCTGTATAATTCTGTATGAGAGTGGGTTTGTACGGTAAGCGAGCTGTGTCTCCAAGCCTTAGCCCACTTGCTGCTTGTATCTTGCCCAATGGTTGGCTCAGAAAGTCCTTTTCTTTTGCGATTCCTCTCCCAACTCCTTCTGAGTGGTGCCTGGTTCTGTCCACCTCCAGACCTCCTCCAGCTAGTTGACCTTTAGAGATTTGGAACAATCACTTGCTGACTCAGTCTCAGGCACTAAATGGTGGTTTCTCTCTCCACCAACACATCTTCTAGCAATTTTTGCAAGCACACAGCTCCATAAAGGGCACTGAGGGACAGATGTACCACCAAGACCTCAAATAAAATATAGGCAGATAAGGAAGTTTATTTCTCCTGGACAAAGGCAGGCCTACAGAAATGGTAAAGATGCTGTAACTCAGTGGGAAAAGAACATGTTTGGAGGTACATAGTCACATGACTTAAAGGGATGAGGGATATGGACCTTCTGCTGAACGAGACAGCTGATCCTCTTTAGATATCAAAGCTCATTCCTGTTCTGTCAAACTGATAATCACTCTGTCTAATGAAAGCACGATCTTGGGGACTAAGGCTTTGGGAGAGCGAGGCAATCAATGATATTCATCAGTGGAATGACATTATGGCTTGGGAGGGTACTTCAGGATTACCAAACGCGGATGTCTATTTTTCATCATTAGCTGGATTAAGACTTTAATGCAATTTCATAATTTTCTTTTCCTTTTTAAAATGTTGTTTGCTACGGTGTTCATCTGGAGATTAGAGACAGATAAACACGGGTTAGATCTCTGTGGACATATCCCGAAATAGTTTTTAACCTTTTTAACAGTACATGTAAACTACATAGGTTTTGCTTGTAAAAGGGAACCTAGAATGTATAAGACCAGGCATGTTACTTAAATCAA
Source organism: Petrocephalus schoutedeni (assembly GCA_026780765.1). Taxonomy (NCBI): domain Eukaryota; kingdom Metazoa; phylum Chordata; class Actinopteri; order Osteoglossiformes; family Mormyridae; genus Petrocephalus; species Petrocephalus schoutedeni. Next base: position 12,972,542 of record JAODKL010000036.1, on the reverse strand, counting down.
GCTAAATACAATTCTATGTGGTAATTTTAAATTAATGTTCTATTATCCATGTATCCACATTCTCATGTTCTTGTTATTTAATTATATAATTCTAATATATATGGATTTTGTCTTCAGTTTTCTTCCGCGATACACAAATTCCCTTCCGTTGATTCTCCAGTGGAGCCTTACTGACGCGGTTTGCATCGATCCGAGTTATGCATGTTGGTTTTGGATCAGTTTAAAATTGATCCCTATATGCAGCGTGTTCTATTCTCATCCTCATTGTGAATTTCCTCATACTGGATTTACGTCCACAGAGAAGTTATATCAGTCCCAGCAAATCAATGGGTCGAAACGCGAATATGGAAGACGTAGAATCACACCTGCTCTTCCGTAGAAATGCAGTGTATGATTCCAACATTGGGTCCGGATCAGTGCCAGTCTTAATTATTAATGTTAATTTATACTTGCCATTTACTGTGTACCTCTGGCAAAAGTAAATGTCTAATTCACTCTGCTCTAAATCCAAAGCTTATCATAGAAAAATCAATATGGAGACCCAAATTCATGTCAATATTTCAAAATTGAATGGATTAGTTAATACTACCTAAGATATGAGTTTGATTAAATTTTCCCATCTCCTCAATATCCCCCCGTCTTATTAGTTAGTAATGTATAGATGTATAAGAATATATATATATATGTCGAGCCCTCTTTGCTGGTTGCCCAAACCAATGGGTCATTAATGGACTCTTAGAGGTCGCTTCCCTAACTAATTGGGAGTAGGCCATTAAATTGCGACTTCTGACTACTTTTGTTAAATGCTAACTTCACATTTTTCTTTTTGTTGAAAGGATTTTCTGTCGCATGACTTTTGTAAGAGGTCACAGTTATCTTAGCGAAGAGTCAATACATCTATAAAAAAACAATGTCTCTAGTAGGAGGAAGACAAAGGAGATCACTGTATATGGAGCAAACATCAGTTAGTGCTGCCATAGGAACAGAACAGAAGCTTAACCCATGATGGATGGCAATACAGCATCTCCACAATCCTAATGTGAGATCAAACAAGCAGAGGAATTGAACATGTCTTATTCCTGGTCTCAGCTGAACATGGTCCACTAATATTTTAAGCAGTCCTGCTAGAAGAATTCAGCACCGAAATGACGGTGCGCTACACTCTCCGATTCCTGATTTCTCAGTCGAAAAGGGATTTCCATGATAATCTATTTAAGACCCAAAACACAGCATGTGGGCGCAGATGGTTCCTATGACAAACTGGATTATGGGTAAACCTGATAGTACCCATTGTTTGCAATGCTAAACAATGTAAAGGATATTGGGGGGGGGTTTGTCAGTAAATTTTGCTCTGTGTTGCGGTGACTGCCTGATTGTCGCAGTCGACTGGGAATGTCTTAACTATCAATCAGTCAGTTGCAGTTGATCAGATGCTTATGAAAACACTCATGTACTCCACAGAAACTATTCTCCAGGTGGGGTAAACGGTGCACAGGATGGTGTGTTGGGGAAAGTGCTCCAAGAGGCAAACATAATCCCTTTGATAGCCTGTTAGACCTTCCTACTTGCCCCCACTGCACCCATTCCATGTTGAAGAAGCCAGTCCTCCTCCTCGCTCACCCACTTCATACTCCCCGCTCCCTAACACACTTAAAATCTCCTCTCGGAGCTTAGCTCTGCTTAAACTAAACCCTCTCATTTGTGCTCTGTTTAAATTAGGTTTCCTTAGGTTTAGAATCACTCAACAGCCTGATAAGACTTACTTACAGAGTCTTTTAAAAACTGCTTTAAAAGTATCCCCCTCTTCATTTTTAAGTGTTGAAATTGACAATTTTGGGCTATCTTTGAAAACTAAAGAAGTTCATAAATCCAGGCACTTCAATTGATGTGCAACCTGCAAAAGATAAAATTGAATCTACCTTCATAGTTGCACAAACGTATGTATCGCTCCTATTTATGCTAGAGTTTTCACTCTCAATATGTTTCTTATATTATGAATGTGCAATGAAATGATTAATAAATTGTAAATAACGGTTTTGAAATAGGTGCTGGCATGGTGGTGTGGTGGTTAGCACTGTCGCCTCACACCTCTGGGACCAGGGTTCGAATCCTGCTCAGTTCCATGTTTGTGGAGTTTGCATGTTCTCCCCGTGCCATTTTGGGGTTTCCTCCGGGTACTCCAGTTTCCCCCCACAGTCCAAAAAAAAACATGCTGAGGTTAATTAGAGTTCCTTAATTGCCCGTAGGTGTGCATGTGTGACTGAATGGTGTGTAAGTGTGCCCTGCGATGGGCTGGCCCCCCATCCTGGGTTGTTCCCCGCCTCGTGCCCATAGCTTCTGGGATAGGCTCCAGACCCCCCGCGACCCTGAACGGATAAGTGGGTTGGGAAATGGATGGATGGATTGTAAAATAAGCTTCAATGTGGATAGCTAGTTGGGATCCTGGTTAAAAGAATCTGCAGAATTATCTTTTGATGAACTGAAGGCCTGCTGTCGTGTTACAGAAACAGAAGATTAGCACATCTTTTATGGCCGTTCAGGTAATCCAATCAGCTTCTTGCACATTTTATTTTGATGATTATGTCTCCTGTCATCCTTCGAGCCTGGTACTCACGGGCACGTTTACTGGCTACTGTGTTCCTGGCACGTTGCATATTATTTTTGGAGTGTTCGAATGCCTCCGGGGGGACAGAGAGCTAACTTTGGCCCTTCCCCCACCCCGGTCCCCCCATGCCAAATCACACCCCGCCACCATCCCTCGCCCCACCCTCTGACTTGGCCCAGATTCCGGATACGCTCCGCCCACCGCCGTTCTCCGCCTCACACCCTCGCAAATCAGCCGCTCCTCCCCAGGGACTGTAAAAAAGGTCGACCTCCCTCTTTCCACCCAGCTAGTGAAATCCCATCGTGCCATTTCAGCCACCCTCATTATTGTCATTTCATTATCCTCTACAGCTGTCGGCAAAAGATCTTGACAACGAGGCAGCCCTGTAAACCACATGTGCATAACGTCGTACATATAGCGGAATGTTGTTTCCAACAGTTCGAGCCATGCAGCTTTCTTTGCCTTTGGAGATGGAACATATTATTCTGAGCCAATAGGCTGAAGGGAAGGTTCCCTTTCGTTGTAATCACTGACCAGTCACACATAGAAATGCTATCTGTGACATAGCCTATTAGCTGCAAAATGGGGCTAATTGCAACTGTGCTGCTTGTGGGTTCTGCTGGTCTCTTGGTCCGTCCTGTGCGAGCCTGCTGTCTTTCCTCCCGGTATTTAGAGTTGTCACATGGTAAGCGCCTGCTCACAGCTGATGCCTAAGGGCCCAATCGCACCCTGTCAAATACGAGAAAGGAAGAAGCGAGCGTAAAAATAGACACGATACATTCTCGTCTTCCTAGCTGGATCCCGTCCATCAGGGCATGGCGGAGCTGAAGCCGCCCTCTGTAACTTGCCCACCATCTTGTGGACAGTAAATGAGAGACAAAGAAGGCCAGTTTTAAGGTGTAACAGGACATCATTACAGTCTCCACTTGGGAGCAGGCAGTGGAAAATAGGACATGGTGACACTTTGCATGCATTTTCCTCCAGTCTGGCTGTAGTTGATGGTTCAGGGAGGGTCTGCTTTATAGCCCACATGAGTGAGAACTGTATGAGCAACTAAATTTTAAAACTGCAGTAGCATGGAGGAACAGAAAGACAATTCGCCCAACAGTGCAGACATCACAGCACTGACTGTATAGGTGTGTTTAGTGGAGAAATAATTCAATATACAATATATCTGCCATTTGGTAGAGTGGTTTGAATTATTACTGGAACTCTTGAAATACCCATGATGCATTGCAGACAATGTACACAACAATGCTTCCTTTATACCATAATGCATTGCAAAACGGACCACTTGTGCTGTGAACAAGATGGCAGAAGAGCTCAGTTTTGAGTACAAATGTACATATTTCAAATTTTTAAAAGTAACTTAAAATGATTTCAGAGTTCTAGGAATCATAATAAAATAATTATTATAAATAATAATTTTAAATAACAGGAAGACATATATATTGATTTTATCTTCTGTATTCTATACCTATATTTTGCTATTATCAAATGTTGCTAGGATACAACATAGAGTGTCTTAGAATATATAGTATCTGAATCTATAGTCTTGTTTCATTGACTAATTCCCTGTATAGCAAACTACATAGATTTTTCTCTATAGGGAATCGTGAGTCAGTAATCAAATGAACCATTTCAAACACAGGCAATAACTAACAAACATTACATGGCCAGTGCATTTATTAAAACATAAATCTTGTCTGGAGAAGATTAGAGAGGACAATAATATTTTAATTAATTATTTTGTTCATTTCTGAAACACGTGGTCATCCTGCCAAGAGTGTGTATGGGGTCATTATCGTCCTTGAATATTAAGACATCACGAGTGCACAGTGGTTGCACCGTAGGCTGGGCCTGGTCTTGTAAAATGGCTTCATATTGCTGGACCATTACATGACCAGAGAGGTCATTAGGTTCAATGTGCAGTCATTGAGCCTAATGACCTGCATTAGATGGCTGCCTATACCATTATGGATCCCTCACCATGTCCAACAGTTGGTCCTCTCCAAACATAAAACTGTCTGGATATTGAAAAGATGGTGAAAGATTGTTCACCCGACCATGGGACCATCTTTTCATTGCTTAAGGGTCCCAGTTTTGTCTTTATTATACTCAGTTCTTTGTGCACTGGCCTTGAATACAAGTGGTGAAAAAAACAAAAAAGAGCCCTGTCACATATTACAGCTTTGTGAAGCTCATGACATGTAGTTCTGGCTGAGACTGTGTCACTGAGGTACTGATTGGGCTCTGTGGTAAGTTTGGAGGCCACACCGCCATGGTATTCTGACACTCTGCTGTTAAGGGCAGTCAAATGCTAAATACTCTTTGCTTTTCTCATGGAAAAATACTGATACTAACAAATGAATACTGAAACTAGCAAATGAATGAATGTTCATATTAATTTCTATGAAACTATGATGTTATGTGCCAGAGACGTGTTTGTTGTTCATGTGGTACACCATGAGGACTTCGATGTGGCACCAGGGTGTGTAAATGCCAGCATCCAAAGGGGCTCTCTGGGATGGGATAACATTGGCTAGCGGACAACTGGGCAGAAAAACGGAAAGATGGTTACATAGACTGTGGTAACTATGACCAAGCCAACATGCTTTGAGTTAAAAGTTTTACTGTATATATAGACTGGAGTGTCATGTACGGAGTGGCAGAGAGTGACAGTGTAGGATTTAGGTCAGCTGGTACCTGCAGTATAGCCCTAAGTATAAACTGTCTTTCCTGAAAGAAGCCTGGCTTGCTAATTAACAGCCCCTTTCTCCTTGAGGTAAGTTCTGTGCATTCCGAGCTATGCGGCCATGAGACCTGCCGGAACATCTGCGCCTATCCGAGTTCTGGGTTATTGCGAGCCCACATAGAAAGCTGGAGAGGGGTGGTCTTGGTGTTCCCTCTCCAGGAGTCACAGGCAGGGAGAATTTCAGAAGGAGAATGCGCAGGCGACACCCCTGTTTTGCTGTTAAACTTCTCACATTATAAGAAGCGCCTGGGCACCGTCTTTAATTAGATGATTAATGGATTTCTCACTTACTTCAGTCATGTGGGATTTTCATAACACCCAAAATCACCTTCCTTCGGGTCGTACCAAGTCTGGTGCTTAATAGCAGCGGGGTCCGCGATGGCTCCCGAAACACGGCAATTCCTTTTTAGTAGACTAGTAACTCCGGAAACGACACTTTGTAAAACTTGAAATACAAATCCTATCGATGTAAATAGAGCAAAGGTGAGAGTTAGGGAGCAGCCGTACATGAAATGCCAATTTAGCGTAGGATCCTGAATTTAAAGGAGACATGGATCAAATCAGAGCTGACGCTGATATACTGATGCAACACTGAGTGATGAATCACTGGCTATAATTACTGTATGGGGGGTGCTGGCATCTGCCTTGAGGGAGAGTCAGGCTGTCAGAATTGTTCGTATTGATTTGTTCCACTTGTTTCTCATTCTGGGTT
>JAODKL010000036.1:12941002-12956536 GCA_026780765.1 Petrocephalus schoutedeni | reverse complement strand
CCCACCGCCCCCCCCCCCCCCATTACCCCTCCCCCTTGATGTGGCACTGCTCACTGACCTCAGAAGTCGCTCCTCCGCCGTCAGGCGTCTCGCCGCGTGACAAACTGCCAGGAACGCGCTAAAACCCGAAACTCCACGGCGATTCTCTCGGCATGACTAACTGCGATGACTGCCGTTTGAAAATGCCTGTGACGCCTGGTGGTCGTTAAGGACCTCGATTTGTCACAAATCTGCTGTATTTAATTGCTTCAGTAAGCATTCTTAATGGGTGTACTCAAATACTGTGTGAGATATATTTGGAATATTGCCATGGCTACAAAAAAAAAACAAAACAATCATCTTCCAGGTATTTTTTCCCTCAGTGTTATTAAATCAGGGGACTTTTCACTGTAAATTCCAGAACATGTGGATCTGCGCACGCATCTTTGCTGCTGAAAGGAGAACCAATCAGAATTCACCTGTGTGGCCGTGTGACCTTTCTTGCCAGTGCTTGATCCGTCAACCCCTCGTTTTCCTATGTTGATTGGCGGAACATGTTATAAAGGGGAACAAAACAGGATGATACTTAAAGATATCAAATTAGAGCGGCTAATGATGGTCCTCACTGGAAATAATTACAGACCCCCAAAAAACAGTGGTTGCCTAGCAACCTGTCTTTAGCGGGCTGATTCTGATGTGTGCGGCTCCTGCGTCAGAGAAGCACGGAGATCAGAGCCGGTGGGGCGGCGTGCTGTGATTGTGGCGTGCGTCTTGGCACAGTGTCCCGTTCTATCACTCTGTCTTACTCCTGCTCCCACATGATGATGGCAGGGGGGGGGGAAATCCCACGGAACAGCCTCTCTGTGACATGTCACAGTTTTTTGTACGACGACCCACGGGTCATATGTTTTTAAACTGAACCTCCAGGTTGTGCATCGTCTGTGTTTTCTGTCACTTTTTCACCCCAGAATACTTTGCACGTCACGTGTGTTAAACCTGTCATTTAGGGATTGCCAGATCAAACTGCTATGAGGGTTCTGACTCTACTGCATCACCCTGGACGGGAAGCCTAGCCTGAATTGCGGGTTATTCCTGAATCCACTGCTGTTGTCCAAAGTGACCTTCAGTAGAGGGAAGGGTTACAATTTATGCATGTTCCTTGCGGTTTGAGCTGACAACCTTTGTGTTATTAGCACAGCTACAGGAGTGAATTGCTCTAATAAAGAATCCATCCTTAACTGTGTATTTGCGTGCATAGAGCTCTGACTCTTCCTGTGACAATAATGTAATGGTGGGGAGCTGAGGTGATTCAATAATTATTTATCAAATTCTTGCTGAAGAGACATCTCTGTCCATTATAACTATATCTAAGGAACAATACACTTTCTTGTTTTTTTTTTTGGCATTGCTGCCTGTAAAAATTCCCAACGGTTTTCCCAGAATGCAATTCAAATTTAAAATTGTGAAACAGTTATTGGATGTTCTTTACAGCCGGATTTCCTTAGGGACGTGGCAGTAAAATTTCCCCATAGATATTTTTTTTTTCCGGGATGATTCTCTCACAAAGCCAAAAGGACCTATTGTACTTTCATAAAGACAAACAGAACCGCAGATGAAGTCGGCCGATAGAGGAACACTTCACAGATTTTCCCCATCCTGTGTTAAAGGCTGAGCGGTTCACATGGGGGAGCCAGACTCTCCAGAGAGGAGTCCCTCCATTTTTTGCGTGAAAGACAGAATGACAGTGCTCACACTCCTCATCCATGTAAAACATACAAGCCTCTCTGGGTCTGGTCTGTACTTCAATCATTATTGTAATATTTATCATATGAGTAGCATACAAAGACAACACATGGCTCTGTCTTTGGCACTAGGCTGAACTCCCATCAAACATGACTGCCCCAAAACAAAACATAGGACTCTTATGTAAATATTAGATGTCATTTAGGTACTATTTGGTTGCTCTAGTTGGTACATTTGGTTATTTTATTTGTCCCTCAAGTGTACTAATGCTTCAGGTCATAAACAATTTACTGAAGCCCTGTAATCAGCTCTAACTTTAAAGCCTGTTCAGGGCTATTGCTGCTGCTCCCGTTTGCTGTGTCTGGTAATTTTGGGGACTAAACGCAGTGCAGTTGTCATTGTTCCTTCCATCCATGCATCTGTCTTCCATAACTTCCATGCCATCTTATCCAGCACAGACCACCCCTGACTTACACCCTGTGGGACTTATGACGGCTTGCACAAACAATCAAATTAATAATATATCTAATAATTTAAGCAAATGTATGCAAAAGTAAGTTTTGGGTGGCCGTAAGTCCGACAGCGTTATGCTACCTAGTGTGCGCTACGCACCATATGATTGTTCTCGTGGGAATGTACTGTACCACATGTCAGCGTCACCATCCAGTCTCACACGCATCTCCCAGCCTCACTCTCACACCTGAAAGTCAGTCTGATTGTCCTATTCCTACATACGTCCATTTAGACATACGACCTGTCTGTGGGAAAGTACTGTACTGTATGTCAGCGTGACCATCCAGCCTCACACGCATCTCCCAGCCTCACTCTCACACCTGAAAGTCAGTGCGATTATCCTATTCCAATATACATCCATTTAGACGTGTGACCTGTCTGTGGGAATGGATCCAGCCATAAGTCGAGGACAGGCTGCGCTGCGTTATTTATGAGCCTTATCCCTGGAAGCAGAGGGCACCAGCCGAGGGAACTTCCTGGATGCAATGTCAGTTTGTTTTCAATCACTGGTTGCTATGATGGCCATATACACCCTTTAGTAAAGGTCAATTCCACTGGACATTTCATTCCATTGTTACTAAATCTCTAAATTTACATCCACACCCCATCCCCCAAGCAACACCAGTGACATGATGGAGCAGGGACATCTAAATTCTTCTAGCAGATGTCACACTGTAGACAGTGACGAGGCATAAAAGCATGGTCCCTCGGTGACAGGAAGTGGCAGACGGCCGTTTCCTTTGCTCACGTTAATACTGTGATCATAGGGAGTATAAATACAGTGCAGGACGGCTGCCAATCGCATGCGTCCATCCACCTTGCAGCCACCGATCCAGGACAGGGGTGTGGTGAGCCATAAATCTATCCCAGGAAAGGCATACCTTGGACATAACACCATGTCAACACAATTCGCACATTCAAGACATCAGTTTACGTTTTGGATCGGGGGTGGCGCCTAAGTTACCCCCAGGAAACATGCAGACTCCATGTAAACAGCCAGGGTCGGGAATCCAAACGGCATCTCTGCACATGCGAGGATGCAGCGCTACCTTCTAGGCCACATATTACACATCCTGCCTGCATACCGTGTTTTTCTAAACCTCATGACTGATTCCCGTCTTCCCAGTAGAGTCTAGAACCACAGCTGTGTCCTTGTATTAAAAGAGAGGAATTGAGGTTAAAACAGGGGCCTTCATTACTAAAATCAATGGTGATTGATGCTATCATCTGAGCCCTAATGGTCGTCGCGGTGACTGGTACCTGTAATCCGGTTAACCTTGCATTGCATGGTGGCTGTTTGTATCCCTCCACCCCCAGGCCAATTATCCATCGGCGAAGGCCAGGAGATATTAATGCCTCAGCTCCTGAACCAATGATCCCTGGCCAACCTGGGTGGCCCCTCAGCCCAGTCTCTGATGTGGTTCTGTGTAGGTCGACAGGCCTGGTGTCGCCGTGGGCAGTGCACAGCTCGTACCGTGCAGCACGGCCCATTGCACGTGCTCACTTTTGCATTATGTTTACCGAACTTACCATCCAAGCTGAGAAAACCACTGCGTAACAAGACGGCCAGCCTCTGGCTCTCAGATTTCCTCATGTATTCCACAGGTTCTGCCCATCTTTGAACTGCCCCCAGGCTCTCCACACTTTTTTAGTTGATCGTAAACGCAATGCTGAGAAAATAGTGAACGTTCTTCTGGGTAACAGTGAAAGTCTGTCTGGTTTCAACTAAATAACAACAAAATTGTCTCTGGGTAATAGTGAAAGCCCCATCGGTTATCAGTGAAAGGCCTCCTGGTCAGGGGTATATGCTGTGTGGGAGGGGGGGACACATGGACATCTACGCTTCTGTTTACCTCTGAAAGCCCCTCTTGTTACTTTTGAAGGACCCTCTGGTTAACTGTGAAAGGTCCTCTCGTTAACTGTAGGGATCCCTCTTGCTAATTGTGAAGGCCCCTTTTGTTAACTGTGAATGACCACTGGTTAACGGCAGAAAGGACTGTGTTGTTGTTTTACAGAGTGTACTTGAACTCATGGTTGGATTAAATGTTTTCATTTTAGTATTTTTAAGTTGCTTTGAAGGACAGCAAGGCCCTCCCTTTTTTAAAACACTAATTTGACAACTACAATGACAATCAATGACAATCAATGACAATAACAAAAAAACGACACACAGACACAAATGCTTACAAAATATTTTGTGTACTTTTGTGGTTTGCTATCAAATTAGCCCAATGGGTTTTTGCATTAAATCATTACCATAAACTGAAAGGTACAAGTTAGCACAAGGTATAACTTTGGGAAGTTCGTACCACTGTTCAGTCTGAGCTGTAGAGAGAGAATAAGTTACATATTAACAAGGATAGTTGGTAACAGCATTTCATCCCCAGAGTGCAGTTATCAGGATCCTTCAGATCTCTGTCAATGAGTCAATGGGGTCTTAATCACTGTCATGAAATGAGAGTCTTACAGCAATCTCCTGTGATTTGGGAGTCAGTCAGAGCACACAATGGAATGATCTTGAGATATGACAATCTGAAGTAAAAAGCGCATTTCTGTTTTGCTTTAAAATATAATTTATTTTTCATCTTCTCAAGTAAGTTTTTTACCTTAATAAATACATTTCCACTAATAGAAAAACAGTTATTTTGTGTGCTGGCGTGCGTAGCACTGCATTCCGCAAAGATGGGTTTCTTCTTTGGCTAATTTGAGAGTACTGACATTCAAAAGTTGTAATTTCTGTAGTTTCATTTGTATGCTTGGATCTTTTTATGAACCAAGCTTGTGTGTCACTTTAATTACCTGAGCGGTCCACTATTATTTATTAGATAAATGTGGCATTTGTTTGTGGCATCTAATTAATTCTAACCCACTCAAGACTTGCTTCTCAGTGTTGCTTGCAGAGTATAAAACCTTGATTTATATACATGTGGATATTGCAAATGTTGTATTCATATTAATAGGTAGTGTCAGTGTAGAGGTACCAAGACAAATTAATACTGTAGTGTCCCAGTCTTGGGAAAATGATAAAGTTTTATTGTAGATACTTCATTGCTGTTTTTACTACTGTTGGTGCTATTCTTGGGGCTCTCCCTAGAGGGCAGAATGGTTGATGACTGGTATGGGCTGTAAGGCCCTGAACCTCTGTGTTTGTCCAACAAGGCAGGCTGTTTATGGGGGTGTTTGCTATACCTTCTCACTCTCTCTGTTTTGTTCTGTTTAAGTTAACAGCATTTGGATTTGTAAGTCCTGGCTGTGGCTGACAACAGTCATTGTTACAGCATCTGCAGAAAACGTCTGTCTCATTTACAGTGACGCTATGATATGACCAGCTGTTAGCGGCTAAAATTTATACCAATATGCTTGTTTGTGCATGCATTATAATTTTGCATAATAATCTTCTCATTTGTAGGTGCATTCTTTCTGTTTTCTATTTATATATTTTCTGTTTGTTTTTCTCATACCCAAACCAGATCCTTACATCAACCTCTTGGGGACAGAAAGAAAAGTAAAAAAAAAAAAACACTGCATTCGGAAAATCAGTTACGATAAACACTTTTTGTTAAAATGTAAAAATTTCAGAACAAGAACCTGAGAATGAGAATGAATCATAAGAAGGATTTACGGTGTTTAAGCAGCGGTGTGGGACAAAAAATCTCCCCGCATCTTGCTTTCATCTGAGCTTCAATGCGGCCGAGCGGGTTTGATCTTCCATGTTGAGAATCTGGTCGGCGGAGCCCCGTTCCTCTACATTGTCCATTTCAGGCGCGGCCTCGCTCTGCCTGTTTCGCATTATTTGCATGCGTCGTGGCTGAAGCTTTATGATTCAGGAAATGCGACTGTACACCTCATGCCTGACGCTATCGCTCTCCACAGCAATGGTCGGCCTGGGTTACCAGGCCCTGCACATTTACCATCCCCCCAACCAGACAGAGGGCCCTATTTTGTGCTGACAGAAGGCACGGTGCAAAGTGGTTTAGCTAGTTTCATACCGGCGCATTGCTCATTTTCACTGTACGCTCGTCGTCAAAATAGCAAAAGATTTTGCGTCCACTTTGCGCTCGTAGAGGTGGTCTTTTTTAACAAGATGTGGGTAGGCGCCCTGTCAGTGCGTTGGCATTTTAAGGCAGTGAAATGACACGGCGTTTGACCAACAAAACCATGTCTAAAATATGTGGCGCATTATTAAATGGTATTTAAGTGTCTTGGAAAGTGCGGGTGTTACGGGCAAAAGTACACTCTCAAAGTGCATGAATGGTTATTTTATATATGTTTTATTATAGAATACATCTGGTATATTACTGTTTAATGAAACCAAAAGAAAAAAAATATATATATATAATTAGTAAAGAACAAAGCATATCAGATTAGATGTTTATTCATATTTTTACAAACTGCAGACCGAATATATTTTAACGATAAACACACAAACTTAAGTCCGAGCCACTGTGCTCATTCATCAATATGCTGCTTTCGGCACTGCGCAGATGTTCTGGTGGTACCTGAAAGCGAGCACACACTCACTGCTACCTCATCCGGAACGGTAGTGCTCTGGCAGATGTGCTCGCACCTCTCCACCTCGCGCACGAGCTTGTCTGTTTCCTTGGGTGAAAATCGATATGGTTTGCTGGGCAAACATGCTGTTATAATGGCGATCCTCAATAGCTCATGCGCCACTGCGATTTAATGGTGAGGTGACGCGCTGCTCTGATTGGCTGATTGCACCTTATGCCCACAACACACCTCTGAATAATTAAGAGAGTCAGGGCAACCTTTTTGTGCTATGCTATGCTATGCTTTTCCACCATCAAAATAGCAAGATGGATTTGGACACACCCATAAATATTAGCTTTGCTCTGCGCTTTATGATTTCTTTAGATCATCATAATGGCCAGAAATGACCTCTCACGATCGAAGTCGGACTCAGCAAAGACTTCATTTTGTAAGGATCTTCGTCCTTTTTTCTCCCTCATGACACACTCACTGTATCTTTGGAAAATCTTCTTTTTGATTACTGAGGTATATTCTCCTTCTCCCCACTGTAATGTGCAGGGCCAAAACAAAACATGTTAGATATATAACATTAATTAAATGTATCCATCAGATTTTCAGAAACTGGTTGTAGTGTGTCTCAGTCATCTATAAAACAATTCAATTTGGGAATTGATTCACTGTATAATGAAGTGTCCTGTAAGTAAATACTTTTGGGCCTCTCGGAGTAGAAACAGTAGCATTATTTAATCACATCTTAATTAATAAACCGACTGCATAATAGTAGATGGATTACACCAAAGCATATTGAAAGACAAAACAAGTTTGTGCCAGAAAGCGCATAAGAGCTCAGTAACATAACGGACACATTCGCGAATTGGGAGAAGAGGCCTGCCATGAGAATAGGGGGAATGGGGTAAACGTCGTAGGGTTAGGCGTGCTTGCATGAACAGCAAGAAAAAGGGAAAGTTAAAGCCTCCAGCTCTCCCATCATTCATATCCTGACAGCACAAGGCCTACTTGTGGTATTATGGTATCTTCTGAGCAGCTGATATATGACAATTTTCCCCCCTCCTGAGTCCCGGCCCCATCACTTGTGACAGCTGGTCTTGTCTGTGGTCTTATACTGGCCTCTTACAGAGGGTGAGAATACTTTTAAGTGAGGTCGGATGGGGACGGGGTATCAGTTCCAATATCACACCATATGGTCTTGGTTTATTAAGAAAATCACATGATATTATATTATTAATAACATGTTCCTATAAAAAGGCGAAAACAGTATGACCATCAGAGGGTGGCAAAGTGGCGCAGTGGGCAGCATTGTGGCTTGGCACCTCCATCTTTGGGGCTCCAAATCCTACCCTTAGCTCTATATATATCTTGAAGGTAGCTATATACGCATAGAGCAGAGTGTGGCTCAGCAGGTTAAGCCTGTTCCTCAGTTGTGCCTGTGATTGGATGGGCCCATTTGGATGGGTGCCTGTGATTGGATGGGCCCATTTGGATGGGTGCCTGTGATCGGATGGGCCCATCACACCTGTGGGCCCATTAGCAAGGCCCTAAACCCCCAGCTCTCTGGGCGCTGCACGAGGTGACTGCCCTTCGTGGCCCAGCTTGCTCTCGTGGCGAGCAAGGTTGGGGGAGGTGAGAAGACAATTTCCCCAAGGGGATCAATAGTAGGAATTATAATTGTTATACTTAGATGTGCTGTTGTACTTTTGTACGTTTCCTCTATATGCTTGAATTTTCATGCACAGTCCAAAAAACGTGGCTGGGGAATGTGGTGTGTCAGATTGGCTCATAGTGTATGACCATTTGGAATGGCATCGTGTCCAGGGTGTCCCCAAGCTCATTCCCAGTGCATCCTGGGATAGGCTGTGGGCCCATCACAATACTACATTAGGTAAGTGGTTATGGAAGATATATGACTGGACATTAGACTTCTCGTGGTAACAAATATTGTATTTAGGCTACAACACAAATGGAAAGCTGGTTTCGGAATATTTGCACCATTTTAACAAATTTGACATTTTCTTGGCAGGGAGTCGTAATAAATTAAAAAAAAAAAAATCTCTTTGCAGTTAAATGCAGGGTCTCACATGTTCTCACATGGATCCAACCGGACCACAATCCACACAACATCATCTCTCCCTGGACTGAGACAGGCTGGCTATAAATGTCTGTCACAACTGCAGCTGGTTCCTATCAATTTAAGATTTTATCGATTACCTTTAAAGCCCTAAATGGATTAGCTCCTTTCTATACAGCAGATCTACTCCATCAGCCCACCAGCAGAAGATCCCTGAGGCCATGTGAGCAGCTCCTGCTGGCTGCTCCTCGGGTAGGGTTTAAATCAGACCGTGCTTTTGCAGATGCAGCACTCAGGCCTTTGAGCAGTCCGCCCAGTCTGAAGCGGCTCTTCAGTTTCTGAATTTAAAACTAAACTGAAAACTTCGTTTTTGAGGAGGCTTTTAAAAAGGTATTCATGTCCATTTATTTTATTATTTGTTATTTATTTACTCTGTACAGGACTTTGATCAGCAAAGGTGGTTTAAAACTTTGTCTTATCAAGTAATGCCTAATGAGTTAATTGTAACATTTGTGTAGAGGATTTTATATTTTACCAAAAGCACCCCAGTTATAATTAAACTAGTACTCACAGCATCAGCACCAAAGAGTCGCCATTTACAATTGCGAATTTGTATTTTTAATGCAATTATAGCATAAAATATCCGGAGCAGTATGGGAATACTTTTCAATTTGGCATTTCTATCGATGACAAATTCAGCAAGGCCTCACTTGACTATTCCCTTTGTTCATGAGGTTTCCCTGGCAGTTTCCCTGGCAGTCTCTTTTTGGCAGACTTCGTTTACGCACCCCTGTACCCATCATCATTTTACCGCACCCATCCATACAACAGTGTGACCTTTTTTTTTTTTTTACACTTTCCGCTATCAGCATGACCTTTAAGGTTAAAACAGGCTTTATTCCACAGTAAGAAGGACCCTGAGTAAGGTACAGTACTGATGGAATATGGACTTCATTTCTAATAGTGCCCACTGTTTCTCAAAATAATTAAAGTCCTTTAACTATTACTCTCAACTCTTAATTGCAAAATCGCAAACTTAATAGTCCCACCCGCTTTCAGATCAGGAGTAGGGCAATCAGGGGTTTTGGTTGTTTACATGTGTCTGCCTTAATAACCTATCAACTACTATTGGCTGTTTACAGTATGTTACTGTTTATATAGGTTTGTGTAAGTGTACAGTCATTCACACTATTGGAAACCTGCTAATGAAGGACTAGTGCTGATATCTGTGCTATACCAGGGGGGGGGGCATTAATAATAAAATAGTGTAACCCGTTCAGGTTTTGACTCAGTTATTGTTTATATACAGTGCTCATAAAAAGCCTTGGGACTCTTACTTAATTCTGCAAAAATGTTCCATGTTTATTGGTTTCATAACAAAAGTCCTCTGACAAGCAATGTCAGCACGTATTTTCAGCACAGACATTTTCTTTTTATTAGGTGTCATAATTTTTTTGACTGACTCATTCAGTTCTGTTCTTGCCATTTTGCCATTAATTGCAGTTGTAGTCACTGGCTCCCAAAGGGACACTAAACACAAATGTTTGGCATTTTATGTTATTGCAAAGGTGTTATTAATTAAAAACCACCCAATGAGACCGCTTGTCGAAAAACTTTTTAACTCGGAACAGCTCTTTTAGAACTATAATTTAGGTTTCAATTAATTACTGCTTGAAACTAATGTATTACTTAAAACGACTTGTTGTTTTTAATGGGATACATATTTTTCATAAATAGAGGAAGTAATGTTTTTCGTTAGAAAATAAATACATTTGCAGAATGAAATGAGGCAGTGCCCCAACCTTTCTGTGTGCACTGTACATGTTTCTGCTCCGTCACGCCTCCCCCACATTTTCGCTGCCTGTCCTTATTTTGACATCGGCCAACATCAAAGTAAGGATTTGCTGCACTTTTTGTTTGGTGCAGGATGTTTCTCAAGAATATCAGATAAAGGTACTGGACAGAAATGGCAGAGGGGTCGTTGGAAATGTTTGCATCCAGTGTGGGTGCCACAGGCTTGTGACTGACACATGAAATACACAGATTTCTTCCCACCGGCCTTTTCATCCCTCCCGAAGAACTAGGCTAGCTCTCAAGTCAGGTGCTACAAAGGCAGCAGGTTTGTAAGATGGGATCTTCGGGATGGGGCGAAGAGGGGATTGCTGGCAGGGGTAACAATGGGCGAGCTACGGAATGGACACAACGCTACCTATTGAATGAAAGGCATCGGCATCAAAGACCAATAATGCGGAGAAGTGCGTATTCTAGAGCCATGAGTCATAGGCATTACTCAAAGCCGAGCTTTCCCGAGAACGTGACTCGCGAACATCCTACATAAAAACAATGAAAGCCTTTAGGAACGTCATACGACGTGACGCCATAACTCAAAGGCTAGGTGGAAGGTACTTGCAGACACCTGGCAATGTCCCATTTGTGTGCCCACTGACACAATTGAGCATGTTATGACTGAAGTCTTGTGTCATCATGTTTTTAGCAAAGTGGTGTAACAGCAGTCTAGGCCAGTTTTAATAGGATCTGGTTTTCCATACAGCAGTGGGGCCGTTTTCCGAGTATGGTTTTCTTGTCAAAGATTTAGAGGGAAGAGCTATTAAGTGTGACATATTGCTGTCCCCGATGTTCTAAGTGCACTTCTTCCTCTCTGCCGGGTGAGATAATGCCCAATATCATGATGTTCCCATATATAGATCATGTATTGTCAGCAGACAGTAGTGGGACACCAGGAATGTGTAACCCGTCTTCCAAGACCTGCCCCAAAATCTAGGTGTCAGTCCTACATGCCAGGGTTTTTCCAGTCGTTGACCTTGATTCCACCCAACCAGTGAATCTCGAATAACGGGAGACTTTAATTTATCTCCTTTCTGGTCTTCCCAATGAGTAATTGTTTTACAGAGAACAGTGAGACATGTAAGACATTTGGGCCTTCAGACAGAATTGAAAAATCTCGGCAACAGAGTAGCTGTGGGACTGTATTTTCAGCCGAAGACATGTTTCTGTCACCATGACTCCTGTGTGAATTGAATAAATTCTTTGTTAGCTACTTGTGCCAAATTAATACAGGACAGTTCCAGGCCCTGGTTGAGTCACTGTCACAGAATGTCCATGCATAACAACCCACTGTCCGACTCAGTGCTTTTTTTTTTTTCTGTCTATTCGTAGCTCAGAGCTTAAGAGTTTTTGAAGCCTGAGAGGGCTTTCAAATTGCGACTGCAATTTGAATTCTAATGACTTAAATGGAAAAATGGACACCTAAGGAAGTATACAGGTGGTGAAGTATTCTGGTGAAGAGGAAGCACACTTGCGGAATATATTAGTGGGTGGAAAAGTGAACCTGCAGTTCTTGGAAGAATAACATAAGAGATAATGAGATTGATCTCAATTGGAAGAAAGGATTAGATGGGAAGTCCAGATGCAGGTAGACAGAGGCACCTCTGCAGTCACGCACTGTACATAAGTATGTAGCTAGCTAGCTAGGTAGACAGAGAAGTGTGCAAAATGTACAGTTGTAGTTTGTGGTCTGGTAAATGGGGTAAGAAGACAGAAGAAAGAGCGAGTTAGTTTACTGAAAGAGGGTCCAGGTCTATTCCCAATACAGGTACAGGCTTTCTGATTAGCCGGTTTGCTTTATTTGCCCCAGTTGTAGTTCCAATCGGGACCTTCTTACTCCTTGTAGATGGCCTCTGTGTTAGCAGTCCACTCCAGCCCCGTGGTCCAGATGCAAATGCATGTTTCTGTAAGTGTACCTCAATGTCCTCTCTATTTATAGTATTAGGGAACAGGGCTGTTCTTAGGCCTCTTGAAGTCCGCCACCGTCTTCTTGGTTTTGCCGATGTTAAGGTACAGCTGGTTCTGCTCCAGACACTAAGCAAAATCCTCACCCAGGCCTCTGCATCCTGTTTCCAGCCCGTCCCTCATACAGCCCACTACCGCCTTGTCTCCTGAGCACTGCTGCAGATGGCACGTCTCGGTGTTACGTCTGAAGATGGCAGTGTGCAGGGTGAACAGGAAAGGAACCGTAACTGGTCTCAGTGGAGCTGAGATACATCCCAGCAGTCATGGCACTACCATGAACATTTCTGGACACTCGCCTCATAGTGTAGAGTTCAGTTTTTAAATCTGATCCCAAAGTATTTTTTACTGGATCACTGCATTATTTGCCAAAGCCTTGTCCTGTTGTGTTGAAGTTGGAATATTTTAGGTCAGTGAATAGCTCAAAACTGTCTTGTGGGTTTGGTGGTGTCAGCAAGTGCTTTACCTTAAGTTTAGCCCAATAACATTCACTGTATGACTTGCCAGTTCACTGCAATGCAGATTTGTGCGGAAATCGATGTTTATTAGCTAAACTCATTCCGGTCTTTGGCTTGAATTAAAACAAAGCCTTTATTTCACAGAAAGATGTCAAGAGAATAAGAGTCCTCTTATAAACCACAGCCGATAAAGTTGCTTAGACAACAGGGCCATGTCTTAAGCTGACCAAGGCCTATGCAAAAAGTTGCAGCGAATGTTTTCTTCCTTTACTTCTGCCATGTAAATTAAACACAGCCTCTTGAGTGGCAGGTTGAGAGACTAAGCAAAGAAACGGTGATGGCTGATCGTGGTGATACACTTGAGCAAGACTCCATTTTCAGCATATTGAAGGCCCTTGTACACAGGAATAAAACAGTAAACAGACTGCCTACTTTATGGTCATTTATAGAGGTTTAACAGCAGGTTGCGTTCTGCGCGAGGGAGCATCAGGACGGCTTTTTGGAAGCCATGGTTACAGTTATTTGTCAGTCTTGTGTTATGTATTTCACTTGTTCATAGTCCACCAGTTGTTTTCATTTTATGTCTGAGGAGGCCACAGCCCCCGAATTCACTCCAAATGTTACGTACCTACTCATTCGCCACGCTTCCATCCTCCGAGCTCAGACAGGTTAGTTAGCTAGACAGACCTGCCATTTCCTGTGCTGCTGTAACTATCAGCTTACTTCTTCACGGCGAGCCGAGAACTTTCACAGCACTGCTGTTGCTGGCCGCCATGCGTCACACTGTGGTACACAGCGGTGAACTCCATGAGAAGCTGAAATGGGACCATGTAAGAGCTTCCCTACTCATCCATTAACTGCATCCTATGTCAGCTAATATAGCTTCTTCTTACCATAAATTCCAGGTTACTGTAAGGTTTCATTATCTAGACTCATTAAGGGCATTCCCACTGCTCTCAGTAAGACCTGTTGGGTAAAGCTGGATCAGTACTCTACATGCAGAAAATTCCAGCAAATGATTAGTCATGTCCCTGCAGTTTGACAGCGTAGAAATGGACTGTGGTCTGCAGCTGGAGGCTGCTCTTAACTCATCTCCGTTTCTAAGTGATGACCACCAGCTGCCTCTGTGCATCAGCCAGGCTGTATCTGTCGTGTTACCATGAGAGGAACTGGTTCATCAGCCAGCGGTGTTCAGTATAATAGTTGGCATATGATGCAATCTTTAGCATCCATTATAGCATGCAGTACTGTAACCCTGTGCAGGATGAGCAGTTTATAGAGCATGCAGGGTTTAACGTTCAGCATTAAGTGTCATTAAGTGAACTGCCATGTTCAGTATAATTGCTTTGTAGTGTTCAGAATTCAGTATTCATTATAGTACGTAGAATTTAGCATTCCGCGTTAAGTGTGCTTTAGTGCGTTCTAAATTCAGAATGCTGTTTAGTGCTCAGCATTCATTGTACCAGTCATTGCTAAATAAAGCTTTCAGCATGCAATGTTCATAAAAGTATTTAGAGTTTCACCCAACATACAGTTAATCATTCCTGCAGCACTTGGAATTCTGCCAACTCTCGCACTTATGGTACCGTGTTTTAGATGGCAAAGCCTGTTAAAGAAAAACCGAAAGAAGCGGAACTAAAACTACTTAATTAGTAATCATGGTTTGTACATGGCTGCACTTCAACTGTGTTGATGGGGCCAGTGGGGAGAACAGTCAACATAAACATCTATAACTCTGAAACAGTGCAAGATATTGCTAATGAGAGGAAGTAAACCTACGAGAGTAGCCTGAGCCAAGCGGATTTGTCCAACCAGCATGGACATATTGGTGGATAAGTCAGACCAGGCTGAGGTAACAGCTCTCACCAGTAGCTACCACTAAAACTGTCTTCGACTGTACTATTCACATTACTGGTAAAACAGTTATACACCAAACTTTGTCTTTCCTAGCTTTACTCAGACTTTTCAATTTACTTCTATAATTAACTTAATTAATCAAAGTCTGAAGTATAGTTGAATAACAAATGAGCAAAGTAAAAAAAGAAGATTGCGGTTTACATTTTCTGGCTTCATATTGCACTGAAGCGTCGTTAATTTATTTGAAAATATTCATGGAGTGGACTTTCTTGGAATAATTAACATGAAGTGTTTTTGGTAACCACTGTTTCGGAGGTACTCTGAGTAATGCTTATTCGGCAGAGCTGTGATTATTTTCCTCTATGTTTGCAGGTGTGTTTTTAGTGCCTGGCTGTGCACATTTGGTTTTTATTTTATTTTTATTTTTGCATCTGCGTATGCCTTTCTGGTTCTGAGATGCATTCCCAAGGCCCCTTACAGTGATAGCAAAGGGGCCCCCAGTGAGCCTCATTGCACAGACGCTGTGCAAGGTCAGGGAGGACAAGGAACAGATTCTCTTGGTGGCCCCCTTCTGGCCCAACAGAACCTGGTTCTCAGACC
>JAODKL010000036.1:12918046-12940902 GCA_026780765.1 Petrocephalus schoutedeni | reverse complement strand
TAGGGGGGGGGGGGGGGGGGGGGGGGGGGGACGGAAACTGTCAATCAAACCAATTACCCGTGTAGCCCATGCAGCAAGCTGCTTTAGCAATAAGAAGTGACAACAGAGAGAATTCCGAGTGGTGACGTTCTGAGGAATCGCATTGCACCGGGCAGACACTGACTTCCCTGAGTCCCCGCAGGCCGTTTCTCCCTGATTCCTTGCAATATGCCTGTAATCGGACCTTGTCGTTCTGGCCTGGGACTCAAATTGCCTTCAGACTGCTGCAGTTCGGCCTGAGCTGCCAATCACAGCTGGAGAAAAGAGCATGAAGGGTCGGGTAGCAGCCTGCCAAGTGTCGCCTCTCTATCATTTCCTGCTGAAGCCAACCCCATGTGAGTTTTCTTAGCCGAGAGAAAAGTACTAGAGGAAAACAACAGGCGAGTAATGCCGGGGGAGATGGATGATCTCAGCATATTAATTGATAAGCTGCAATGGCACTTGCTCCCGAAATTACAATAATTGCTGGTTTAGCTGTTTTAGGGTTTTATCAAATTCTGTCTAGGTGACCAGCTTTTAACCCTCTGCCCTGCCATATTGGCATCACAGATGTGCTAATCTCTCATTTGCTTTAATGCATTCGCCGATAAACGTGATGTTAGTCACGCTATCAGAAAAATCTCTTAATCGTTCTACAACCGCATTAAACAATGAATGACAGCGAGTAAATAACTAGCTATTAAAGGAAGCAGATGTAAGACAGTCAGGGTGGGGGTGCTGGGAACCATGTGCCCTGGGTTGACGTACATTGACAAACTTCATTAGCATTCTGTGGGCGGTCAGTGAAGGAACCAATATTTCTCGTGCTGAATAGAGACAGTGTCAATGATAGACTGCAGGTGAGGCTGAACAAAGGATAAAATTAGCATCAGAGTATTAGTGAATGCCAAAGGGAAGCCGCATCCTGAGGCCTGAAACTTTTATGTCACCTGGAGTCAAACCTTTCTAGTAGTATTTCTGGAGATGACTACAGTCTCTCTGTACAATCCGCCAGATATTTGAAACGAAACCAGTAAATAATTCTTGGATTGGACTTCAGGCTCCTGAGAATTACTAGTTTAAACATTTATACAGATTTTACAGATGTGAGAATATTTAATCTGGTGCATTCTGAATCCATTTTAGGCACAGCCTTTCCAAGATCAATTACTAGTCCTAATTGGGGTAATTTTCTTCAACTTCATTAGCTGTATTACCACTTGGCTGATGACAAATGAGGGAAGGAATTCTTGTGAAGCAGCTGTTTGTGTTTACTAATTGCTTTTATTGCCCGGCTCAGCCACAGAAGAATAATACCTTCAACACCACGCTGGAAGTTTACAAATCACATCCCTTTGTGCCATCGTTCCCTTTAACTACTCTCATGCGAGCATGCACATCGCATCACATGAGTGTGCTTCGCTAATTTAAAAAAAATGTATCTGTATATTAAGTGTACTGTATTTAAGTTTTATATAAAACTGCAGTAGTTATTTACTTTGTAAGCTATTGGGCTTGCTAGCTTTGCTAAAGTGGCTTGAAGAGAATTAAGACAGGGAGATGTAACTAAAACCGATATGGCATTTAAAGGTAAATAATAATAATAATACCAGATGTATAACTTACGCACTTGTCACAAAAGTTCGTAATATGACCTTTGAGACCTGAGCTTGTTGTTTTTGACTTGCTCAGCTTTGGAGAGGCAGACTGAGTTTCAATAAGTGACTATTCTGTCGCATTTATGCGACTACTTGTGCAATTTCATATTAAAAATTATGCAACTTATTGCTCATAAAAAATACTTCCATTATTTAGCAGCATTTTCTGAGCACCCGCACTTTTCAGATACATTTATAAAACCCACAGTTTCACAGTTAATAATCACTGTTTAATTTATAGTTGTCCTAAAGCATTCTCCTGTAAAATTATGTGAATTATATGACATATGTCCGAGAGACAGAGAAGGAGCTGCTCCGTCGGAAGGAAATGTGCCCGCGGGAAGTGGGGAGACGCTGGATCTCATTACTTACTCAAATATCTTTCTCATCTGAATTATGTCTCTGGAAAATCATGGGAAATGATTAAGATACAAAGGCCAATGGAGGTCAAGAAAAGAAGCATTCCAGATCTTATCTCCTGCCAGGACATCTGAAGATTCTGCCAGATGGAGTGAGACTTTATTCAAGACGCTATAGAGATCTGTTTTTAAGATCCGACAGAGGCATCTATGATATTTTCAAAGTAAATCTGAGCAGTAAATGATCAAAATCTGAGCAGCATCAAAGCAATTTCTAATTGTTGTGTTCCCATTACATTTTTTGATGTCCTCTCTGTAATGCCACATATGTAACACCTTAATATTGGAATCGAGCTCCTGGGGTTCCACATTTACATGGAAAAGGATTAAAATGTTGTGTGGGGTGCAGGAAAAAAAGCGAGTTACACTGTACTGGAAGAAAGATGTCCAGAGAGTGTTTGAACACAAGTCACTTTGCAAGGCTTCTCCCCTTGAATGGAATCTGCCAGTTTTATTTTGTGGCGTTCTCCTTTGCTTTATTTCTATTGGAGCCCATTCAGTCCCAGGTCAGATAGCACACCTGTCTTATTAACACCGGGTAAATTGAGTAATTGGGAGACCATTGTGTGGAGAACTTTTTTTCTCTCTCCATCATTATGCCGTCCAGTAGATCCATTAGAATTTTTATTGTGGAAGAATCTTTTATGCTTTCTCTTCAAAGCCTGAAGGTCAACCAAGGTTGTCCACAGCCTCTCTCATCCTGGTCTTGGCAAGAAAGAAAGATCTTCCTTTTAACTTTAGTCTCTATGCTTTATTAATCAGTTTTTAACACAAGACAAACCTAGTGCAGGCCTTTGGTTCCGTTTGGTCAATGCTGATAACCACACCCATTGCTGCAATATTTATTTCATGATATGTGTCTGCAATTACTTATCCAGACACTGTGTCTAAGTGATAAACTTGTTAATTATGATTTTGATTATATTTGCTAATAGGCATCTTTCTGCTAGGGCAGAGAGCGTAAACGTGTGTGTGTATTTGGGGGGAAAAGTCTTTATATTTTTGCCATAACCTATGAAAATAAATTTATAAAACAGAAATAACATATTGTTAATCGTGATTAGAAGAGTTTTTAGACTTCTGTGAAAGATTTCCTTTGAAAACAGAGATGTTCTGTAGGGAAAAGGATGAGTACCTACCTGCAGTTCAGGTCATATCTTTTTTCTGAGTAGACGAGTGACACCTGTGGCGGTGTGAAACACTAGCCCCGCCCCTTACTTTTTTGTTGTTGTTTTTTTCTATCTTGCACTGGAAAACTATTTCTCTCTGCTCTGTTTCAATTTATAAAAGGTTTTACAGAGGCTGATCTTCTAAGGAATATGAGTTATAGTAGTGAACTCCCAGAAACACAGATTCTGACTTAGCATCTCGTGTGGTCCGAAATGTGCAACATTCTGTTGAGATAGTCTAGAGAATAGGTCTTTTCAATCTAAATGTATGACTGCATATCAATCTCTGCATCTTCACTGGTGTAAATACAGAGCTTTGGTCCACACCATGGGCACAAATTACAGGGGGGATCAAAACAGGCCCCGCGACCCTGAACAGGATAAGCGGGTTGGAAAATGGATGGATGGATGGATGGATGGATCAAAACAGGCCAATACAACACCCACACATGGTTAATTATGATGCCTGTTTTTAGACTCTTTTGTTACAGTTATAAACGAGTACATTTTAAAGTAGAGGAACCCCCCCCCCCCCCCCAGTGTTCACGCCCATGGTCCAGATCAGTGTTAATGTTTGAATGTTTTGTTAGTCCATCCCTTGGAAGCAGTGCATTAGGAATGGCCGTCTGGTCCCACGTACTCGCTTGACGTCGTCTTCCATTGCCAAAGTTCAGTTCCAATGCTCAAGACAGGAGTACTGAGGGCGGTGAGAATCCCTGGGTGTCATTCCTGCCCCACACCAGATGTCAGTTCATTCTTGGGGGTTAGCAAGACGACTCTTGCGAAGAACACAGGTATAATCTTCGCATTCTTGGTATTGATAAACACCCACTGCTGTGTGTTTTGAGCATGAATCCATACCGAGCATTTGCCCGATATTCACTGCTCCGGTGTCTACTTGTGTTTGTAACCCGTTTCTTGATTCCTTGTCTTAGTTTTAGAATTACGATTTGGATTATGTTCCATCCCAGTATGACAGCAACTTTTTCTTGTTTGGATCCTGTTCTGCCATAATTTGATACACAGCTGTGGGTCGCCCCACAACTGGGCCGCAGCACAATGCATTACACACTAAGAAAATACTTTTAAACCCATTCATTGTAACATTATCGAATGGGTCATCAGTGCCACCCGGCATCTGGGAAGCTGATAATCCAAATCTTTGGGTTTTTTTGCCCCAGTACTAAGCACAATATTGACCATCTTGTTGATGAGAGTGATACACTAAGAGGCAGCTTACTCCTCTTTTATGACTTTGATTCGACAGCCTTTGAACATTCTGCATTTGTGGTGAAAGCCTCTCGCGTGCGGTGCGGACGGAGCGACGGGGAGCAGCTCAGGGCAATTACTTCGAAGATAAACCCGGCCGAGTCATCTTCATATAGTCACTCTCTATCCCTTTAATCTCCTCGGTATCCCCAATATCACAAGGTGTTTGAAAGTGCATTAGACGGAATGGAACTAAATGTCATATTATCAAACTGGAAATCACTGCTAAAAATGGCTATTATACTGCAGCCAATATTGTAGCAGTTCACGGAAGTTTAATTAACGTGATGTTTTACATTTATCCTTCAGACAATCAGGTGAACCTTTGCCAGGGTTTTCCAGCTAATGCAGCTACTGCAATCTAAGTAGGGTGTGGCAAATTGATGACTTGTCGTAGGGAGAGTACCATCGCACCAGAACCTGATAAGTGCTACCTTCCACGCAACATTCACCTAAAACTAGTTCATTTGTCATTGCCGTCGACCGTATAACACAAGGCATTTCTGTTATGTAAGGTCATTTCCGTTTTATGTGTTAAGGTCACAGGCAGTGCTCTGTACTCCATACATTTGTTTGTGTTGCAGACGCTTTTACCCAAAGCAGCATGCAACAGAGAAAACAGGGTCTGCAAAGCATTTGGGATTTAGGGCTTTATTCAGGATCATAGCTGTGAAATCATTCTGCTGACTACAGGGTTTGAACCAGCAACTTTCCGGTTATAGGATCCTAGCTGGCTGGACCACACACCACCATAGTCAGTAGCAGCCTCTTCCCTATTGCAAAAGCCTGATGTTAGTACTACACTGTTCTTATGATATTAAGCATGTGTGTGTTACTTCTCTGGGGCTTGATTCAGTCTCTTGATGCGCTACTCCAAGGGGTCTCTAAAGGTCTCCTCCCCCCCGCCCCTCTTCATTTGAGATATAATCCACTGAATGTGTAGACAAACGGCATCTTGCAAAGTTTAGCATACTGCTGCTGTCATCACCATAAGCATCAATAGCTGAGCCTGGGTCTGCAGTGTATTCATGCCAGATGCAGCAGCACAAGCTGGAGGAATGGGGAGCGTACTGAAATAATAATGTCTCTTTTTAGCACACAGGTGCTACGCTAATCTAAAATAGCTACCACAGGAAGCATTTGTACATGCAGGGCCGCGGCCAAGCTGAAATCAATGGGCGCAGACACCGGGCTGAATGAACGCCTGTACGGTTATTGGTGCTTTCCGCGGAATGGGTTATTTTGTGGTTACCTCGAGAATTGCTGTGAAGATCATGTAGGCTGTTTTGATGGACGTCACAGGGCAGCCACCTCTGAATAGTACAGCTGGAATCGAGTGATTCAAAGGTAGCCTGTGCTATTATGGGCTGTTTTGTAGTCTGGCTATTTTTGTGCATTTTTCAATCTTCGTTCCATTTTCACTTTCTTTTCAGTTTGGTGTCCAGTTCAGTCTCATTTATGTTTAAATTCCAGTTATTAAATGTGCAATAAAGTGGTTGTTATGGATTTAGTTCATCTCGAAGTCTCTAGCCTCCAGGGTGCAAATGGAAATATATTTAGAGTTCTGTCTTTATTACTGACTTCTTAGGTCTGTCATTTATGGAAAATTGTATTGAATTTATTTTGCCCGAGACTCCTCTGGAAGAAAAAAAAATGAACCATTTCAAAAATGTATATGAGCAGGCCAATTATGGTGTTAAAGAACTTCAGTATAGTACTTTCGCTGCCATTTATAGGTATTTTCGGCTACATCTGGATTTTTTTTTTTATCTTTCGCAAATTGCTTACACGTATTCACTTGTCACTAACTTGGCAGAGCCATAATGGAACAAAAGACAAATCACAGCAAGTTCCCAACATCCAAGCTCTTTATTTCAGTCGACCTTGATCAGATTAAGTTAAAATTAGAATGAGCCCGTTATAGGGATTTGTGTGGTTGTATGATGTGATGAAATAATGCTGACACCAGATGATATAACTCAGGTCCTTACGATAGCTGCACTGTGTCCTTTTTTTTCACTGAAATGCTTCCATATCTCCTGGCTTTGCCTGAGCTGGGAGTCAGCATGACTTTCCCCAAGGCAAAACGACAGCTCGTGTCGGTTGCCGCAGCACGCTGGAAGTTTTGTTTGCGCTTAACCGAAAAGGACGTCCCGCACTAAGCAGAGAAGACAAGCGGCTCATTGTCTGCAAGCAGCAGGCAGAAATTAGAATAGGAATTAAATTCTGTGAGGCAGGAGAATGGTGTGACTGTTAAGGTAATATAGATCAACAAAATATGTGCCGTCAAGGTGCTGTTTGGAGAAGTTTCTGTCATCACCTGGTCCCTTCGTCAAGATGGAAGATGTCCATGACTGGAATTAGAAGTGCTAATCCTGAATCTCATTGCCTTCCTTACTTTTGTTTCAGCCTTTGTGTGTGTATGCAGGGGGTGCGGGGTGTTGGAGGGGGGTGGTAATTAATCCTTTTTATGTAAGAGAACAAAGCCTTGTTTTTTTTTTTGCCTTTGCTCAACCTGTGTAGAGTTGCCATAGCAACCTTGGCAGTGCAACAGCGAGCCCCATTTTGGCAAGCTGAGGACGGAGGGGGCGGGCGCCTCCGAGCTGAATGCAAGGGGCACGGTCAGGCCTAAATTACTGGTGTGCTTCTCATCCACGCCCGTGGCCTCTTTTATCCCGAGGGAGCGAATTGGATTGGTCGAATGGATTCCACTTCCCGGAATTATTTATTTTAATTTAGTTCTTCACATGGCACTTCTCTCACAGCTCTTTTTTTTTTTTGTTTACTTTTAAATATTAGTATTTTATTGCCACAACTCAGGTTAAGTACCTTGTTGAAGGTTATAAAACCAGGAACCTTCTCGGGGCTTGAATTGGTAGGCTTTGGGGGAAACCTTATATTGTTATTCTATGGGATGAAGGGAGGAGGTGGATGATTTAGGGAGTAGGAATCAAGTTAGGGCACGAGCCTGACCTGCAATCATTTATAATTAATGTGAATCTGGGATTTCTCTTGTCTGGAGGAGGAGCGAGTCTGACAAGAAAAGAAGCTAAATCTCACGAGAGACATTGTTTTAGGTTTATCATTTTAGCCTCTTCCATGCAGTTGGTTAGAATCAAAATGTTCTTCTCTTCCAGTCTGTTAATTCTGAAGAGATTTAATAAAGTTCTCTCTGTGTCCCAAGAACCTCTCTAGAACCTCTCAAGAACCATTGCATTTCCAGCATTTTGTTTTTCCACAAAGGAAACCTTGGAACTGTAGAATGTGGGATATGGCAGCAAGTAAGAGGCTGGTTTGAATCTGGCTGTTTCAGGCACAATCTTCCCTGTTTCTCTGAGGGATTTCTGTTCTCGAGAATCAGGTGGCCATTAGCGGAACTGTAATAAAATGCACAATTGTCAGCCAATTATGGAGTGTGAATTAGAGCTAATCACTAAACTAGCGATGTGGAAGACAAAAGGAACAGAAACTTCAAATAGCCGCATGGACAGAAAAACAAAACCAGTCACTCACTGCAGATCGTATTTCACTGGTTTTATTGCACGGTTTCATGGAAAGTATGATTTACGTAAAAGCATTTCAAATCTCAAGAACACCACAGAAGGTCATAATTGATGCAGCACTGGTGTACAGGAGTCCAGAAGCAGTTTGACTTTCTGAGATTCAAATCGGTCCAGAGTCCTATCATGCTGTGCTGCTGTTTTAAAAATCTATAATCGGTCAAATATGAAACTCCTGCCTGACTTTCATGAAAAGTCAACTGAGGTATTTATTGCTAATCAAATATTGGTCTAGAGTCTGTAGTGTGAAGTACCTACCAACAAGTGAAATCTACTCTCAATTA
This sequence comes from Petrocephalus schoutedeni, assembly GCA_026780765.1. Lineage (NCBI taxonomy): Eukaryota > Metazoa > Chordata > Actinopteri > Osteoglossiformes > Mormyridae > Petrocephalus > Petrocephalus schoutedeni. The sequence goes on along the minus strand of JAODKL010000036.1, from coordinate 12,932,525 downwards.
TACCCCTCCTTGGCATGGGGATTAATGAAATGACTTTCTTTGATGTCTGTCATCAAACACGCTGCTTTTGAACCGTAATATCCATATAGTAGCCACATGGTGTAACGTGCTGTCAAGCTAGAAAGCCGGCAAGCTTGTTACACTTATTTTGAATATTTTGCTAATTTGTTTTAGAGGATTCAGGAAATGAAGTCTTGCCTCCTGGGTTGTGTACAATCAAACAAATTCTCCTGGCAAGCTCTGAAAGAATGCCATTCCTGTGTATCAAGTTTTTTTTTTTACCTGGCTCTCAGGCTAATGGAGTTTTAGATTGTGCTTTAAACCCCCAAAAGGTTGAGGGCCAGTCTATTGTTCACATTCTTCACTTTTAGCACAAAGCAGAATTATTTTGTGGTTACTAATGTCAACATTTTTAATCTAGCTTTTTCAGGCGCTGATTAAGTTTTTGGCCAAGATAATCTGTGCTTAGCTATTGCACGTATTATGGATAATTTTTACATGTAAACATTGCCATTTTAGCAGGAGAAATGAATCTTAGAATTGTGCCAGAGCCACATTTTAAAATATAGCAGGCAAGGGTTTCTTCTACGGTGTTATTGGGAGCGCTGTGTTTGAATGAGTTACGAGATGCTAGAGAAGTAGAGGAGTTTTAAAACTTGCGTCAAAGTAGCATTAGTGGTTATTGTGCTAAAGCTCAAACCTGTGTCATAGGGGAGGCCCTCCGCTGGCGCCTTTGGCCAAAGCGCTTAACTCCTCCAGTGAAAATTCCGGCCGGCTGAAAGACCAGATATTTGTCAGCAGAAATGACCTCTTGCTGCAAAATTGTCCAGGCAAACTACACTTACCAAATGAAAAAATATACCCAGCAACTTAATCCACACCTTGGAAAAAGCTATTTGGATTTCCAAAAAACTGCTTGTTCATGGCATCGTTATCTAGGAGCTATTTGAATGGTGCCCCCCCTCCCCCCCCCAACCCCCCACCATCTGCCCACCCACTGGCATTTTTGGTTTCTGATAAATGCAGATGGCTACCTACTGTTTGGCTGTTTTGTTTTGCCTGATTCTCCTTGTATGTTACACAGGGATGTTTGTAAATACATTACGCTTAATTTAAAGGGGGCTGCACTGGTCCCATCAGGATGAGGTGCTGAGCTCAGTGATTTCCCGCCCGTTTTAACCCCATGAGGAGGCCCCTCTCTGTGCCCGGTCCTGTCTCCTCTCCCTGCTGATGGAAAGCAATCTTTAAGTGAAAAATGGCACCTTTAATTTCACCTTCCTGTACGAGAGGCCGCACTTGTTGTCCGAGGTCTGCTCTCCGCCATGCTCTGTCACATCTTCACAGAGAAGCATGCGTCGTCTGGTACCAATTCACATTTCTTGATGTGCCCGTTCCCCGTATTAATTGTGAAAATCACGTTCCATCATTGTGCAGCATAGTTTGGGTGAAAAGATTGGAAAATTAACACCTTTCATATGATCGGCAACTACATATTGATGTATACACTTGTAATATAAAATGCTTTTGAGCTGACGAGAGGAAAATTTTGTCATAAATGTTTCAAAACGTTGACTTTTAAAAGCCTGGCGAAATGTGATGTTTATAGCATTGTTTATAACCTTAGATTTCCTGTGATAGGCAGTTTATTTGTTTTTCTTTGTTTATGTCACATATCTCATTGCTGTTATCCGACCAACCATTGCCCAGGACCCAGTCAGGGAAACCTGGGTCGTACCCCGCAAGGTAGGAGAACACCCTGGGCGGGATGCTATTCCTTCACAGTGCCGACATACATCTGAACTTTGCACATTTTGGACCACACGGGATGCTAAGTCAGAATCTGTCTTTTCTGAAAGCAGTTTGTTGCTATATCCCATATTCCTCTAAGGATGTACATGCTCAGTAAAACTGACCCGTTTCTAAAGCAATAGAAAGGGCAATTTTTATTTTTTGGAGCAGAGCGGAAGCAGATAGCTTCCCAGGACGACATGGGCATAAAAAAACAAGCCCAGAATAAAGTGAAGTGTTTTTTGCTTGCACACTTTAATTGGTCACAAAAAAGAGAGTTTCCCCCCCCCCCAATAGACACAGAGGTTCATGCACGCACAGATACACTATTGGCAATTTAGAGAAGCCAATTTACCTAACTACATGTTTTTGGGGGGAGGGAGGTTGTCAGAGGACCAAGAGGAAAGCCTCTCAAAGTGGGAAGGATACTGTCAAGTCAAGTCGGGCTTTATTGTCACACCAACTGTATTCAGTAACACAGAATCCTGTAGCATGAAATAACATTGGCCAGGTATGCGGTGCTACATACATACATACTGTAAAGTGCATAGCTAGACAGGAGCGTATGAAAACATTAACATACAATGTAAACATCCCTGTAAACAATACTGGAACATAATGGTGGAACTCATTACTCATGTGTCAGTATATACTATTTCTAGGTCAATAATGAGCATGACTCAGAAGTATTGTAATTATGACCTCACTGTATGTCCTGGACAGCCATCCTGTCCAATGAGTTCCCTGACTTGCTCCCTACAAATGACTCTGGTGCACTGTAGCCCTAAGTATAAGAGTGGATATTGAAAATGGATGGCTGGGTGGGGTAATTATAAAAATAAATCTGATCAGATTTGATGGGCCTTCCCAAAAATTGAAGGGGCCGCTTGGTCGATCAGGGTCAGCTAGGTCGTTGGGGACGCCTTGTATTCACGACCCGACTAATGCCGGGCCAGCTGATCTGCTGTGTCCCTAGTGTGATCGCGCTCTGAACCCCCCCAGCCCCCACTGGAGCACTGCGTCGTGCAAACACGCTCTCACCAGCTGCTGTTACTGCCCGCTGTGGTGAGGCCCGAGGCTCTGATTTTCATTAGCTGCCGAAATGGACGATCAAACAACCTCGTAACGAAATCCGCGGGATGCGGCACTGTATGTACCACACGGGGCCACGGGCTTCTCAGCTGCAGGGACACACCAAATCAAACACACCGCCCTAACTGAAGCAGGGCCCTGATTTATGGAGCTCAGACGGAGCAGAGGCTACCAAATAGGACTCGCTTTTAAGGCAGCACAAAGGAGACAATCAGAGGTATTAAAACAAAGAACAAATACTTCATTACTATTCTTAAGTATGCTTTTTCCAGATGTACACTTTACCTGAGTATTTCAAACTCTTGGAACTTTCACTTTATGACATTTCTGAGCCAAATATTGACTTTTTACTCTACATTCTGTACAAGGTTATTGTTAGATACTGTAGATAGATCCCCGATTAATCCCGAGAAGGAAATTCGAGAAAACAGGGTCACCTTGTGCCTGGAGCACTTGGGGATAGGGGCCTAACAGCGATATCCTTCTGCTGACCGTGGGATTTAAAGCAGAAACTTCCTGATTACAAACCCAGCATCCTAATTGGCTGAGCCACAGGCCAGGTTAACTCGCTGTGTTTTGCAACTTGGTTACTCACTAGACCTGCATGATGCGCGATGTTAATATCAACATTGCATGTTATGCACATGCAGTTATCACATTGCAAGGATCGCGATAGTGAGGCGGGTTCAGTTTCGGCTTGGGAACTATCAGATTTTTCATACTGTCCAGACAATGCATGCAAATATCTAATGAAGTTTTGAGATAGTAGCCAGTACAAGACCATTATAATCCCAGTCATCTCTCGCAAATAAATAGCTTCCTTATCATGAGAACAACTGCAATTTAAGTCAGAAAACTGCACAGGAGGTGACTGCGATAAGACCGTTTAAAAGCAGCATGAGGTTTCTCACTGGCTCATGTGTCTCTAACCCCGTCCTCGGGAATATGGCCACACCAACAAATACGCCTGCACCAGATGCGTTTATGGCTTTATGTAGAGTCCAAACTTTTTCGCATGATCAGCAGGTTTGGCCCTTGAGCGCGGCTCTTAACCCCGGAAAATGCTCCGGGGGTGTCCGATTAATGGCTGACTCTGCACTCTGACCCTGAGCATCTCCCACCTGTGTGTGTGTGTGTGTCTCACAACAGAGCAAGAATACCAATGTACCTGTACTGGTACAGATGGCAAATAGAATTATTATATCATTTCATCTCACTTTCTCCATCTGAACATCCTGCAGTCCCTGGAAACTTCTTCTGTAGCCCGCAGTTGTTTCGGAGATAGCTCTGGCTTACCTTTGTAAACATACCATTTTACGACATAGCTGTGGTGTTGTCAGTGATGTGTTACTTCCATGGGTCTGTCGTGGAGTCCAGAACCTGGCTGTTGAGTGTGCCAGCATGATTTGACCCTTAGTGGAGTCACTGGCCCTTAGACAAACTACTCTCCTGGCTAATTTGGCAGCTCTTCTCTAGCCTTGGCAGAAACTACACACCGGAGGCAGCACTGTATGAAGGCGGTAGACTTAGAAGCACAATGGAGAGCTTCGCGGGACACTGTTAGCATTCTGGCATTAACATTCTGATGTCATTGTCCTTCTTCATTAATATGACATCAACGGAGATAATGAGGGAGGCTGCAGACTGTGGAATATGCCCCCGTAAGCGCTGTAGTACACTCAGGGTTTGTCAGCATGGCGGAACAATGTTTTTAAAAAGGCCCCAGTTCACTGGTGGCTCCCCGAGCATGTGGGAGGGCTCGGACGTCTGTCTGACGCTTGCCAAAATCACCTCTCAGGGTTCTAATTATGAGACGATTTGTGGCTTAAGTAAGTGGCCTTTGGGTATAATAGATCTGTTTATGGCCCATTTTGCTCTGTGCCGTCTATGTCACAGTGTCTGGCTGCTCCAGCAGCCCGTGTCAGCTGCCGAGAGCCGGAGTGGCCGGTGACCTCGCACGGGGCCCCAACGCGCCCCTGCTGTCCAAGTTCTCCACTTGCCGAGGACACGGAAGGCCGACCCACCATTTCTCGCCCGGTGTTACCACCCAGACGCCAGGGCGTCGCAGAGCAAACCGTTGCCTAGCTCTGGGCCTGAAAGACCCTGCTTGACCCAAAGCTACCCGCTATTGTGGTTCTGCCTGCCTTCCTGTTGAGGAGAAACTTCCCAGTTATTATTTGTCTTCCCCCGTGGGCTCTGCAAGCGCTTTTCTCCTAAGCATTTCTGCACTTTCCTTACGCATGTGGCCCACTTGGGTGAGCATTTTATTATGATAAACACTAATGTGATTTCCTGGAAACCGCGAAGGCTAGCAGTTAGCATCGGCTGTGGTTTAATGCCCTGCCCATCCCTCATCTCCTAACACAGATGCATTTAGGGACACAAAACACATACTCTCTCTCCCCGTGTCTGCCCCGGCAGGGCTCGTGGGGACACTTTGGCCAGCAGACACCATCACTCTGCAGCTTCTCTTTAGTTACTTGGGACTGGGATTTAAAAAAGCAACAAGCTAGTTTTGTTACTATGTATGAAGAGTAGAAACAAGGTGAGCTTCAATTGGGGAAAAATCCTAAATGAAGAACTTTTGCTTGTATTTAATGTAAAACGGCCAGATCTTTTGTAATATCACTCGATTTTGTTTTCTGTATCACACAGGCTTGTTCCTTCGTAATAATATTTATACAGTAATCAAGGCCTGGTAGCAACCTACAGTATGCTTAAAAATTTGCTGAACTGGGCAGTTAATACTGTAAGTTGTCCGCATTTTAAATCTCAGCAGTCTGCGCCTTCTCTACCGTTTTGTTGTGTTTTATCTGCCCTTCCGCTCCAGGTTAATCACTAGATGCCGGCTGTGGCATTCTCCTCTAAGGACACTGGGGATTATTCGTTTGAGTCTTGGGAGAATTCCAGGCAGCGTGATTTGGGGGAGGGCTAGCCACTTTCTGACCCCCATAGGTGTGTCAGAGTGGTAGCGACTCAGCGCTGGTACTTTGACAGCTGGCGCTCTCCGCCGTATGGCAAATCCTGCTGTCCTCGCCCATAGTGTTAGGCCTCAGGAAAAAGGTCAGAGGTCGGTGGAAACTCGTGACCATTACCCAGGCAATTTGTGACCGGTATCCGCGAGACGGTTGGCAGTGGCTGGATCACTGATCCGGATGGCCAGCTCAAACAGCAGTTCTGTGGGATTATGGGCTACAATCATAGCTCAGGGTCCTCCACGGCCTCTGTTCTGGTGATAGTAACAGAGTAGCCGCCTAAGCCCAAGCTGAGGGAGCTCTGCCAATGCCCAGGCAGGATTTGGGAGGCTGTGTGGCTGGCGGCTTTGTTCTGGCCTTCTCTGAAACCCGAAACAAGCACACGCCAATGATCCCGAATAGCCATTTAGTGGTTTACGTTGGTAATGAGTTGTAAACATGAGGATTAATTGAGAATATGGAATATTGTTTTTTTTTCTGCACTGAAAGTGTAATGGGAGATGGAGACATGCACAGAAAATCCTTCTATCTGTGCTGCAAGTCACACATCCGGGGATGACGGTTACGTAACACGCACAGACCTGCTGGAAGAGAGCCAAAGTCAGGAGTGGATGTTAATTGCCGCTGCAAATTTCAGAATAGGCATCTGTTTTATTTTTATTTTTTTCAGGCTCCCTATTTGGAAAATCTTGTGGTCCGTTCCCAGGATATCGCAGCCTGCTCTGGATTTGCCCTGCCGCGTTTGGTCCTGAACAACATAAAAATCCAAAAGACGTGATGCAATTGACAGCCAGGACGCAGGACATCGTGCCCCCAAGCAGACGAAATAAACAAAGCAGACGTAGGCTGTAATGCGGCCGTTAAGATTGCAGGCACCAAATTGCCTCCGTTCTGGGCTGTGATTGCACATCGGGCATGTACGGATGTTTTCTGAAATCGTTCACGTAACCGCAAAAGAAGCAACAACTCAGACTGTTTGCCCACTTAAGTCCTGGCTCAGTGTGATAAGTAACTTCTCTGTAAATATCCAAACAAAAAACAGCAGCATAATAGCATTCTATATGAAGTACCATAGTCAATATTCACCCATCCGTTGGCCTGAATGGCATTTTTTTGCCTTATTCATTTACATATAAATGGCTTATTTAGCAGTAACCAAAACCAGAAATTAATTCCATGCGGTGAGCGGAACGTTTTATTTTCGAAATATCCCGTTTTATAGTCTTCTGCCTGCCATGTAATGACAGTAAATGCACGCTAACGACCGCGGCTGAGATTTTGATGTCTGTGGGTTGAATGGAACAATCTGTCCTTAATCCCAGTCAGATACGCAGATCCCGGGCTCAAACGGGGCTCCGCTGTCCAGGAAGCGGCGAGAAGCGCAGCGGCTGCTTCATTTAGCCTGAGCGGTTTTGCATATTGTAACTAATAAGGGGACGGGGAAACTGTCGCCAGCGGCTTTGCTGGAAATCCCTGGTAATTCCTCGTGAGCCGGAGCGTTACGGCTTCCGCTATGCGGCGAGCGATTAGCCGCCTCCCGAGTCCCGACGCCGTTCGCGGAGCGGGGGCGCGCCCGCCGTCGCCAGAGCGCGCATTCGTCGCTTTGGCTGGCAGTGTGCACAGATACTTACTGAGATAAAGCCGTAACTAAGTACACGTTTGGCGTTTGGTTGGTGCTTTCTGTCGGTTTTCCGAATATACTGCATTCCCTTTAACATTTCTGCTCTTACAATCTCGTAGATGTTTGCACTATTGTACACGCATTGGAGGTTTTAGCAAATTAGCATAATGAATGGAAATGAGGATCTTTTGGGGAGAGGGGGGGTTTTGTGTGCTTGCCTGTATTGTTTTACAAATGCTTGATTACTTATAGTAATAATCAGCCTCCTCACCTCGGTAATACAGCCAGCCGGAGCTGAGTTCCCACTGTTTCAGTATTTATAATAATATAATACTTTTATGCAGTTTCATGTAGGCTTAAGGACTGTTGCTAAAATGTGAATTGATGTGAGATATAAATAAGCAGGTCGATAAAATATGTACTAAACCAAAGGTGTGACTTGAGGTAAATAAAGATGTTTTGAGAGAAATTGGCCAGTGAGTAAAGAAGGGCTCCTCCCTTCACAAAAGCCAATTTAACCACTGGTAATAATGGTACCTCTTCTGTGCATGGTTGACATAATCTTCTAGATGCTAGGTATTAGCAAAAATATGTTGATTTGGAATGATTCCTTGAAATAGTTGGATGGTGACATACTTTGGTTAGGGCCAGTAATACTGGTCTTCTGTGTGCTGGAGCCAAGACCTCTAATGAGATATAAAATCATTTGTACTTCTGGCTTCATTTTTTTGTACTCTATTAGTGAAACAAGAACCCATTAGTGAATTGGACCAGTGATAAATTATCTGGTGCAAGTAGATGGTGAACTCGTCTTGTCTCCCTGGGAGATAACAGGGCATGATAAAACATGGTGATCTTTACTTTTACACTGGGATTTTATACTAGGAAGGAATGTTTTGGTTTTCTTCATGACATTTTATTCTGGGTGTATTAAGAAATAAAATTTATGGATGTATTAATCGGGTGCAGCTGCCCTTAGCCGTGAGTGTGAAGAGAAAACAACAGTGAATAACTTTATGCCTCTCTGACAGCTAAAAACGGCTGCTGATGTTGCTAGGCAACCCTATGCCACGTTCTCCAGCAAGGAACTCCCTCTGTCATTTGTGAAAGTATAAAAAAAAATCATTTGTTTACTTTTGTGGATTTTGTTTGGTGTCCAACTGATGGCTGCAAAGCAGTGACTGATTGTCATGACGATAATACCATATGCATGAAAATAACAGAACACATGCCCGCTATCATAATGATAATATAGTAGCACTAATTACCGTAACTATGGAAATACATAAGAAACAAGTACCCATATGCAGGGATGAGTAATGACCTAAATATAGTGAGCAAGTTGTTTGTCATTGTACGATATTTTTTCTGCAGCCAAGCAAAATAATCATGACACAATGCGTAATCCCACAAAGTAGTTTGAACATGTAAGCACGTATGGATAGCATGAGGGGGTATATATTTTTGAGCCTACATGTTTTAGGTAATATAAAAGCTTAGTCTGAAAGTCTAAAACTGTGCACATATCATTATTTTAATTCGTGCTACAGTAACGTTCAGCAGTCTGCATGCCCACATTTTTTTGTGGTACTGCTTGGGAGAAAATAAAGTACCTAAGATTCTCCTTCGACAATCCTATCTCTCGCTACTAGTATCAAACTCCGGGCCTCAGAGATGGTAGCAGAGTTTTCTTCTTTATTGAGTAATTCAGCACAGTGCTCCAGTCACACTCAAGTACAATGCACACCACACCCAAAAATCAACAGGTTACAGCAATTCCCTTATATCTGCAAACCAGGCTTCAAACATACAGCAGACATAATCCATCACCTCTTTTGGACTACTTTGAGGGTGTCCACCTTCCGTCCAGCTTCCCAACCTTGTTGGGCCTCATATGAGTCCCACACATAAGCCTGTCCATCCAGCCTAAGAAGGAGGGCAAAAAGCCTAAGCATTAGGGAAATTCCACTCCCAACCCACCCGAAGGTGCGCCCCCCCCCCCCTCAGGGTCCATGGCTGGCATGTGTGCGAGCTGCTGTGAGGCAAGGACACACAGCACCAACTCCAAAAAAAAATAATGCCTGAGACAACAACAATCCCATAATGCCTCTCTCCCCTGGCCTACCAATACGTTTCATTTTCTTTCTGCAACTGTGGATAAAGAGAACAGGGGTAGGGTTTTTTTCTGGGCAGGACTGTGTTAGAATGTGTGCATGTGAGTTAAAATGCTTGTCCTTCATGACCTCTGATGGTTTTGGTTTCTGATGGCAATGGGAAGCTCCCTGGCCCTGCCCTGTCCCTCTCCTATTCCGGCCTGCAGGCTATCCTAGCAGCCACCCCACAATGCATTTAACTGAGCCTACTACACAACACCCTAATTTTAAAGGAAATTAAGGGCAGTGGAAGGGAGCCAGCTTAACGGACTTGCAGCTGCACATTTAGGACGGGTCGGCTTGCCCCAGTTCAAGGCGGGCAGGTCCAAAAGCAGTGCCTACCTCTTACTTTTTGTGACCCTTCAGTCTTTGAGATTCCCCCCTTCCACCTCCTCCGAACAGGAAATATGATTTAAACGACACAAAGTCAATTTGGTTAAGTGCCGCAATAAGGTAGCCCATGTCACCGAGAGCATTAAAATCGGCACTTTTTGACAGGGGCTCCGGTGAAGGTTTATGGGCCCGCTCGGCGTCTCGTAGTCACGGCACGGCGGCTCAGATAACTCACGGGTATGTCTGACAGCCTCCCGCCCCGGCACCGCGCCGCGGTCATTTGGAATGCAAATACCACTGCCGTGATTGAAGGAGGCGTCAGCCACAGCGACCGAGGCCCCTTACCTACAGGGTTAGGAGACTAATAAGATGAGATCTCAGGAAGAGCCCATCAATAGTCGCACGATGCTGTCACACTGCCTGTCCGGCCTAAAAGCACAGACGCCGTGCACGCACACGCACACACACGCGCACGCGCGCATGTCCAAGCCACCCTCTCATTCCAGTTTCCATCTGTCAAGGACTCATAACACACGATTAGTGGAATCTTCAGAAAAACGCTTGCTACCCGGGCTGAACCCTCTGATTCTCTGAGCATTTTGGGTTAGACGGAAAAGGAGCGATGGATTTCAAATCCCACAAAGCTCCCGCCTCCGTCGACGTCGCCCGATTTGCCTCAGGGAAGTGCGACTCGCCGGGGAGATTAAACCGGTCTGTTCTCTCTATCATCAGCAGCCCGACATCAACCATGTAAAGCAGAAACGGTGTTGCTCATTGACCAACGGCCGCACTCTGTTCATGAAATATCCACAATAGGTATAAGAAAAGAGAAACTTCAATTGAAAAGTATTTCATAGATTTGGTTACATAAATGTGACCTTCACTCAAACTTATCTTTCCTCCTTTTGTTTTACTTCAATCAGCCCTACCTTCGCTCCAAACTGGTGTTGATTCAGCAAGCGTGGTGCTTTATATCTGAAATGAGAGCACGCTCTTCCATGTCCCCTATAAATGTTTTTCAGTCTGGGACCATAATTTACCTTCTGTTTATTCCGGTTCCCCGATAGCACTGGCTGTAATTTATGGAATTGTTTTAATTAAATGGATTGTGAAGGCCTAAGTGTCTTGGTTTTAAGACGTGCTATTTTTTAGGTGGCACAAGGTTATCTGGCTTCTAAAACTCCATCCACAAAGCACACACATAAACCTGAGTCTATAAAGTTGTATAGCTCCAGGGCTGAGACTGTGTGTTAGCTGAATTAAGTTGGCATGGGGGATTTGGATTATGTCGAAAAATGACCCAGGGAGAAGAGCTTCTCTTGTTCCAGTGGAGTGACTGAAAAATACAGGTAAAGAAAATTAAATTAAGAATTCAAATGCAAATGGTCCCCGTCCCCAACTACTCAGCTTAGCCTTTAATTTAGCACTATTTGCCTTGTTATTGTCAATAAATCCTGCATTTAAAAAATGGTGAGAAGATGAAGAATAGGGAGGGTGATGGTGTTTCTTGAGTCCACTGTTAGGTATCTTCTTAGACAATTTTCAACCCAAAATACCATGGGCATCGATGTGGAGACAGGAACCCGAAGGGGGCATAGAGAACATCCTGCACAGCAAGACTCTGCTTTTCGCTCATTTTGATTAAAGGCTCACCTTCCAGTTATACTGTCCCTCATATATCTTTGTTTTAAACTTCAAAAGTAATATGAAACTTATAAGAGTGACATCAAAGCCTGCCAAGAGCATCGGAACACACTCCAGGAAAGCCAGGGTGGCAGTGATGAGTAGTAATGACTTAGACAGGAAGGCGGTAGGTCATTTCCCTCTGGGATTGGTCATAGTGTAGTGTCTGTATGTCACCACCTGTCCAATCAGAGATTCTCCATTGGGTTCTACTTTATTTAAATAGTCCCCAAAGGCAAGGTTGTGTGTTGGGTGACCCAGAAAAGTGCCCCTTCTGGACTGTCTACTTGTGCCAAAAGACTAGCATTCAGTCATTTTCCATGGATAGCAAGTCAAGGAACTGTTGGTGAGGAGTGCAGATGTGCTGCATCTGCTTTTCACCTTCGACAAGATTTAAAGCCCAATCAAGGTTCAAGAGATGCACGTGCATCACTGAACATTCCCTTCACCGCTCAGGGGATTCTGTCAGCAACATCATCTGAGACTTTCTGCCCTTGTCTGTACAACAGCTCGACCTACCAGCCCTGTGCCAGATGGCTTCCTACATGTCCCCATGATGTCTCATTTGGTCTATATTTTCAACGCAGCTCAGAGACACCATACCCAATAGCTGTGTTCATCTTTCATTAGATGGACTAATATATGTTTATGCTCAGAAGCCCATATATGGACTGTCTTGTCATGCTTTGCAGATGATCGGCGAACCATAACACATGGTTTCTGGAACACATGGCTGTTGATGTTATCTTACCCAGGGGAACCAAGTCACATCCGCAGGCTTACACGATGATTCATCCTTGCAAAGACTGGTGATCCTTTAGTGGTCGCAGTAGATCCGGTCCATTTCTCATCTCTATCCTCTCGTGAAAAAGCATGACATGGAGGGTGAAATGTTTCTAAGTAAATATTGACCTGTGTTTGCAAAGTAAGATGGCTGTGTTATCAGCAGACAATTGATCAGAACAATTGCCGGACAATATAAAATCTATTTATGAGGATTATCAGTATAACATTCAGTATTATATGTAACTTTGTAAAATTGATGCAGCTGTCTCCCCTGCAGTCTGTGTTTCCAGATGTCTCTCTCCAGCTGTCTGTCTCCATCTGTCTTCTTCTGCAGCAGTTCTGTCCCCAGCTGCCTGTCTCCCTGTATGTCTATTTTCCCAACTGTCTGTCTCTCTGGCTGCCTGTGGAGGATCATAAGTAGAAGATGCACAGCACATCCTAACAGGGCATTAATTCTAGATAAGAACTGCTCATTACATGTATGTTATCTATAGTCAAAATTACTATGTGAAGAATATCGACTTATATGCAATCAGTACTGGAAATTCCCTAGGAACTGATACTGTCTTTCCTAAATAACATGTACTAATGATGATAAATATTTCAGGATTCAGACATGGACTCAGGCTAGTCTATACTTAAAGCTTTGACATATGATGTCTACTCAGGTCAGCTCTAAGCATTGCATGTACGATTTTTGAATATGTCACTGATAATAAAGCAATTGCTCTTGTGATTCGTGACCTCTGCCCTTCGAAGTGACGCTCCCTTGAAATATCACTGTAGGGGTGGCTGGAGAACTTTGTAAATGTCAGACCGTGAACCGCAATCAATGTAGCGATTTTGGTCGCAATTTTGCCTCTGTGCACGCGGGCCCGATTTTACGACACATACGACAGTATTGATTTCTCTCTGAGCCCACAGATCTATGTGTGAATTCCAGTATCGTATCCTTGCGAGAGGAACGGCCTGGGCGGTAACTGTGCTTGTGCATGCGTGCATGTGCATGTGTGCATCTTACAGTAGATGCGAGAATACTGCAAAGCGAAGGCATCTCCCCAGCCAAATAAATATTTCAGCTCCGCTATGTTACATTATTTATTTGCATGGTAGTTTCTTTTCAGAAGCTTTTAACATAATGCACAAATGTCTCACTGTTCACTTATGCAGCTGGATGCTCTCTTGAAACAGTTCAGGTTAAGTACCTAACTGAGGGGTTCAGCTATGTTTCCCCTCAGGGGCGTGAATCTCGGCCGCTTAATTTATAAACCTAGTTTTAAATGGTGGGAAAATTAGCTATTTTCCAATTCTGTCATAATTAATTGAATAGTATTGTATGCATTATGTTTACACGGGGCTGGACCTGGGGGCTGAAATAAATAGGACTGAAACACAATTAGTTCAGCATGGTCAAACAAGTCCCCCAACCTGTCAGACTGGGCAGAATCCAACTGCTCTCCACTCAACCCAGCTTGAGTAAGTGAGGTTAGAGTCCGTGTTATTTTGTAATGAATGACTCATTCCGGTGCCTGTACCTGAAAGGTGGCAATTATTCGTCTCTTATATAGTTTCTCTCTCCCCCTCTCTCCCTATGTGTTTATGTATATATATATATATTCGCCGGCCACTTTATTAGGCAGACCTGTCCAACTGCTCGTTGATGCAAATTACTGATCAGCCAATCACATGGTGGCAAATCAATGCATTTAGGCATGTTGACATGGTCAAGACGAAGCGTTGCAGTTCTAACCGAGCTTCAGAATGGGGAAGAAAGGTGATTTAAGTGACTTTGAACGTGGCATGGTTGTTGGTTATAGATGGGCTGGTCTGAGTATTCCAGAAACTGCTGATCTTCTGAGATTGTCACGCACAACCATCTCTAGGGTTTACAGAGAATGGTCCAAAAAAGGTAAAACATCCAGTGAGCGGCAGTTCTGTGGGCGAAAACACCTTGTTGATGCCAGAGGTCAGAGGAGAATGGCCAGAATGGTTCGAGCTGATAGAAAGGCAACAGTAACTCAAATAACCACTCGTTACAACCAAGGTAT
>JAODKL010000036.1:12888284-12917946 GCA_026780765.1 Petrocephalus schoutedeni | reverse complement strand
ACCAATATCTCTGAGGAATGTTTCCAGTACCTTGTTGAATCTATGCCACAAAGGATTAAGGCAGTTCTGAAGGCAAAGGGGTCCAACCCGGTACTAACAATGTTAACCAAATAAAGTGGCCGGTGAGTGTATGTATATATATATATATACATACACACGCACACACACAAGATTGTTTACAAAAAGAGACAATTGTATATAAAAAAATGTTTTTTTTTTATTTTTGGTTTAAGCCTGGTTCTGCTGACAGAAGGCTGCACTGAGCAGCAGGCTGTTTCCAGGTTCAAAATATCTAAGACAGCAGTACACAAGAACAAGGTGGAGCAGGAGAAACTGGGATCGACCAGAAACCAGCCGGGTAGAGGGGGGCAAGCAACTTTCTGATGCCAGAGATGACTGTCAACTTGTCCAGCAGTGCCTTATAAATCAGAGGATGACCTCAAGTGACCTTCAAAAAGAATGGGGAACATTAAGTGGTGTGAAGTGCACTGCTAGGACAACTTCATAACAGGGTAATAGAAGCAGTGCTGAAGACCCATAAAGCAAGGAAGAAGCCCTTCATCAATGAGAAACAGGGAAGAGCCAGGCTGGGGAGTTTCCTGTGGTCTCTTAATTTCTCCCAGAGCTGTACATATATGTAGCGTACTAAGGATGGTTAAAATGGTTCTTGCCCCGTCCCAAATGTCATTGGTGCACTGGTTGTGTCCTCACTAATGAGAACAATCCCATGATTCATTCTGACCCAAGTTTGTTCTTTGGAGGCGAGTTAGCAAGACTGCTCTATCCAGGAACATGAGTACGAGACAACGTTCCTGGTATCGATTAACACCCGTCGGTCTGCTCTACTCTCTGACATTCTTCTACTTTTCCCCTGGCTGAAAGACCGATGTTCATTAGTGTCACTGAGCGGAGCCTCCATGTTGTTTCAGTCATGTTGTGCAGCCTTGGGAAACATGCCACAATCACCACACACTCTGCAGCACTGCCACATAAGAATGATACTTCATTGATCCCCTACTTACCTTCTTGCTCTCAATGACACAGACATATATGTAGGTGAAAGCAAGCTTGTCAGCAAAGGGGAGCCACCCATAGCAGCACCCATGGAGCTGTGGCCTAGGGGCCTTGCTCAAGGCCAGCCTCGAACCCGCAACCGTCTGATCACAGGTGCAAAGGCTTCACCCACTGAGCCACTCACTGCAGGAACCAGTCTTTAGAGTTACAATAAATCTTGGTGACCAAGCCGCTCGATGTTCGGAAATAGCGCTCACACTAATGACAGCTTCTATGGCGTGCTGTTTACGAAATGATTAAGCCAGTTTTGATTACATAATTATTTGTATTGTTGCTTCCGCTCCACAGTTTAATCCCCTTTTTGGAAAATTGGAAAGAGAAAAATGCAAAAAAAAAAAAGATAAAAATCAACCAAATTAAATGATTAAGATATACTGCATGTGCACATAGACAAGAAAATACCAGGAAAGCACCTGATGGGACAGCATGTCTTTTTTATCGGTCCAGATAAGCCATTTAATAAGAAATATCACTTAGAGAGCAATCACTCTCACATCTGGTTTCCCTAAAAAGAATTTGGCTCTTTCCTTAATAGCAAGTCCTGAGTGTTCTGGAAAGCTCTACAGTGACCCCACGTGGAACAGATCTGTGCATAATTTTAGTGCTTCAGCAGATCGGGAAATTAATACGGCCATCCAGCGAAGCAGGTCCACTACTTGCATAGCCATAACTCATGTGTCCCGTCGGAAAATCGACTGAATCAAAACCTTAATGCTATACACATGGCCCACCACCTGTTTTTCTATTACCCTGGCATGTATCTAAAATTATGCAATATTGAAAGTTATAATAATTACATTTTGCTTTGCTTATGGAACTTTATTGATATTGAAATATAGGTGTAAGTAATTGCTTGCGAACATGACCAAATGCACCCACCCCCCCACCCCCCCCAAAAATACACACTACACTCCCATTTCCTATCTCTGTGGTGAAGCATCTGATGGTACCGTGTAGTTTTATCAGTCCCAGGTGCTGTCATGAGATGATTAATTGCATTCCGGTACATCTGCCATGTGACTGCGATTGTGCCAGAGGCCGAATCCTAATCCAGCAGCGTCGGGGGCGTCTGATCTGTCTGGCGGTGATAAGTCGCGTCCTCCCCCTTTTATCCCCGCGATCTGACGGACCGCTGCGTACCTCCCTGCTGATGCCCACCTCCTGCCTGTATGTCACTGCTCCTTAAGAGCTTCTCTGGGATTTTGTACATGGTAAGCGCCGTCTAAGCGTTAGACGTGATGAGAAAGTGCCGATCAGCCTCATAGGGGTCAGCTCCCTGCTTTTAGATTCGTCAAGCTCGGTGTGTGTATGTGTGTGTGTATGCAGTACAGTACAGTATGGTTGGTAATATATATACAGAACTGGAATGAATGTTGTAAGACTGATGTACTAATCAGCGACTATAGTATTACAAGTACTGTAATGAGTATGTGCTTAGCACTTGAGTGTACTCTTCTGGTTAAAAAAAGAAATGGGCCAAATCCTAATCGCACAACATAAGCATTGGCCCATTTTTTGGCCAGGAGTATATATACTCTACCAAACTGTTCATCCGGCTGTGCATTGCAGTGGTCCAGTGGAGGTGAGGGAGGGGGCTTGGGGGGGGGGGGGGGGGGGGGGGGGGGGGGGGGGGGGGGGGGGGGGGGGGGGGGGGGGGGGGGCTGACCCGGAGGCACAGAGGGGTTGTTCTGTGTTATGGGATTGCAGATTTGTATAGCTGTTATAATTCCAATAATTATTTCGTTTAGTCAAACGTGTCACGTTACAGTACTGTAGTAATAGTGTTCGTAAGTATATGGTAAGCATATATGCGACTGTATGTGTGACTAAGGCCAGACCTCCCACACGATGACGTCCCCCTTTACCGCAGAGCTGCTCTCTCGCGTCCAGGGGCTGCTTTGCACCGCTCCACTGCCCTTGACCATTTTGTATCTCACTGTCAGGCTGCACCTGACATCTCCAGCGATGGCAAGAATCCACATGGCAAATAGATGCTGGTTTTTTTTGGAGTGACAGTGCTAGGGCTGCGGATTAGCCCGTTCCATTCCGAAAGGGCTGCAATGTGTCCTTTATATGTATGAGGCGGGCATTCCTCTTCTCCTTGTGGGAACATGTACAGCGAATGTGTGTATTTACGATTACCATCCCCTCATACATCCCCAATGTGACAGGATGCCGGACCCATCGCAGAGTACACACACAACATCACAGGCGATTTAGAAACACCAGTGTGCCTAACTGCATGCCTTACATCAGTGTTTCCCACTCTGGTCCTTGGGGACCCACAGACAGTCCACGTTTTTGCTCCCTCCCCTGGGAGCAAGTAGGGAGCGAAAATGTGGACTGTCTGGTAGGGAGCTGGGAGGGAGCAAAAACATGGATTGACCAGGTTCGGAAACACTGCTTTAGGTCTACAACACAAACTGCACACACGCTGCACTGCTATTGTATTCTCGATGATCTAGTGAACTGATGTGTTAAAATTTGCACAGGCTACCGAATTTAAGTATTTACTGTTATAATTGTAGATGTATTTATTGTATTACTCTATATGCACCATGTTTCTGTATATGCACCTTAATTGTTACTGTATGTGTACCTTAATTGTTTCTGTATATGCACCTTAATTGTTACTGTATATGCACCTTAATTGTTACTGTGTGTGCACCTTAATTTTAAATTTTTCTATTAGCAGAAGGACGCATAGAGTAAGATTTTCATTGCATTGTGGAACTGACTGTTTTCTGTGCACACGATAATGAAACTCTTCAGTTTTGAATCTTGAAATTCAAAATGCCTGAGCCTTAGTAGCGCTGTCAACGGTTTTCAATTGGCAGGGCCTCGTGTTGGGGTTTGGATCTGTCCATGGTGCTGAACTTCGCTTCAGTGTAAAAACCTGTCCATGTTACAATACAAAAGCCCTGGCTGGTTTCTTCTGAACTGAACTGCCTGTGTTACTGAATTCATGTGGCAACACCCTTGATTACTGAAGGAATTGAAATGCAGTGTCTCCAAGTCTAAGAAATTGGGTATTTCTAAATTAATATATGTGAAACCAATGCCATTTTCTTACTACAGAAACCACCACTTAAAAGCCCAGCAAATGTAGATACCTTTCGGAAATCAAACTTTAGCTACGTATCTCTTTTGGGATGATTGCATCTTACTGTGGTTTGGGCAAAATTTCGGCCCGTTTGGAAATAGTTATCATTCCGCTGATCACCATTTTCATACCCGATGAATAATGTATGAATAGTGAAGTTGATGGGAATGGTAGAGGGGAATTAATAGTGACCTGAATGTGCCAAAGTGAGCGTATGGGTGTTGAGCAGATAATCTCCGCCATGGAGGGTGGTGGGGGTGTTTCTTGCTCGCTCCTGTTGAGGCTGGAGACAAGCGGTGCCCTGCATAACAGATGAAGGTAATTTCACTTTGTAAAAAAAAAACAGCCATATAAAAGAGGCTGAGTCATGCTGTATGAGGGTCTGTGTCAGTAACGCTGCAGCCATCGTCAAGCGAAACACGGAGGCCTAGGCTGGAAGTGACCCGCTTGCTCATTTCCCGTTTCTCCCACAGGGGGTCCCATCAACCTGACGTGCCGAGCCTTCTTTGGCTACAGCGGAGACGTCAGCCCTCTGATCTACTGGATGAAAGGGGAGAAGTTCATCGAGGATCTTGATGAGAGCCGCGTCCAGGAGAGTGACATCAAGTACGAGCGAGCGCTTGGCGATTGTGTCGTCATGGTCGTACTTCTGTTGTTTTTACACAAACGGAAAACAAAACAAAATACGTAAAGAGCCAAAAAAGCACCTATTACAGTTAGTCCCCGAGTTACAATTGAGATGCGTTCCGATGACAACATCGTAATTTGAAAATATCCTGTCGAAACAGGCTTTGAAACACCAAAAACACAGAAAAAAAAATACACGCTCTAACACTGAGACAACTGAACTCTTTCGATCGCAAGAGAGAGCAAGGCATCTCACGGGGCGGGAGATTTGTACATCCCAGCAGCGCCCCAACATATCGCCTCGCGTACGCTGCGACGTTTGCCTGCTGCGCGAAACTTAAAGTATTTTTACACTGTTGTCATATCACTGTCGTCATCGTAAGATTGAAAAATCGTGAGCCGAACCATTGTAACTCGAGGACCGTCTGTACGTAATCGAATACGTTCTCCAGCCATTTCTCCACACATTTTTCAACATGCATTATACAGTAATTATGTAAGATTATTTGGATCCATTTTCTATTCGTATGCACCACCTGACTAAATGAACACCGCAAGGTGTAGATAGTGCTGAACAATAAGTGTCAGACACATGAAATAAGCAGTTACAAGTATCCACAAAGTCCTTTCGGAATATGCATAAAAAATATATAATTTACTTTTATATGAAAATAATTAAAGAAACCATGAACATCTCTGGTAATATGCAAAGAAAATTATAATAGAAGCACAGCAAGTTTTACAGAGTAATGCTAAAAGTAACTTGAATGTTGCCATTATTGATTTAAACCTATATGCTAAATTAGTGGTACATTGAATCACAGCAGGTGTACATGTAGAAGCGTTTTTCATATTCACTGCTGCATTGCCAGAGACCCGTCTCTAGTACAGAAGTCATGTCGTTACATAGAAGCTAACTCATTTTTTAAGCAAACGTTCTATCATTTTCCTCCAGCAAATTCCCAATTCATAAGCGAAAGGCCCCTCGATTATTTCAAATTTTGTAATAAGGTTTTACGCCGCATAAATCGAGTGCACTGTTCTACACGGCCCAATGACAGGTGGCTGAGCTCTAAGTCTCTGCTGGTTTATGTGAACTTATACAATCTTTGTTATTTTGCCTTCCAGCTCAACTTCTTCTCTGTGTGGCCCATTGTATCAAGGAATTTCATAACCCATCATCTCAGCACATAAAAAATGACAGGAGCCATATTGTTGATGGGTTTTTATTATTAAAATTTGTGTGTGTGTGTTCTGTAGGTATTCCTCAGAATTAATTCCAGCTTTTTCTAGCCTAGCACTTAAACAGCAGTAAATAAACAGGGAGTGGACGTGTCTGAACGGGCTAGATCTAAAAAAACAAAAACGAAGAGTGAAAAAAGGCAGCCCGTGAACTTGAAGTAAATTACCCGTGAGTTTATTCTATAAATGTGCCCGGTTCGCTTCGGTGGACGTGTGCTCATGGTCCTCCTCACGATCAAGGATTACTGAGTCCCAGAGTGCATTGCCCCAAAGTTCACTGAAGCTGTGTGTGCTCTTCAAATGATAAAGGTGCATGTCACGTTCCTCTAGTGCAGTGTTTCCCAATCCCGTCCTCGGGGGCCCACAGACAGTCCACGTTTTTCCAGGAGCTGGGAGGGAGCAAAAATGTGGACTGGCTGTGGCTCCCAGAGGACTGGATTGGGAAACACTGTTCTGGCTGGGCCAAATGTGGCTGCTGGTTGCGATAAAATAGCTGAGTGGGGTCTGACATGAGACAGCAAGCCTCGCTGACATTGCAGGGTCAGGCCGAGATACGCTTTGAACCCCGCTCAGAGCTGACGCATCACAAAGTGATAATCCACTCCAACTGTGCGCATAGGACTTCTTAATGATCCCTAGTTCATATAGAATCAGGTGAGCCAAGTTCTCCAGCACAGAGGTAAAGTGCCTCTTCGTCCTTCAGCTTTTTCTCCCGCCATAGAAAAGAAAAAAGACCCCTGGCCCTCGATGCTGCTGTTTCACCTTGAGCTGGTGCGATTATGCATCGAGCCTTCGTCCTCCGACACTTCCAATAATCTCCAACGCCTGAATAACCGCGAATTCAGCGAATCAGAGTTGCCCGAAACAGCACAGCCACATGCAGGAGGCCAGAGAAGAGGGGGAATCAACCATTGAGCAGCATGACATTTAAAATAATTTTGTTCACTGTGCTAGGCTTAGCGTGACAAGGCCTGTTAGACCATACGTGCATAAAAGATATAAAGAAAAAGCGTGCATTTATTTTTCCTTCAGTTCTTCTTTGTACTTCAGGAAATTTGCGCTCGGTTTTAATAATTTCACTTCCACCTGCACAATGCTAATAAACTGCAACAAAGCCGTGATAAAAGTCAGCGAGTCTGTGGGGATGATTCTGCACACATCGCCGGCGTACGCCTTTCCACCGCGTCTGAACAAAGATCTATTAGAAATGCTTAATTGTATTGATTCACGGAAAGTCTTGGTAGAACTGCAGAGGGTAGCAGCTATAAATTCCCATTTTCTTCGGGGAGAGCTAGGTTATTGTTAGCTCACAGCTGAGACTCTGCATTGCTAAGGAGAATATGAATTAGCAAACAAATCCGACTTGACTTCTCAGACACATTTCATGCAAGTTCGCAGCTTGTACAGCACATTAAAGCACTGCACTCCTTTTTACAGAACTGCTTTCTTTTACAGGGACACTTAGAATGCTGTAATTTGCTAATGAGATTTTCAGCTTTTGGGAGGAATTTATTTTCATTTTGGCTGTGTGTTTTAGATTCATTGAAATGAATATTATGGGTGGGCTATTGGTTTCTCCGGCATGAATAATGGTCCACGATTGTGGATAATTATTTACGCTGTAGAAGAATTTTGAAGTGATTTTCATTCTATTCGGAGAACCAATTTACTTACATAATAGTTAGACTAATATTTTTTGAATACAGAATTTGTCCCAGTGGATTTAAAGTAGTCTAGTGTAAAATGAAAATAGATTGAATTTGCATTTTATAGTTTATCGTATGTCTTTGTGCTAGTGTGCTGCTATAACCATATAGGACAATGAAGCAGTCTTGCATGCTATTTGGTGTTGAGCTGAAAGACTCTGTGCTACACTGGACAGACAACAAGCCTACTTTCTTAATATTTTAACATATTAGACCTTCTCACAAGGAAAATGTATTTAGCATTCCCTCAGAATACACATCATATTAATATGATTTTCTAAGATTAGCTGAGACTTCTAACCAAATGTCTGTGTATACAGTTAAATATTTTACTGGCTGTAGGTCGAGATATAAAAGTAGATCCCTTTGGCCCTTTCGTGAGTTAATTTTTCATTTGGTTTCTGTTATTGCCGCCTTGCCCTCTCGCCCCTCAAGGCACTCCGCTCACAGCTAAATTGCCATACACTCTATAGCGGTACATTCGATGTGGATGGTACAGAGCAGAGATTGTGAAGGGAGGGGAAAATGTATTCTATTATTCTGCTATCATAACCTTCAATTCCAAGAGATTTACAAAGCCTGGTGAAAATTTCATGACACACATGGCTTCTTAGGTTAATATATAGTTATATTTGATCATACTTTTTTTTTCATACTTTTCAGTTTTGTACCCTTGGTTCTGTTGTTCAGAAATGACAGTTTCTCTAATATCTTCACCTGAATAACTATTACTGTGATCATGATTCTATGCATCATTTTCTTAACAGATGAAGAATTTAAAGTATTTGTCATGATGATTTGAGAAGGACATTGATTTGTACAAATGCGTCTAGGTGATGTTTATTAGGAACTCCTTGTTGGTTGGGTCTTTTTTAGTCTTTAGTATGATAAGGCTTCTTTAATGTACAGTTTTGAGATTGAGTGGTTTCAAAACACCGTCTCTGATTTCCTCATCTCAGCACTTACTTTTTCTCTACTCTGAAGAACACCAAGACCCAATGCTGTCTTTAGCAGAGCTAAAAATGTTCTCTGACATGTTCCTTCCTCCGGTGAAACCGTGACAGATATCAGGATGAATCCAAACATTTAATGGTCTAGGTGACAACTTAAAGCAAAGTGTGCTGCACAAGGTCACAATGGTGTGCTTTGTGGACCACTGTGGAGTGAGAGGTGATTTGTTAACCTTACTGACCCTGTCCCTGTGCCTGGCTGGCTGACCAGGCAACAGAGTGCAAAGTGATTATAATCCCAGGGGAAGTAAGGAGAAGTAGCAGAGATGAATACTGGAGGCCCATCCTGGAGGGAGCTGGGTCATATTGTCTCCTAATCCAGCTCTGGTCTGCCCCCTTAAATAGCAAATTATTCAGGAGTAGTAATGCCTGTTAGGTGTATGACACAGTAATGCTGAGATTCTCACTCCTTCATTAATATTAAGCACACATCTTCTAATACTCTAGGCCCTCATCTGTTTTCCCTTTGTGTCTCATTTTCCTTGATATTCCAGTTGTCATTTCCAGTATGACTGGATTTCCAGACACTCCAATTTGTAAGAAGTCGGTAGAGTCCAGCCTTGGTTAATATAACACAAGCACATATGATATGAAAAATCTTAGAGACTTAATGGCTGTTTACTCTGTCAAGGTTTTTCTTTTTTGCAGAAAAAACAAATTCCTCTGTGTTGAATTATCCGTAATGATCCTTCCCACCTGGACAGTTATTTTAGATGGTGAAAACACTGATGAAAATGATCAGTGACATTCAAGGAAGCAGTTGGTGATATCACTGTCATTACTGGAATGATTCATGGGCATCCCATCTTTCAGCGTGATCTAAATTGTGTCTTAGAGACAGAACTCCTGGAAACCATAATAAAAATGCATGGTGATCACGTGACCTCATCCCATGTGATATCTCATTGGAGGCGTCAGGGAATTATACCCAGAGAAATGCCTGGCTAGAGGCTACAGATTTGGGGGGGTACAGGCGATTGCAGTCACAGTGTTCACGGTACCTGTCGGGTCCCACTCTGCAGGAACAGTCAGCCGCATAATATAATATTCCTCCACCTCACTGGAATAAAAAGGTTTAATCTTTATCTATCATGCTGATGTCCACTATATCAAAGTTCTCCAAATATAAAAGAACACAGTAAACAGTTCTTTTAACCCAATTGCTTTTATTATTAGCCAGGCTGCCATAAAGGAAAAGAAAGGTAGCCATTCTGATTAATAATACATATTTATGTATTTTTTTTGTCAGTTCAATATGAGCCCTGCAGGAGAGATTCATTTACTTTATGGAAAATTGTTTCCTCCAACTCCTGGTTTCCATGGCAGCTGCTATAAAAAGATCATTTTGTGGTCGTAATTTAGTTTTCTTACACACTGGGAGTCATTACGTGTTTCTCAAGTATTTTAAATACCAAAGTCGTTAGTATACAGCAAATTACCATTAAGGTCATTAAAAATAAAACAAACTGGGCTGCTTTAGCTTCAGGATACGTGGTATTTTTTTTTGTTTTATTGCATTTTAGTGAAGCAGCGTTTCTCTCCACCCTGTGCGTGAGTTTACAGTTATCTTTTGTTTATTATGCAGTGTCTGTTTTATATATTGCAATTAAGTGCATAGCATTGATAGTATTGAGCCTCTGGTTACCCTTGGCAACGTGCCCTGAGTACTCACTGTTATTGGGCTTTGTCTGAGTACTCACTGATATGGGGCTTTGTCTGAGTACTCATTGATATCGGGCCTTATCTGAGTATTCACTGATATCTGGCTTTGTCTGAGCACTCACTGATATGGGGCTTTGTCTCAGTACTCACTGATATTGGGCCTTGTCTGAGTACTCACTGATAAAGGGCTTTGTCTGAGCACTCAATGATATTGGGCTCTGTCAGAGTACTCACTTTTATGGGGCTTTGACTGAGTACTCGATGTCGGGCTTTGCTTTTGCAGAGTCATCAGGGAGCATCTGGGAGAACAAGAGGTGTCAATCTCCCTAACGATAGACTCTGTAGAAGAGGGAGACCTGGGGAATTACTCCTGCTACGTGGAAAATGGGAACGGCAGGCGTCAGGCCAGCATCCAGCTCGCCAAGCGGGGTAAGGACCTCATCACTGTTCCATTCCCAGACTGACAGGAACAGGAAATGGAAAGCAGAGCTATGCTAGGTTGGTGCTTTATGGCAAAGTTCTGACCAGCAGACCTTGCTACAAACATTCATATATATTTCACAATTTGTTTCTTGCCACATATTAATGGAATGAATCCGTAAGATGCTACTATTGTCACATCAATAATGCATGATGCTGTTCATGCAAACAATATGTTCATGTGCTTTGACATATGTTGGGTGCTTGTTTTCTGCTTAAGGCCTTGTGTTAGCACAGGAAGCTCCAAACCTGCATCTGCGGAAAGCTCCGGAAAACCAGTAGACATTACTGTTTTCCGCTCAAATGATCCAGATAGTCAATCCGCTCAGTTTGCCAAGCTATACAGCACAACAGACATTTTCCCAACACTCAGCAGCTGTCTGTGGTCCTGAAATAATTCTTTATTTTTGTAACAGTACTTTTTTTGTATGAGTTTCTTTTTTTCTTCATCTTCTTAAAAAGCTGCTATTAGTTTCTTGGCATCTGGACCGTTTCCTTATCTATCATGAGTAGAAGGTCTGCCTTCACCACACAGGATGAACTAATTTTTCCAGGCAAATCCAGCACTAGTGTGCTTTTAATAAAAAACAAAAATCATCATCCATATGACGGGTCCTGCGACATTTCCAGGAATAGGTGAACTGACTGTGGATTTTCCAATAGCAATGAGCAGCCGCCTTAACACCAGAGAGAAAATACGGCGGTGAAGGTGTCGGGAAGCAGGGAAGAGCACTTTCGGAAAGGTTGCACCACTCTCAAGCTGAGTTTACTAGTTTACTCAGGAGCCGTACTCAGGCAAAGATATAATTCCCTCAGAGTTTGCACTCATTTAAATTTAAATTTGCTCAAAAGTCTCACTCACTCACACACTGATCTCAATTAAATATTGAGAAGTATTGGCAGATGCTAAGCCACTCAGAATGTTCCCCAAATTATTATTATATCTAGAAAAGAGATGTCCTAGACAGACAGTTAGTGTATGCATTTTGCATGATTGCCCCCTTATATAACTGAATCGAATTTTATACTGATGTGTTGAACTAATCATGAAACAGTAGCTGTTTATTCACGCTTACCAGTATTACCATATGGACCCTCATGTCTGCTGGATTCCAGTCACCCATGAATACTTATATGTCAAAGACCACGCTATCAAATACAGCTAACTTGAGCATGTGCTTTTGTGCTTGAATGCATCCTTTTAAATAATGCTTTAATGAACTGAATCGAGCAATATTTCTGTCTGGTGTTTTTAACGTTATGAGAGAATCACTATTGTGCTATATAGCGCCGATCTGGTAATTATTTCGGAAACTGGGTTTCTCTCAGAACATTCAATTTCCCAGAAGTTTTCGGTTTTGCATATATTTGCATAGTAATGCTTTTATACATATATATACTTTTGCAACTGTTCTAGACTTTGCAGGGAGCTTGGTTCCATTTTATTTACTCGTGGAAGGACTTCTGCTGAGTGCTGTATCTCTGAATACATTTTTATGAGATTAGAGCAGCCCCCCTGAATTGAAACCTATCAAAAGACACTTCTTCCCCACGCGCAGCCACACACAGCGCGATGCATTTGTCATTATTGTAGTGTTTATTTTATGGATTTATGGCACAATATGCATAATTTATGCAGAAGTAGGGCATGGGCTCCATAGCGCAGATCACGAGGTGAAGGCCTATCGCTACCAGTGTGTTCAGGAGCACGGCTCACTGGCTGCAGTAACTGCCGGGGGGAGGTAATCATATAAGCGTCACTGGATTTCGGAGGACATTGTGCTAGTGGATTGCACCATTTCACTGGAATAACATTTTGATGCTCTGGGGAAAACACATAGTGCAGTACTCACTACCACGCTTGCAGTAATGGTGAAAAGGGGTGTGGAGGTATTAGAAATGATGGCATCTAGCCCACGCAATTCTGTAAATAATGTTCCATATTTTAATCTCTGGGTAAATCTGCCTTTGGAAACCGGCTGTTCTATTTTTTTTTAAATGCAGCTTCTTAAATTGTACTGCATTTTAATGTGAATTTACACTTCGTCAAACCTACGTTTGCATTAACTTTGCTGCATTAAAAAAATACTCATTGAGGCAGTATTGTCACCATGGGCGGATCTACCCGGGGTGGCATGGGGGGGCAGCTGCCACCCTAAAAAAAGCCTTGCCACCCCGCATATTATATCAGCACATATACTTCTGCCATAAGGTGCCACCCCTCAAAATCTCCTGCCCTCCTCTTGCCACCCTATGAATATTGTTTTAGATCCGCCCCTGATTGTCCCCAAACTGTACAGGTTGATGACAGCCAAAGTAGCCTAAACATCTGTGTCCCGATACAGCACAGGACAGAGCTTTCATTGAGGTTTCACATACCGCAGTCAGAGTTTAAAATTTCCGGGGGCTCGATTAGCATTTTATGCGATGCAAATGAAAGCCAAATCAGAGTAGTAATTTTTTATCTAGAGAAAACTAGCAGGAATCCATGCAGATAAGGCAGCTGATTTAGAAATAAAAGCTGAACTTAAGGTCAAAGTAAAGGACAAGCGGACCTTGAAGATGCACTCTTTCATTTTCTTCTCATTACATATATGAATACCTTCTCGGTAATGGGTTCTTGGCCGATTGCCACTGTTTCTTACAGCGGAGTCGGTCCCCCTTCCTCGTTGACCGCTCACTCAAAAGCATCAAAGAGTTGGTTCTGTCGGTGCTACGTTATGTGTCACGGTGTTCGAATCTCCGCGTGTGCGCAGAGCTGCGTAGGTTCCACGAGATGGCATTAAGGATGGCAAAGCTTTTTCGATGGAGGACACCTTTGTTTGGTTTCCTTTTTCTCACCCTACCATTGATTGACCAAGGAAACTGGAAGCGAACCAGCTGTTGATCACCTGAACCGGAGACACCAAAGACATATTTCTCTGAGCTTGGCACCTGCAACCTGGCCATTAACTCTCCACCGCTACCTGGCAAACAGGGATAATTGTTTTTCTTTATCTCACCCGTACAATTACTGCCTCTTACAAGTTATTAATGGCACCCTTCCATCAGAACTGGTGTATTCTGATCCAAAGAATGGGAGGATCATTCCCTTTGATTTATTGCTGGGAGTGTCTGCCACCATTCTCTTTTTCCCGTTGAATTAGTTGTACAAGGCGATAATAATTCACCCCGCGGCGGTAAATTTTCGCAACAGCTGCATGAAACATGGCCGGAATTACAGAGCTGCCAGAATGCACTGCGGGGACACAGACCTCTGGACGGTGGGTTTAATGGACCGTGTTTTCATCGTGATCTGATATACCGAGCACCGGCCCAACTTGCAGGACCGAGATGCCATTAAATGTATCATTTTTTAAGCCCCGGGGCCGTTGATGGTATATTTCCCTTGAGCGTCACTTCCCAGGTCTTGTGAATCCCTTGCAAATTGTTTTTTTTTTCTGCATCTAACTTAGAGAAAAGATATTTGGTATTTTATGTTGTTCTGTCTTGTCTGAATCTCGAACAAGTACAAGTCTTTCAGCTCATAGTCCAATGATGTAGATGATTGAATCACTTCTATGAGTGGAAACAAAAGGCTTTATTATGTTTACCTGTCTAACTTGAGGATTTGCGCCCATTTGCGGCAGCGTGGGGCCCTTGAGCCATGGAATAAGCACATGGGGCTGAGTGGTTGAGATGGATCTGCTTGCTGTGGCCCGGTGAGAAAAGCCAGATTGAGGCGGGTGTCAGGCAGACAGATTAGGCCACGCTTGTGCTCTCACCCCGGCATGGATCTACACAACGATGAGTCAGATCCATCACCCTCTCTCCTCCGGAGCTGTGGCGAAATGAGGCCCACAAGTCCAAATGATGTCAAGGCTGATGAGTCGCGGTGGCAAGTTGTGCATCCGCAATCAAGCTCAGTGCCAGCATAGCAGAGGATTATGAATTGTGAGTGAGTGCGTTGCTTTGTCAAATATATTGACACGTAAGCGGGGCATGCTTCCCGGCATTGGCTGATAATACGTCTTAATTCCTCCTCCTCCTCAGAATCTCCATTTAGGTCCCCGACAGAGAGGAATGGACCTCTTTATTTAAATCTCACAAGAATGTCAGACTCATCAGATCTTCTCTGGCGATGAGAAAGCTAGAGTTAGAACTGAGTGCAACTTCAGCAAGATGGAGGACGTAACCAGGAAGTCAGGACTGAGCCATTACAAAATGCCCTTTGTCGGTGAAATAGTCACACTAAACCTTGAGCATGAAATGGCTTTGGGTGCAGTGAGCCACGGATCTTCACACTTTCAGCTTTTTCTCTTCTGCTCTGCACTTCCTCCTCAACCAAGCCACAGACAACAGCGAGAGTCCGGACATCGAGCCACATGGTAACGGTACTCTCCCGGCTGAAAGCGTTGGAAAGCAAACCCAAGAGCCCACAATACCAACGACACAGTCCTGCTTTAATGGGGTCATGGCACAGCGTAGATCTGAGCGTTGACAGAGAGCTTCCGGGACTTCGTAATTATTCACCTCAATCACATTGCAGCTCACAGATGTAATTACAGAAGCCAGGCGGGCTGATTCTGCATCCCTTTGATACTTCGTGTGTTCAGGGTTAATGAACTGTCTCCTAGAAGAGGGGAGACAAACTCTGTGTGCTCTGGATGTCATGGTAGTGGGCAGATGAGGTTGAGTAGCGCACTGATGGCAGTGAGATCATTCTCCAGGACTTTATTTCCCTGGTGAAACCAGGCTCAGTGTAAACCAGGTGTGATTTCAGCGAGTCCGCCTGGGTCCGGTTGCATACATGATTGGCACGATTAACCCCCCCTTATTTCTATCTTAGCAGAGTTAATGTACACGGTGGAGCTGGCAGGAGGACTCGGGGCCATCCTGCTGCTGCTGGTCTTCCTGGTCACGCTTTACAAGTGCTACAAGATCGAGCTCATGCTCTTCTACAGGAGCCACTTCGGCAGCGACGACGTGGACGGAGGTACGGTTGCCAGCTCGCCTGACCCGTGCCCGGCGCCACGTCCTGATACACCGTCGCAGCTCTAGTGTTTATCATAACCCTCCAGGCATATTTACCGTATATACAAATGCATCGTGCCGACGTCACTGCCAGTACTAGGAAACTGAAGTGCTATAAGGTCGCCGTAAACATGAACCCAAATCCCGCTTACGTGTTATTTGAAAATGGAGGCCGCGGTTTAGTAAACTGTGCTAAAAGCACAAATCAGGTCATTTCCTGGAGGACTCCTCTGACCTCCTGGTTGCCCTCATCTCTGCCGGGACTTTATATAAGCCGGAAGGATCTGTGGCTGCTTCAAAGGAGCGCTAACCTTTCCCTGGTCACCAGGCGCCCTGTCTCAGCTTCCCCTGCTCTCATCTCTGCCCTATATACTTGAATGTTTTTTTTTTTTGGAGTTTTCTTTTCTAGATTTTTCCCTAGTGGATGAATTTCTTGAGGGTTCAAATCCGGTCTTAACTTTGTATGTGAACATTTGCAGGATTTTTTAAAATATATATACTCCAGTTTCCTCTTGCAGTTCAAAGAGATACGTTTAGGTTATGATTGTGTGTGTGGGGGGGGGAGGGGGTTTGATCGCATTTGGTAAACCTGAAACTTACTTACTTTTGGGGATATTTTTTCAGGTCTCCATTTGGAAAACCTAAATTTTATAAAAAAAAATTTGATTGCAAAGGTATAATTACAAACGTGTGTGTATGTGTGTGTGTGTGTGTGTGATCTGTAATGGACTGGTATGGAACTCTTTCCCTTATCCCACCTCCACCCCACCTTATGACCCAGACCCGGAAAATCAGTTTAGAAGATGGTTAGATGTTGGGTAGGTGGATGGATGGATGGATGGATGGATGGACGGACAGATGGAACCTTGGCTTTGAATTTCTGAACTCCTCAACATTTCAGCATGTCAGCACAGAAGGCCTAGGTGTTCTCTAATGATTGCTTTTGCCTGCCTACATCAAAAACTTCACTTCCGAGAGCTTCTTCTGTGATCTAGCTTGCAGCTTTTAGCCCATCAGGTTAAGACTTTCAAAAAAGGAAACATGAAAGGTCCTCAGTGTCACTTGCGAGCAGTGAAAGAAGGCTAATCCTCTCTGCCACCATGCTGCTAGGCTCATTTTAGTTGATAAAGTTTCCGCTCATTGGAGGTCATCGTTATACAGTATCACAGAAGCTGAGAGTCTGACCAGCTTTCAGCAGGTGGCTCCTAGCTACTGATGCCAACACTGACAATTGTAATCCCTAATTTCAGTTTTCCCAGTGAAGAGGACAATAACTGCATTAATAGATCAGATGTTCATCACAGGCTTGCATTAACACATAAATGGCTATTGAGTTCATTGACAGATTTCAATATATTTGCATCCTCAGGAATAGCTGCTGTTTGCTGAGTACGTTTCTATGGTTATTTGCATCTGTATTTCTCTTGGCTTTGTGAATAGCAGGAAACACCACAAAGCTTAGAGTAATCAAAGTCTCTAAAGAACATTTTCCATCCAGAATCTGTTGCCTGATTATTTGTGTGACAAATATTTACAAACACATGGACATGGTTCATTCTTCAATTATAGCTGTTCTTTTATACCATGGGCTGTGAAGCCTGGAATGAGCACAGGCAAGACTAAATAAAAAAAAACAAGACAAGTGGTTATCATTTGATAGAAGTAAATGCAGCATTTAAAGCAAGTTAAGTCTTTACACGGATATGCAAAAGATTAAACTGTAAATTGAATACCAATCAGCACTGTTTTCCCACTGCAATCAAATTTAGGCGTGATGGTGCCCGGAGGTGTTCGTTGTCGTTTGTTTCATCCACAAGATGTTCTGGGGAAAAGCACAGAATATATTCAAAGAACAAAATTACTAGAATGAAGTTTGGCCCATGCTATGGGGAAGCTGTTACTGAATGGTGTTTTGAGCTTTCTAGGGTATGCAGAAGTGGATAGTCTAGATGAATCAGACATTTCTCTGAAAAAGTCATTACTTGTTGTGCTTCGAGCCCATGGCAGGGTTTCTTAAGAAAATGCAGCTTAAAGGCACTTAAAAAAAAACAGGAGAGCTAAATCGAGAGCCCTGCACTTAATGACAAGGAGAAATTGTCTTCTTTAATTGCACTACACCAGTGAGATGCAAAGAGATTTTCAATTTGCTCCCTGTTTAAGGGGATCAGTTTCAATCAGCCACAGAGCCCTGGGCCTCCCTCTCAGATGACCTGGTTGTTTTTCTCTAGCACTAGAGTGATTATTCTGCTCAAAGGGTTTTCATCACCAAGCCCCTCCCCTTCAGCTCACAGGTTTGCCCTCATTGGCTGGAAAGCACGGTCATCATGATCACACCTCATTAGTCACAAATGCATTATTTTCTCCCCTTGAAAAAAACTGTCGGATTCACTTAGAGATGATTCAGGTTGGTGGGTATGGTGAACATAGCTCTGGCAAAAGCCAGAATGAAGGTTTCACAAAAATGACATACAAATATAGTATACACATATATATTATACAAACAGATCTTGGTAGTTATAATGAAAAAAATATTTTGTTATGCTTTGTTAATATTTGATAGAATAGAAATATTGTTTTTCAGTATGAACGTGCATTGTTGTATAAGCCTTGATCCGGTAGTTCTGAACTTCACTGTGGGCTATGTACGTTCTTCAGGCTTGGTTGCAATAGCCCTGGACCACAGTGAAATCAGGGCCTCAGTAATAGAAGGCCAGCTGTTTTCAGACTCGTTTCGGGCCTCCGCTTCGTGAGGCTCCTTTTACTTGGCCGGCATTATTATGAGTTTCTGTTTCCGCTGATCTCTGCGGCTTCAGTAGGCCATAATCACACAATGAAGCTCACGGTCGCCCAGGCCATGAAACCGTGTGACTCGAGACTCATCCCTCGGCTTCTGTCTCCTCATATTTCATCCTGTTATTTCATTCCATCATTTTCCAAATTTCATGCATTCTGTAGGACACCTTCCACCTTCTAATGAGCCACAATGACAATTATCATTGAATTTTGCTTTATATACGTATGCATTCACTAGATTTCAAATATAGGCTTCACATATAACCTGTTTATTTATTTATTACCAACTATATTTCTGTGTAACCTACCACAGAACCTACTAGTGCTTTACTTATCACTGGATTTGATGATATTGCCTATCAGTGAGGATATTCCTGCATAAGAGACATTTTCAGATCAACTGATGTGCTGAATTAGAATAAATTAATAATGCTATATCATGGCAGCTCTGTTTGTATGCATTTGGTTTTTTAGTCAGGGTTTGATGGACATAGATGTATGTAGATATATGATTTTATTGAGAATCCCATTGTAGGAAAGTTACTTGGACACAGGGGTGTTATGTGAATCACATGAATAATATCAGTGAGCTAGCTAAGGTGCTCACCTTGCAGACCCCGGTGGACCTCTGAAGTGGAGGGAGGCTGCAGTTCTGAAATAGCAAGACTTTCACCTGCAAATCCCACCTCTAACCTGCTCCACTTCTGCCCCTGTAGACTGGTGCTTCATCACCATGGAAATTGTTTTCGCTCTGCCCACGAATCTCTCACTTAAAGAAACAGCGTCTGATTTTGCGTCGAGAGTGTTATTAAGCCATAAATCAGCATTGTGCCGGTGCTGATTTGTGTCGTGATGGATGGAGGGGCTCTAACTCTTATAGGAAGGCTGTGCTTCTGCGCTTGTCTGGAGAATTACTTTGACCTTTTGATCTGAAATACTCAGTATGTGCTGTAGAGCACCAATATATTTATACACTATATGTTTTTCCATTCTGATTTTAAAGATAATACCACTTGATTCAGAGGGTATCATTGTGGCCTTGGAGTTCCCGAGCTCTGCATGCAAAGCTTTGACAGCATATTGTCATTCAGGAGGTTTATTAACATTCAGGCTATCAGCTCAGTTTTATAAACATGTAGAAATACTGTTTTGAGGACTAATATGTTAATGAAGTTTTACTGTTAAAAGTAGCCACCTAACTTTGAGATGTAAAATTGTAATTGAAACTTAACTTCTGGGATGTTTTTTTCTTTCATACTTTCCGTCTTAGTTTCTCTAAGTTTCATCAGAAGGTGCACCACTCAGCATGCGGAAGTAACCGTCCACTTCCATTTCAGACAGCTTGGTATAATGTTATAAATATATGGATAAAGCAGGAGGCAGCTGCATGTTAAGCTTACCGCGCTGCTTCTTACTACTCTTACATATTTATTCATCTTTCCTTCATCCCTCTGGAAGAGCAGAGCTGGAGAACCAGAACCAACCCACTGAAAGAAAACAACTTAATTCTGCCACTGACTGCTCCCTGAACAGTAAGGCCTGGAGCTTTGAGAAGGAGCAGAGATCAGTGTCACACAGTGGCTTCACTCAATAGCTCCTCTGGCAGCATTAGCAACGGTTTGAGAGAAAGATCGCACCCCCCTCCCCCCACCACCACCAGCCCACCCCCTTCCTGCTAAACTCCTAATCTGCCTCACTCAATGATGCTGTTCCGCCATGGCTCTGAAGAATAGAGCCACTCAGTACTGCGCTGCTGTTTGATGTGGGGCATGTCGAGGTGTTTATCAGAACTGGGAAGGATGTCAGCATAAAGTCTGCGCTGAGCAAGTGTCATATCTTTTAATTAAGCGTCTCAGCGGGTGGCACTGCTGGTAGCACTGTGGACGCAGGGCTATAGGATCACTTTCTGCCCCTGTATCTGTGTGTAGGGCATGCATGGTTTCCCTGTATTTTCATGGATTTCATTCCACAGTCCAAAAAATATGGTACTGGCTAATTGATATCACTGAAAGTGCTGATTGTAACTGAATGTCATGCAACTAATGAATTTCCCTCCCACTTGGATCAAGTGGGATCTATCTATCTATCTATCTATCTATCTATCTATCTATGTATGTGTCTGTGTGTCTGTCTGTCTATTTAGCTGTCTATCTATCTGTCTGTCTGTCTATGTATCTATCCATCTATCTCTCGTCTGTCTGTACACACACACACACATATATATATATATATATATATATTCATGTCTGTCGATCTATCTATCTATCTGTCTGTCTGTCTGTCTGTCTATCTATCTGTCTGTCTATCTATCTGTCTGTCTATCTATCTATCTATCTATCTATCTGTCTGTCTATGTATCTGACCATCTATCTATCGTCTGTCTGTATACACACACACACACACACACATATATATATATTCATGTCTGTCGATCTATCTATCTATCCATCTATCTATCTATCTATCTATCTATCTATCTATCCATCTGACTAATCATCCAACCATCCATTTATGCTTCCTAACCACCTAGCTCACCATGACCCGGTAGGGGATAGATGGTTGTAGAAGATGGATGAATTACTGTCCCTAACTGCGGAAGAGTGATATATTCTGACTATTATTTTTGACTCATACATCAATAGTTCATGGCTTGAAATTCATGAAAACCCTTACGGCATCCCTCCCGAGCTCAGCCGAGAAAGCATTGTATTCAAACAGCCCTGTTATCCACACACGCATTTTACAATATGTTAAGGGTAGAATGAAAAGCGAGTTATGGCGCCAAAGGCCTGGATGCGATCTTTTATGTCGCAGTTTGCCCTAGAAGAAGCAGGAAAAGGAATGCTTTATCCCCGTTAGCACGTAGCAGCTAGCAAGACTAAAAACTCTTACCTTTGTGTTTCTCTAGAAAATAAAGACTATGATGCGTACTTGTCCTACACCAAAGTGGACCCGGACCAGTGGAATCAGGAAAGCCGTGAGGAGGAGCGCTTCGCCCTGGAGATCCTGCCAGACGTCCTTGAAAAGCATTATGGGTATAAACTCTTCATTCCAGACAGGGACTTGATCCCAACTGGAAGTAAGTATTAGAGCTGGGTTTTTGTGAGTTCCGTGTTAGATTAGTTGTTGTTGTTGGTGTTATCGTTTTTGGTTTGTAATTTTATTGTTTGTAGTACATGTTCTGTGCATAATTTTGAGCCACCAATCATTTAACATCTATCTTTAAATTCAGACACAACCAAAAAAAAACTGTAGTAATAAAAATGAGGCAAATAAGCATTATCAATATTTTGGTACCATTCAGTGACATTTAATCACACAAGACAGAGAGATTACGTGTCACTGTCTCTAACATAGTGTAGGTCACCAGTTCAGCCTGCTATATTAGCTTTGTTTATGTGGGTTAGGGTTTATACCTGTTAGTTTCCATTATATTTCCAATATTTTCTATGGAAATAGCTGCAAATAAAGATGTTCATGCATTTTGGGTAATGTGTAAGTGCTTCGCTGCCATCATTATTTTGTATTTCAGAGAATGAGGTGCAGGCACTGAGAGACTTCTGTTCATATAATGTGTAACAGGAGAACAAAAGAACCATTACATTTTTATTCCAGAACCTTGTATATCAATGAAATGGCTTATATGTTTTAATGTGTCTGTAAATAATGATCTTTGGTACATGTGCTGTGATCCTAAGTATATATGATTTGACCTTAACATCTTAATTAATACTTTTCAGTTACTACCATCATATTGCAGCTTGCAAGCACTTTATTTGATAGTTGTAATCTTGTACGTTTGTTTGTAGGTGTAATTTAATTTAATTACAAAGGACAAATTGTATAAAAAGCCTGTATTTTATGTATGTCACATTGAGAGCAAGCCTTCTATTTCAGTATGTAATAAAATGCACATGTGAAGCTTATAGTCACCTGTATTGCTTCATATGGTGGTGTGATCTGCGTAGAAAATTAAGTTAATATTGGGCGGCATCGGTGTTGTGGGTTAAAGAGACAGATTTTTAGTGACCAGAAGTAGCTGTGGCAACCATAAATTGCTCCAGAGGCTTTTCACACCCAGGTTAAAAAAATATTTTCATAAAATATTGCGTGAAAACTATTATTAGTACTATTACAGGTCTTGATAGATTTGTTTATCTATGTATATCAGCAGCTGAGTTATGGTATCGACCAGAAATTTGGGAAACATTTTCATTTTACATTGTTCCGTTCACTGTAAGCCCATGAATAATTACATCTCATGTCACTCCAGTCTTCGTCATATAGAGGTTGTTTGTGTTTGACATCATTGCTGTCACTGTAAACCACAGAAAGTTTACATTGTAATTTGCCTTCCTCACTGCCCAGCACAGACTGCTGTTGTATAATACCTGTAGGCGCCTTGTCATATCGCCACATGAACTGCTCGCCTTATGTTCCTGTGGCTGCTGATCCCATATTAAGCTGGAATATATTTTAATGGTAAGGAAGAAAAACTGGGACGGCACAGAGAAAGAGGAGTCGCATCACAGTTGATGTCAATGTGTGTTTTGTTTACATCTTGCTGTTCTGGCATCGTATGATCACAGTGTGAACATTGAAATATTTATGTTTAGGTTTCACCAATGATCATTTCCAGGATGATACAGGACTCCTTAGAGGTACTCTTCCCCAACCTTTTCCACTTGTGTCAGCAAACAAAATGCTTTCCGACCAGAAGCAGTTCTTTGGAGAGAGAGGCACTCTGCCAAGCCGGATTGTCGGGGGGGTAAATTGTTTAGTGATGACTTTCGTCAAGTTGACGCCTAATTACTTAAAGTAGACTGACCTGACTTATTGTTTTAATGTCTAGGTTTTATTCGCCTGGGACAGAGCTCTAGTTTGCGTTGACTCTCGACAAGCTGGGTATATAAGAGGGGAAGGTTTTTGGAGAGGGTGGCGGTATGGAGCGAGGAGCAAAACAGAAACACCTTTCCCTTGAAGAGTATCAACTTGGTTGAAATAAACTGAGCGGTGATCCCATTAACCTCTTAAACTGGCAGTATATGTATCTGAATATGTATGTATCTATTTCTGTACATGTGAATGTATGTATGACATGGTGGACCATCTTGATACAAGGTTGGTGCAGCTGCTATTGATAGAACAGGCTAGAAGGGTGAGGTCCTTGTGTGGGTTGTAGGAGCCTCCTGCATCCAGCTCGTTCATATTCCTACCTGCAGCTAAAGAGTTGGTGAGGGGGGGGGGGGGGGGGGGGGCTGTTTATGGTTGTCAGGCTTTACTTTAGCAACTCAGTTCAAAAGCAGGAACTGTGAACATGCTTCCAAAGTTACTGCTTGATCTTACGTTATTCCTGATCCGGTCATCAGTCTTCACAAAGTAACAGTATTTGCATCATATATGTATATAATGTATATGGCATGAATAACTCCTGGTGTCTCAGTGCTTTCTTAACGCTAAGTGCCAGCATGTTTTTCTTACGATAACACCCCAAGTCCCGCTGTCTCACCCCTGTCGCGGCTCTCTCCCAGCGTACATCGAGGACGTGGCGCGCTGCGTCGACCAGAGCAAGCGGCTCATCATCGTCATGACGCCCAACTACGTGCTCCGGCGCGGGTGGAGCATCTTCGAGCTGGAGACGCGCCTGAGGAACATGCTGGCGACGGGCGAGATCAAGGTGATCCTGATCGAGTGCGCCGAGCTGCGCGGCATCATGAACTACCAGGAGGTGGAGGCCCTGAAACACACCATCAAGGCGCTCTCCGTCATCAAGTGGCGGGGCCCCCAGAGCAGCAAGCTCAGCTCCAAGTTCTGGAAACACTTGCAGTACGAGATGCCCTTCAAGCGCCCGGAGCCCATCGCCGCCCACGAGCAGGTCCTGGACGTCAGCGAGCCGGGCCCTTTCAGCGAGCTCCAGACGGTCTCCGCCATCTCCATGGCGGCCGCCACCTCCACCGCCATGGCGACGGCACACCCCGACCTGCGCTCCACCTTCCACAACAGCTACCACACCCAGATGCGGCAGAAACATTACTACCGCAGCTACGAGTACGACATCCCGCCCACCGGCACCCTGGGCAACCAGCACACCTACTGCAACATCCCCATGACTCTGCTGAACGGGCAGCGGCCACAGGCCAAGTCTCCGCGCGAGCACGGCCTGGAGGAGGCGCACGCCAACAACGCCATGCTCCCACTCTTGCCCCGCGAGACTAGCATATCCAGCGTCATCTGGTGACGGCACCAGCGACCCGGGAATTCCGTTCTGCGGGAGGCGCCTCGCACGACGCGGACCTCCGCGGGGTGGTTCGTGGTGCCAGGACCCCGCCTGCCGTCGCTGCTTCTGTTGCTGCTGAACTGAGAATTCGACCGACAGGCGAAAATCCAGGCAGGCAAGAGACTGGAAAAGTGAAGGATATTCGTAAAAACAGAAACTGCCTATTAAAAGCCCCCCACACGTGCTCATACATGCACACTTACCAGGAAAACAGGGTCTTGTACATATATTTCTTTGTAGCATCAATGTCTTCCTGTTTTTTTTTTTTTTGTTGTTGTTTGTTTTTTCGGTTACCAATAATAACTTTATTTTTCTTCAGTATCCGATGTTTCCGGTTCGTTTCTGCTTCGGTTTTGTTTTTAATTCGAATATAAATTCAGAAAGTCTGTACGGTAATTAGACTGGACTGCTGTATTTTGTATCTTGACTTTGTGTAGTTTAAGACTTTTTTAACACTTTCTGGGGCTTGTCTGGGGGTACCGATGTTTGATTCGAAGGAGCGACGTCATTTCTCCTTTTTTCTTATGTTGGCCTGTGTAAGGTATGTATATTGACACTTAAAAATAGATTATGCAAAAAGTATAGAAGGTTATCAGTAGTCTTTTCTCCTGAGCGAAAGGACTAGCTGGACCAAATGGAGGAGCTGTAATTCACTATCGCTGTGTCCCACCAGTGGCTCCGTCAATCTCGATATATTTTTTTTTCTGTTAGACAACAGCCTTGCTGTTTAGCTCAATAGTGAAATGTCTCACCATAAAAAAAACTGTAAATTATTTTAAAAGAAAAGAAGTATATTTTTATAATGGAAGTATTGTTTGGAAATTTACTCACCTACCATTGCACATGAGCGAACGAATAATAAAAAATACAGATAACGGTGTAGACGGCTAAGTCCGGGCTCACAGATCTGCCACTGCAGTCCCAGTGCACTGAAACCAACAGAACTTCGCGATTTCTGCTAAATTAAGTTACATGTGTTCCCGATGTTTCAGTCAAGTTCTCGAAATATTATTTTAAAGCCTAAGAGTTATTTTTCACAAATTAAATCAGAGTTTGGGACAGAAATACATAACTTTGTGTTTGGTAGTTCCTTTTTTTTTCCCCACCTCTGAAGCTGTCATTATATACGAATCACATTTAGAGAGAAAATATCTTAGAAAAAGCTTAGTTTTCTCCATTACTTCTCACTGCACATTAAAGTCCTTGACCTCTTCTTAGTGCCTCCCTGTTCCTCTATGGAAAGTGTGTCTTTACTCTAAGGTGTGGAACCTAGCATCTGCTCGTTGGTACACTTACCACAAGTCTGCCTCACTGTCCTGCTACGGAAAGTGGGTCCTTAAGGTCTGCAATCCAGTATCTGTGCATTCATGAGCTTACCTCCAGTCTGAAAGGAGCGACCCGTACATTCTCACACCCTGCCGAAAACGTCTTTAGGTGTCCGCAGCACCTTTTTTTTTGGTGTTACCTCAGACCTTCAAAGTCATCCGTCGTATGATCACACGCCTCAGGATCAAGCGAGATGTTTAACGCACATCTTAGGCGTTAGAAAGCGTGACAACCGAGCAAGGACAGTCACTTCGCTCCTTTGCTGTCTTTTACAGGCTTTTCTTCTGCAGGCTCGTGATTTGACATGATTGATCGCCAACTCGTTGGTTGGCGTGACACGGAGCAGGTGATCCGTGGCGCTGACTTTTGAAGCTTTTAAAACACCAAAGCTAAACTCCATTTTATATTATATTTAAGATATTCTAGGCTGAGAGCAGCTTGGGAGGCTATTGCTGGGGCTGCTGAGGTTGTTTCATCGCCATGATCATAATGTCCCTAAAGGAAATCAAATCATGCTGATGTGTCTTTTTTTTTTCCAAAAAAAAATTTAAAATGCATGACGTAAACATGCTAAAAAAACCTTAAATATAAATATGGATGAGCAGGGTGGCTGTTAAGCTTTCAGATTTTAAAAGAATGCATACTATTATCCCAATTATTTTTGTGCGTAAGAGAAATGTTTAACTTAAACCACCACATTCTTAAGGAATCTGGCTAAATTCTAGCCCTTTTTTAACATGTTTAAACATATGCCCTATGTTTTGCCATTATATTCTTGTCTTAAGTGATGTCCCTCTAAATATATAGAATGAATGTTATCTAATGACCCTGCTGGGCCTTAGGGCCATTGCTGGAGTCTCATCAGGTATGGTTGGTCTGATACCCTGGTACTTTAATCCAGTTGCATGCTGGGTAGGTATGACGGGCTGATGAGAAAATGGTGGAGATTGTTCACTAGCTGGCCCAAAGTGATATTCAGATCTTCATTATCACAAAAGACCAGTGTTCTAGCACAGTTGTGCCTTTTGTCTGGTTGATGAAATACCAACAGCCTACCAAGAAGTGGTCTGAGGTAGTTTATTTCAGTGACTGACTGAATAAAATTCACATTCAGACCAGAATTATGCAACACGAGCAAATCTATGAGAAACGTAATGCAGCACAAAATCGTTCTCTCAACTGGGAGATAAATTTATCAAGCGGCTCCTTTTGTCTTGTGAATATGACTTTTTGTATTTTTTTTTTTTAGTTTAAATGCCTGGCTAAAGTTGGTTGTGTGTTTTATGAAGACGCCAAGGTAGAAATTAAATATATATTGAAATGGAAATAATATGATGACAATCGAGCAACACTCATAAAACCAATGTTTGAATTTTCCAAACTGAATGGGCAATTATTTGACAAACTATTTCAATAATAATATTATTATATAGCACATTATTATATAGGCACTTTCACAGTACAGAGACTAAAGGTTAAGGGTGAACGTTCTGTCTATTTTGTTTTGGGTTTTTTGTTTTTCTGTATCTAAAATGTTAATTGAAAGAAATATATATTATTATTAATAATAAAATCCCAATTTGATAATTGCTTTTTTCACTGTAGATGTATAATAGGGTGTACATGGTAAATTCACTGCTATGATACTGGCCTGTTCTTTATATGGTTCATGAGAGACAGATAGTTTCATTAAAAGCACGCCATCTTGTCAAGGTTCTGATGCACGACAGGACACCAGCAATAACCAAAGGCTTCAGTGGTACCATGTCTGGTTTAGTTGCCAGAATATTCCTTCCTCGAAGGAAACAAAATTGCAGGCCTCTTTAAGCCAGAGACTACCTGACGAAGCTTGTGTTTCTGCCACACCTCTTTCTTATGGACTACAAATACAGTTCACACCAATAAAGCTCACCAGCTCCTTCCCTTATTTTAAGGAAAGCGCTAGGAGGAATAAAAGTCATTTCATAACTGCCACTAGAACTGTCACTGTTGATACTATTTCACACTGGTAATATAAATATTTCCTTAATGGAGTAAGCTCCCCTTCCTAATATGACTGCTGTTGTCCTAAACAATACCTTGCTGTGGTGCTCTCCAGCAATGCTGTTTCATTAATGACATGAGGGATGTGGTTTGTACACAAATACAGACAGTAAGATCATTAGCGTGCCCATATAGAAGGTTCGATAAATACCTCCTTTGAAATTTCTAAGGATCACCTGGATGTCACAATTCCCCAGTATCCCATTTTGAAGGACATGAAGTGTTCGGTCTTCAGCTCCATGCCTGTTGGCATGACAACCTGAGGTTTGTATAAGAAGTATAGCACTGAGGAGAGGTATTCATAAAATCACTAATGACATACCACACAATTGAAATGAAGACATTATTAAGAAAACTGAAATAGGCCATATCTCAACTTTTTGACTATTCCAAAGATTTTTTTTATAGCATCCTAAAATTGTTTTAAATTTTGCCTAAATTGAGGTCTGAAGGTACATAAGACCATCAGGGTAGTGGTTTTTGACATCGGCTTCTGCCAATCAAATATTCTGCAGACGTTGTTATTATTCTGCTTGTATGAATAAACATTAGATCCCTTTCGCCAGCCATTTCCCCCGCGTGAGCCGATCGGCACGCTCCTTCAGTCCCAGCTCCATTCGGCTGTGTAAGTGGCCTGCTGTAAAGCCTTGCATTCACGCCAGGTGCCATTCTGTCACCCAGCAGCCACGGCAAATTCGTAAACAACTTGCTGTCTGTTGTCTGCCTCCAACAGACATTTAACGTGGCCTGGAACACGTGTCCCCAGTCTGTGGCTACTTCCAGCCGCGTGTCTGTGTTCAGCCCGCCCCACGGATTGGTCACAGCTGGCCGAGCTTCCCGGAGGGGGGCCAGCTGTGCCGGAAGAGCAGCTCAGTGTACCCGGACTCATCCTGAACCCGCACACGCGCTGTCCCCCTCATCCTAAACCCGGAAACACTGTCCCTGATCCTGAACCTGCTCACATGTTGTTTCCCGATCATAAACCTGCACATGTAGAGTCCCCAATCCTGAACCTGCACATGCCCTGTCGCCCTGATCCTGAACCTGCACATGCCATGCCCCTCTGGTCCTGAACCTGCACGCATGCTGTCCCCGATCCTGAACCCATAGACGCGCTGTCCCCCTCATCCTAAACCCAGACATGCGTTGTCCCTGATCGTGAACCTGCACACGCCCTGTCCCCCTGATCGTGAACCTGCACACGCCCTGTCCCCCTGATCATGAACCTGCACACGCCCTGTCCCCCTGATCCTGAACTTCCACATGCCCCGCCCCCCTGGTCCTGAACCTGCACGCATGCTGTCCC
>JAODKL010000036.1:12839024-12879030 GCA_026780765.1 Petrocephalus schoutedeni | reverse complement strand
CCCCCCCCCCCCCCCCCCCCCCCCCCCCCCCCCCCCCCCCCCCCCCCCCCCCCCCCCCCGTATGCCTGTCTGGACCCCATGCCTCTTTACAGCTGTGAACAGCCACCAGTCAGCCAGCCCAGTGACTCGCGCACCTTCCTTTGTTAACTGAGCGCAGACACCCTCTTACAGAAACCAGATCTGTCTTTGGCTTATTATTTTAAAATTATTGTGATCTGGCAGTCCCTTAACATATGCTAATTGTGCATAACGCCCCGAAGGTACTACAGTGTACTTTTACTTACAGCAATGTCAGTGGCAGAGCTAAAATTCTCCTTTACTTTTTACTTTGGATGTAAATACACTTGGTGCCAGTCCTTTCTTTGGCAAGGCCATTGTTTCTACATAATGAGGTCTTGTCATTTGTCAAGCTTAAAGTGTTCTTGTCATCTGCTTTCGGGTACCAGTAAAATGCCGCTCTTATACTTCATTGAGGGTAGATACTCTGGAGGACAAATGGGTCGAGTTTCCTTGTTACTTGCCTTTTGAAAGTTTGAAGGAAACAGCAGAGCCTGGTACTTCGCCAGCACGGCATCCGGCTGTGTAAATTTCGCTGGTCTAAAAGCATTTACATGTAGTTTACAACAGCAATGAAATGTAGCATGAAGGACGGGAGGGGAGAGGAGGTGCAGAGGGAGCAGTGGAAGCACCTAGAAGCATTCGGCTCACTGATCAGCATGCTGTCCTCCCC
Source organism: Petrocephalus schoutedeni (assembly GCA_026780765.1). Taxonomy (NCBI): domain Eukaryota; kingdom Metazoa; phylum Chordata; class Actinopteri; order Osteoglossiformes; family Mormyridae; genus Petrocephalus; species Petrocephalus schoutedeni. The sequence goes on along the minus strand of JAODKL010000036.1, from coordinate 12,878,300 downwards.
TTCAGAGACCCATTAAAGTCACAGCCCAGCCTCAGCCAGGAGAGTCCTCTGATAATTGATCTGATTGAGCTCACTGAAATGAGCATGGCACCAGAGAGAAGAAGCGTTGGACAAGCGGACAAAATGTCCTTTTAGATTACCTATACGGAGAGTAGGTACTGGGGATCCGGGCTGAACAGAGACCTTGTGAGGGGCAGGTGTTCAAAGGTTAGAATAGAAGATGGGGGAACTCAGGAGAGCACTCAGAACCTGTGAAGTGCACACACAAAATGGGCAGGTGCTCAGTGCCCCTCCGCTATATACATACATACATATATCCATACATATATATACACTGATATATATATATATATATATATATATATATGTGTGTGTGTGTGATATATATACCTAGCATGCTGCGGTACAAAGTGGACCGATTTCACATTCGAGCAAGTTAGAGCAAGACTTCTCAATACTTTTGGCAAATTTACTTGAACTTCAACGAAGGAATATTTCACTTGTTCGTGAAATAAAGGATCTACACGGTAATCTCAAGTACTTATAAATACTGCACGGGCGTCTTGCCCCACCGCAAAATTGATTCACACCCGACAGGCGCTTCTTTCATGATCCATAAAAGATGGGGTGAATTTCGAATATATGAAATTAAGTTTGTACACTGATTCGTCCTTCATTTCAAAATGCTCATTCTGGAATTATCGACATGGTACGGCTTTAAATAACAATAAGCGGCTTTGGTTTGCGCTGGGGCTTCAGTCCAGGCCGTAAGAGATGGGGGATTCGAACGCCCCGTGCGAGAACCATGTTTTCCCGTACGAATCGTGGTACCCTCCCTGCATCAGCGTATTTCTCTTAAAATCCAAAGATAGGCAGTTAGGCAAACTAGTGCATGCGCTTAGGCGCTTTGCGATGTATTGGTATCCCATCCAAAACGGACCCCCGCCTTTTGCGTCCTGTTCTCTCTAGTTCGATCCCCACAGCCAGAATAATCGTTTGCAGACGGATTGATGGACATTTCCAGATGTTTCTGTTTATTCTGTAGGCGAGGTGACAAAACTAATGGTCATCATTTCCTTTTTCGTAAAATGTATTTTAGTGAGTTTATATAATGTATGCAGTGTGTTATTTAGCATCCATCTGTTCGGTAGATAGAAATATACAGTTAATTACAAACTTTACTTGTAAGTAGACAGAGGATGATAGCTTTCAGTTTCCACGTTTAATTCAGGATTGATTTTTTAGACCATATTATATGATGCATAAGACATATTTTTGTTGATTTATACGTTTATATTGCTGACGCATCACTTCTGTGAAATGTACCATTGTCGTGCTGAGAAATGCACTCTCCCGAAGGCATCGAATTTGAATTGACTTTATTCTTCACAGATAATGCCAGCATTGTTTGTCTTGCAGAAACTTTTATTTCTATGCCTGACAATTTCGCACAATTCATAATTCATAACATTATATAATTACATAGCCCTAAGTGGCGCTCTTGGTGTAAGCGTGTGTGTATTGAATACATATCTAGTCGAGGAAACTTTTACTTTCAATATTAATCGAATAGATTGCATATACTGATATTTCTGTATTTTAAAACGCGTTTGATGTTTTAAAGTCACCGGTATTTTTTTCAGATGTATTACTGGTCTTGGAACTAAGACTTCATCAATAACAGTAAAGGATGAATCAATCAATCACTTAACAGCACCGTGCAGCAGTTATCTTCGAATTACTTTCAACCCCCGCATTCTGGCAGTCTGCTGCTTCGTTATAAGAGCACAAAACAAGATCTTCTCCCAGCGTCCAGGAGGAGTCGGGGAGAAGACGTAGCCTAGGCTTGGCTCCTGCACACAGTGGTTACACAACGCATTCCAGCCTTTTCAGATGAATTAAGGAGTAATAATGCAACATAGATGAAACTTTGAATTGATTGTTCGTGTATTGCAATCCAGGAGTTCAGGAGAGGTCAGCCCTCTCTTTCCCGTCCATGCAACCTCTGTGAAGGACTAATGCTTGTGGGACTGGATGAAAGCGTTGATCCCTCGCAGCTTGTGACGTGTTATTACGTATACAATGAATGAATTTGTATTATTTTCCTCGCCAGCAGATGTATTACTATTGTCGACGTGAATGACTGATTTGTAGTTGACCGATCTGAACACTGGGCTGGTTATTAGAAGTAGCTATGGGCATTTGATTTCCCGTTTAAATTTCTTGTGCCTAACCTGAATCTAGGACTGATGCTGTAGTATTTGGGCAAACACTGCCCTCTTCTGGCTACAGATATTGAAATTCTTTAAATATAGTTTGACTACTGTTTCAAGCTATCGGACATTGTAATGGGCGTTGTTTTAAAATGAAGAGTCCTTGCAATAAAACAGGTCTCCTCAGATTCAACTTTTAATAACAGCCATTAATCTTAGACGTGCCAGCTGCAATATCATTATGACAAGTCAATATACAACAGTGTTTGTGTTTCACTTGTTGCTAAACATTTTCTCTGTTTAAATAAGGTGATTTTAGGCCAGTCACACTATGCGCTTTGATTTGCATAAATCTCATACGCGATTGTAAAATTAATCTCTTAATTTTTCCCAGTGAATTACCAGATTTCCAATCGATTAACGTACGTAGTAAGTCACAGTAGGCTATTTGCGTAGGGTGCAGGTGCAAACAGACTTTATGGGCAAAACGGTAAGTGCAAAGAACACTTTAATTATAGAAAAATATGCTGTGTGTACAAGAAATAATTTAGTTTAGCGACAGTCTCGTTTGTGGTCATTGATCGTCTTTCAGTGAGGCTATTTCCCGTAAAGCATATCATGTAGAAGTTGTTCCATGTTCAGGGATCCGATGATCGGTTTAAAAAAGAGTTCGGCCACCACGTTTGCACTAATCGATCTCAGCATGGAGAGAGCGATGAAGAGCTTGGCGAACCTGGCCGAGTCCTCTCTGTGGGTCATCTTTACGTACTCGTTAAGTGCTTGGTGCGCTTCTCGCTGCAGGCCGTGTATGTAGTGAAGGTACTGCAGACCCACCAGGTCTGCAGGAGATTTAAAACAATATAATAAAGAAAAACCATTAGTGGTACTGTCGGCGGTCGGAAAAATAGAATAAATAATATAAACCGTCCTAATGATTAAATTATACACAGTGGCAAATAGTTAAATATAGGCCTAGTATAAAAAAAACTTTTTATGCATAATTACGAGAAATGCGTTCAATAGTACTAATATATATTAATAACGTCGCCAAATTGTTACAGTGTAAGACGACTAAAAACAGATTGTTGCTGTTCTCCGGAGAGCATTTGTGTACTCCGCATGGGATAAACTCGCCCCCGCGACCCTGTACTGGACTGGGGGTTGGAAGAAGGGTGAATTGTGATTTCTACATTTCTGAGATAAATGGTCAACACTTATTTTAATTAAGTTTACTAATGTGTTTTAATGCAACACTCATAGACTACAATTAGATGCTTTAATGACAATTTAATGAATGATAATTAGATTTTTTTTTTCGTCAAAGATGTTCAAACTGTTGCGCCCACCTGGGTTAAAAAGGACAGCTCCCTTCAAATACGCGTATTCCTTCGTGCTAATATCCAGCCCCCAGCACTTGCTCAGGAAAGATTTGATGATCCGGATGTCTGCCAAAGGCACACCCTGGCAGTTTCGCGGCTGCCGGGTATCGCGGAGGTCCTGTCCGCCGGTTAAAATCCTCTGCAGCAAGCTGTACTCGGGGGTTTCGGCGGTCTCGAAGTCCAGCCTGTCCTGCGCCATGCCCAGTACCAGCAACTGCGCCCAGCCGCCCCGCACCAGTAGCAGCTGGTCTTCGGCTGGCAGCTCTCGGAAACACGGCACGTTTTTCACAAACTTGAGCGTCTTTACCAGGACGGTGGAGGCGGCGTTGCATGCGATCTGCGGGCAGCGCAGCTTAACTTTGGTCTCGGACACGCAGGAGCACGCCTGCGGCGGCAGCGCCGCGCCTGATCGCCCCGGCGCCTGCCTTTCTTCCTGGCCGTCGTTTTTCAAGATGCTGTAGAGGATACTGCTCTTTTGCCTCTTATCGCCAAGGCTGCGACGGTCGTCAAAGCACGCCATTTCGGCTTTCACATTTGCGATCGAGGTAGCTGTGCTGACAGTGTTACACTATATGGGTGCGCCGTAACTCATAGACAGGGACAGGTTTATGGTCCATTCTCTCCTGTAAGAACTTCTTAAGACTCAGATCTTCTCAGACACCTCCCACAACTTTACCCAAGAGGATGACTAGAGGGAGCCAGCTACAAGGAAAAGAGCAAACTAGATTAGTGGTATAACCTAGCTGAGAACTGGATAAGATCCTGCATTATAACTTAACTGTGCTTGCTCAAATGGAGAAATCATGGGAACCGTCATGCCGCCGGATTGTTTGTTAATTTTGTAATTATGCTTTGTCCGCGCAAATGTGTTTTCGTGATTAATTTTGTGTTAAACATTGTTCTTCAGCGTGTTCAATAGTGTTTTATAGTTGCAGAAATGCAAACCCTGACAGTTATTTGCGCACATGCGCCCCCAAAGCATCCTGTTTTTTATGTCCATCTTGATGATTATGGCTGTGTAGCCATCGTCATATGTATGTGTGTACATTTTAGTAATATGTGTGTGTGTATGTATGTATACATATATATATATATATATATGTGTGTGTGTGTGTATAATAGTTGCTGGTGTTATGTAATAGTATGTATAGTAGTTGCTAAAATTGATATGACATAAGACTTGGACATTGTCAATGTATGTGAATCTATTCTCCTTTGTTCGACATAACTCTTTACAAAAAGAGTCAAAAAACAGGAGTTGAAGGCCAAATTTTAACCTTGTGTTGTTGGTTTCCCTGTGAAAATTGAGTGGTTGGATTATAAAGCCATGGCTCTTGGCCTCATTGTAACTGAACGATGAATCGTCATGCACTGCGCCATTTGCACCAGCAAGCTTCTTGACTGTTATGAAATGCACCTGATCAACTCTTACTTTAATCGCTGAACAGCTGAACTGAATTTCCTGAGCCCAGACCATTTTAGAGGTTCTATTATAGTCCCTAAAAGCTGAGTAAATATCTAAGGAAACATCCATCCATTTTCTTATACCACTTGTCCTATTCAGGGACAGAGGGGTCCAGAGCCTAGGGATGCAAGACAGGGAACAACTCAGGATAGGGCACCAACCCATTGCAGGGCACACACACACTCATACACCATTCACTCACACCTATGGAAATTTGGTAACTCCAACTTCAGCATGTTTTTGGACTGTGGGCGTTGGGGGGAACCAGAGTACCTGAAGAAAACCCCACAATGACACATGGATAACATGCAAACTCCACACACCTGGACCCCTGGCAGACACTTGCACTCAGGTCTCAGAGTGATGAGGTAACAGTGCTAACCACTACACCCCTCTAAGGAAGACATTAATAAAAATCCTAGGAAATATGCAAGGTATATTTATAATATAAATGGGTTTTAATTTTAAGAGGATATCACAAATTCAATTCTAACTAGTTAGAATGCAAATACTTGATATCAGATATTGTATCCCCAGACAATCCAGGATAGCTCAAGTTCTACCTCCACCATTCTATCTGGGTCCTTCCTTCTCATGCCTGTTGCCTAAACAGCACTGATCCTGACCCCTATCTTTCATCTCAAGGATGGTCACCAGCATCACCACTAGATGATGCTGGATGTCGTTTTTAAAGCTAAAACGGCTTGCCATATAAGAGGGTTACTGTACCTCTATATGATTGCAAGTTGCAGAGAGTTAATCCCTGACTGTTGGTCATGTGTATACACTCAACAGCAATTCACAGGACTGAATCCTCTTAAAGAAAATGGGTGCTTGAAAGGGCACCACCTACTTTGTGGCAGATTTTAGTACTTCTGTGGGGAATGATAGAGATGCCTGGAGGCTCATCACTGGGATGAATGACCTCATGGATCTTAACCAATATGGTGAACTGTTTGCAAGGCATACATTGTCCATGACATGCACTATGTTGGAGCACAAGGATGTTCCTAGTGTACATGGGACTGTTGTACCCAAGGTCAAAGGTCAATGTTTCATTTTGTACTTACGCCATATGATTTCAGGCCTTGTGTTATTCAGGTTATTCAGATATTCAGGTTAAGCGAGAGAGAGCTCTCTACCTACCATTTGTCAAATGAGTTGAAACTGGGCAACCCACATTAGCAGTTCAGGGTTTTCTGGGGACGTCTGGCAACAGTTTCTGCCCATGGTGACTTCATCTCACACAAAAAACCTTTTTCCACATGTCGTGTGAGGTCAGGCACGTTGATTCTGAATGGGTTCCTGGGCTTATTCTCCATGACAAGATGAGGAGGTCAGAAACCAGAACAGAACAGAGCCAATACCCTTTCAGATCAAGAAGAGTCAGCAGAGGTGATTGAGGCATCTTATAAAGGTGCCAAATGGATGGCTCTCAAGGAAACTGTACCAGGCTAGGCAGAGGTTATCAGGAGTAAAGGCAGAAAACACTGGAATGGAATGGCATCAGCGGATAGCCCATGTAGCGTGGATAGTAACCCAGGCGCGGAGTTTACGCAAAGAGGTAGGATAACCACGTGATTAATCTAAGAAAGCTCTTTAAATAAAGAGTAGAGATTCCCACCGGAATCCGCGTTCTAAACACACACACACAATCAGAGAGATAGAACCAAAGACTGGAGTACTCATAGTACCGATGATGGTGATAGAAGATGGCATGGGTCTTTTCTCAATGACTGAGCGGTGAGTGAATGAAGTGCTCCTCTATTTATCTCCCGGACGATCGCCTACTTCCGGGTCCTCGTGGCGATCGCCTGACCGGTGTGCGTGACAGAGGCCCTGACCAAAAATCTGGTACATGCTGGAGGGATGCTAACAAGATTGGGAACATCTTCAGATCCACCAGAGAAAACCAAAGTCGATGGCCATAGAAAAAGGAATTCGGTCTGACCTGCTTGGCTTGCTGCCATGGAAGCCTTCATCAGGAAAAGCAGTGGGCATATTAGAGAAATATGATTCCTTGAAAGTCTCTTTCATTAACACTTACAAAATGACATCATTAGAGTGCTGCGTTTAGGGACTTTTGTTTGTCTCTGTAATCTTTTTATAACGACAAACCAATGTTATCAGTTCTTTATTTGGGTGTGTAATTTAAGTTAGGTCATGTAATTATGGAGGGAACATCAATACCTGTGTTTGTTAAAGAAGATGTGAGAACCTTGACGGCTGACTAAACGCTAGTCATCCTGAATGCAATGACATCAAACCTGACAGCAACATGAAGAAATTGAAGGAGAAGGATTAGCTTGGTGATGTGGGAGGTGAGTTAACTGTTAAACGATGAAGTGTATCAATTGCCTTTGCCATAACTGTACCATAACTGGCTTTTAGCCCACGTGAGTCACAACTGATGATGGAGAAGGAATGACACTCCAAATGCAGAAAAGAAGAACATACAACAGGTAATAAATAAAAGGACCACAAAGGGTCAAAACAGGAAGCAGGGAGGATAACTCCGGAGGGACTAGGGCTGACCTAAACACAGGACAAGGTTAGTAACAGAATACACTAGGATTAACTACTTATTTGCACCAGCACTAACATCTAGAGCACTAACAATGACAGAACTAGGGAACAACACACAGGTGGCAAGGTATATACAAGGGTAACAAAGATCAGGCAAGGAACAAGCATGAGCGATTGGGAACAAGAAGGAAGTTAATGGCATGGCCAGTAGAGACCTCTGCTGGTCAAATAGGAACATGACAAAATTGACAGAGATTGTGACAGAATGGCTACAATTTTGTGCAGGTATACTTCTTTTAAATGATTTTTGATTACCAATGTGAAGTTTAGCTGCAATTCTGCAAATGTAGGTTTTGATATAATAATAAAGTAATTAAAATTTTGTTGATTTTGCATTCCATAATGTCAAATCACTGCCCTATGATTTTTTGTCATTAATTGCTACACCTTTGTCATAATTGCTAGACCTTTGCCCCTTATCTTAATTATAATTTAGCTTGACTACCACTCTGTCTGTAGTTGGTGAAATGATTGATGTATTTTGTTTTTGTGAGGATATTCAATATTTAATATTTTTTTTAATGAAATTATTTACTCTCAGTGTTCTATTGGGCTCAAATTTAGGTGCATCATGCATTGATTCCAGGAAGTATATTTCGTGTTATCTCCCATGTGAGAGGCTGTGCTTGTTCTGTTGGATCGACTAGCATGGTGACAATTATTTGCAGCCTATACAAAATGCAAAATCAAAAGAAGATTGTGTTCATATATTGCTATTGCATGGCGTTGCAGATGAATGCTGTCATTTAGGGCACAGAACGTGGTTCATAAATTGTCTCCTTAGTTGATTTATTTGAAAACGCTTCCCCCCATGCATACGTCAAGGCCACTGTCAAGCAAGCAACCCCCACTCCCTCGCCTTGTACAGTTCAGCTTCTGTTCAAGGACTGGAAAGAGAAACTTGAATGACGTGTAGATGTTTTATGATAATCAGTTCCTTCTCAAAGAAATCACATTTAATACCTATTTGGACTTGTCGCCAAGCTACAATACACCAGATTCTTCCAGTCTGGTTACTGAGCGCTCAGTGGATGTACTTTACATGGAATCTAACCTGTAGTGTCACAAATAGTTGCATAATTAAGTATACAAAAACTAAAACAAAAACTAAAGTTGATTTTAGTTGTTTGTGCAGGATGAAATATTACAGAAACCGAAGCAGGGTGAACAGCCTTGAGACAGTACACAAATTTCATTGTTTGCTTGGCATTTGTGTGCAACAGAGGTGGACATTTTGGGCCCAAAAAGTAAAAATCCAGACCAAGATTTTGTGTCAACCAACCAGTTCAGTATAACATGTCACAGTCACAGATAACCAGCCTTGGTTAGGATTTTTACATTACCTGTACATTTACATTCACATTTACAGCATTTTACCCTTAGCCTTAGCCAGAGCGACTTGCATAAGTGCTCAGTCTCCATCAATGAATGCATTCTGATACTGGTTCAACAGAACCCAGGCTAAGAATACCATCTGTCTAAAAACTCTGTTGGCAAATACAGTTTTTAAAATACGTGTATTTTATTTTCATTTTAAAAGTAAGAGTAGAATGTTTCTGGCCCCCATCCTGGGTTGTTCCCCGCCTCGTGCCCGTAGCTTCCGGGATAGGCTCCGGACCCCCCACGACCCTGAACGGATTAGCGGGTTGGAAAATGGATGGATGGATGGATGGAGTAGAATGTTTACTTTCTGGACCTTAAATGTCCACTTCTAGTATACAAACCCACATGGATCCTGAACCAGCCCCTTTCAGGATGCAATTTGCCAAGCCATTTTCTGCCTTAATCATTTTTTTCCCCAAACAAGCTGTTGAGTGTCTCTAGAACTGTTTCAGATCAGTGGACTGGGGCATGTTAACAGACTGGTCTGCTAGAATATGCAACAGTCATCGCAGAATTTATTAAAAACTCCGCTGCCAGCTGTATTCCCTCAGAAACGGCCTGTGCACTTCCCAACCAGAAAATGTAGATTTCATCAACAGTGAAGGCTCTCTGCTGCTTAAACTCAGTCATACAGGAATGTAGGTGCAATCTCTGGAAGACAATAATACAAAACATAGAATGCAATGTGAAAAATGGTATACTGGCCCATGAGGAAGGGTATTGACAACCTCGCAGACTACAGACCGACTATAGAAATCATCTTCACTGGATGCATTGCGTCGAGGAATGACTCAGCTCAGGACTGCAGAACCCTGCAGAAGGTGGTGAAGCCTGCTCAGACCACTGCCAGGACACATCTGCCATCGCTTAAGCACATTTTCAACACATCCGGCATCATCAAGGACTCCAGTCACCCTGAACACTCACTTATCCATTCCTCAGCACAGAAACATTAGCACTGAGCTACAAGAATTCTGAAACTACCAGCAAGCTATAAAACTAAGTAAACAAGCACAATGCAGATGAAACTACATTAATTTGCATCACGGCTCTCCTTTGTCATTCGTTTGTGTGATACGATTCTCACGTGTCTTGTACTATTTGTTTGGCATTACTTATTGTATTAATCGTCATTGTTGATGCACCACACAACAACAAAATGTGTCCTCTGCATTTAGCCCATGTGACATTGTGGCACAGCAGGGGACAGCTCCTTGAGCACCCAGGGCGCAGTGCTTGGGGGTGGTACCTTACTCAGGGCACCTCAGCAGTACTTGCGGGTTGGGGACGCCAACCAGCAACCGTTCGATTACACGGTCACGTCCCTAACTACTCCGTCTGCCCCTCCTTTTTACAATAAATGTCTGCTTAGACTAGACCTGGCTTATTTCCTAACCCCTTTATTCTGGTAGTGTTATCCGGTGGTTTTTCTGCCTTGTTCCTTATCGCCCTGATGCAGGCGGACTGTGCCCTTCAACATGTCAACAAGCTGTTTCAAGGTCTATCAGCTCTAGACAAAAATTTGCCCTGAAATCAATTAAGCTGCCTCTCTGTGCGCAAGATTGATGCGTTGATGGGTGGATGTTTCTCTGTACATTGGCCTGGCGTGACCCTTGTTTTTTTTAGTTTTGCTCATTTGTTGAATGCACACTGGGCACTGCTATAGTTATGACCTCTTAGGATTTCGTGATGCTCTCTTTATTAGGTGGTTGATAAACATGAAAAAGCACTGTCAAAGGTGTTTTTTGTAATTTCAGTTCACCAAAATCATATCAATTTGGGGTTCAGTGGTATAATGACAATATAGGAAAGCATGTTAAACTATGGTTGTCGTGTTTCATGCGACAAAGTAAGGATCACTAGCTGAAAGTGTTGTATGCATGGGCCATATAAATCATCTAGTTACAATAAAAATTAATTTGTGGGTAAAACTGCAGCCTCTCCCATGAGTATGAAAGCAAAGTAAGCCTGCTTTCCCAAATTAAACGCTCTCCTATCGCAGCACAGGGGGCAGTATCGTCCTCAATGCCAATTCGCCATCTCAGTGGACCTGAGTTGGGTTTCTGGGACAGGTGCCCGCTGGTCCGAAGCTCAGTACAACTTGGGTTGCCATATTCCTATGTATGCCCATATTCCTATTCCGATGTATTTGTTTTTTTTTTAAGCAAACAAGAAAAGCTAATAGCCAAGAACAGGTACTATATTCACCTAAACATGAGTTTGCTTCACCAATTCAAAGACACCACTTCAACAGCATAACAAATCACCTCTCAGATTGAAAGTCAGAAGTCAATGCATCACAATTGTCTACTTCAGCTATTTGAAGCCTGGGTCATGTGCTGAGATGAAATATCACTATTGTTGGCCACAGGACAAACGTATCTACAGAGTACTAACATGAGGTCTACTACCCCCCTCCCCTTAGACCCTACGCTCCCCTGGAGCATTTTACCCTGTAATCCAAGGTGAAGAGCAAAGGAAAAGGACAAAGTTACAAACAGCTTTCAGGCGTTCACGCCACCACATGCAGAACAACCATAAACTGGGTCAAGAAGTTTATGAGCCCCAGCTACTGCTAGCTCAGCAGACATTTCTTGGATGTTGTGCACTAAAGAGGCACCAATCTAGGGTATGTGCAGAGACGGGAGGGTCTTTTGGATGGAACTGAATCGGGGAATTTGAGTTGGTAGGTGCCACAATCGGTCAGGAGAAGAACAAGGCATAAGCCTCACAGGCTGAGAGACAGGATGGGGGGACCCGGCGGTTCTCAGTCACTCCTATTTCCCTTTGGATGCCTGTTGCTCAAGATCCAATGCTGCCAAGCAAATTCCCCCTCTACCTTGTCAGCCTGCTGGGCCACAACAGCTCAAAGGCACCTCATGCTACCATCCAGAGTTCTGCACCATTTACACAATGCTGTCACAATGAACCTGAACCCCATCCTAAGATGCACAAAGCCAGGGGACACCCTGGATGGGATGCCAGTTCAGCACAAGCTTCACAAACAAATGAAGAGCCATGTATAGATAACAATCAACCTAAACCCATTTGAACAGCAGTAGGAAAATGTGTACAAGGGAAAAACCAACAAGAAACCAGGCAGAATGTGCAAATTCCACACACACAGCCAATCAAATCAACTAGCCAGTCCTTTTCCCCAGCCTACTGTAAACATTGTGGTTGCCACATGCATCCGTTTTGCTATTGTGTCAAAGATATAATTAAATAAGAAACATCTGTCTCATAATTGTTATTCCAAATACCTCCAGCAAAAATACATATTTTGAAAGAGTTTATACACATTTTCAGTGAGCATGAGTTTTTCCTTTTCCATAACAGTAAGCATTTTCAAGCAAGCTGACACATACAAAAGAAACCTAAACAGGCACCAAGGTTACCATGACCCATGGAGAAAGTGTATTTGGCACAATGAGACATCTGTGGCCTTGAAGAACTGGACGCAATCCATTAAACGAGGTCTGGATACTATCTGTGCCGATGTTTCCTTAACACATGCGCACACACACACCAAAAGACTCAGAAACTTTCTGCTAACAGCACTCAGTGAAATTACCTGAAATTACCCATCTTTTGCATGAAGATGCCTCTCACTGGTTTGTTATGAGTCGCCCCGGGTGTTACCATGACAACTGCCTCGGCACTTAGCTCTCATCCTTCTGTGACTTTTTCCTATAAAAGGATTTGGCCTTGTTTCCTTTGGCAATATAAACTGACTATTGCTCTTTTCAAGGGCTTCTGTGTTTTTTTTTGTAAATTAAAAATATATGGAAATGGAAGTAGCCCACACCTACAAACCTCTGTGAGTGTGTGTGTGTGTGTGTGTGCGTGTGTGTGTGTGTGTGTGTGTGTGTGTGTGTTTGTGTCTGTCTCTGTGTGGGGATTATGTACATAATACATAAAATCCTGACATTTTGACATTGTGAGGACTGATTTTTCAGTCCCTACAAAGGGAAACTCAATTTTATACAAATCTTTGACTGCAATCAAACAAGTAAAAATACCTAAAGTGTGGTATTTTGTTTGGTTACTTAAGGTTAAGTTTACAGCTGGGTAGGGGTTTTGTCATTGCTGGGATTAGGGTTCTGCCTGAAGAAATGAATGGAGAGTCACCATAAAGATATGAATACAAATGTGTGTGTGAATGCTTTACATGTGTCTGCATAAAAGTCAATTTCCCTGTTCTTATTAGCATGCATCTAAGCAACTGTTACTATTGCTATTATTACTACTACTACTATTACTATTACTATTACTCCCCATCTTCACTGCATATTTAACATTCCTGTCCTGGCTTTTCAGTCTTTAAATAACCTACTGTTTCCTGTCCATATAGACATATGGTGATAGAAAAGCAGGCTTTCGTTTTTGAAGAGCATAATCGACATTGAACCTGAACTGCTCTCATATTTGCAAAAGAATGCAAAAAGGAACAACCGAAGGAACCAAGCATAAGGAGCATAAAGTAGTACAGAGGTTAAAGACATTGGACTCCTGATGCAGAGTTTGCTCCATTTAGATCCAAGGGCTCTGAATTTAGATCTCTTAGCAAGGTACCTCGGTAGCTTCAGCAATACATACATGCCTGAGTAAATGAGCAGGGGGGTCTCTTTGCATAAAAGCCTCCTCTAAAAATAAGACGAGTTAGCAATTCAGCTGGTAGAGAAGCCGAACAGCGAAAAGAGCTGGAGAGTATTCCAGCCGTCCGTAGCGCACATCTCAGGATTAAGCGACTGGCTCAAGCCGATGCCTGGTGGTCTGCGGGCTTCCTGCTACGGAGACAGTGTTTACAGCCGCCCCCGTCGTCGAAAGCCTGGCAGTGAACATATCTGCGGCTCGCCGGCCGCTGACTTTATTTGCGGGAGTCGAGGCTGGATGCAATCATCATGAGTGATTTTTATGGAGATGGAGGAATGACACATCCTTGATGAGCATGATGCATGCGTGACAAAGAGAGGATCAAGTACGGCTTGTAACGCACCCTTGCTTGTATTCATTGCCAATCACCATCCTCATTATTGGTGTCTACAAAGAAAAAACATTGTGAGTTATTGACCGAAACAAGGTTCTCCCCTCTGTTTCACATTACGGTTCTCATAACGTTGCCATATATTTCATCTCAGAATCGCTCTCTGCGGGTCTGTTTTTCATTCCACTGGATGATAGCGGCCATCGTTCAAGCCTCTGACCACCAGTTGAATTGCTCTGAGTAATAGGCTGGAGTGAGCGCCAGGAAGCTCCGGCTGACCCCTGGTCATCGCTGGTGTGCTCTTATCACTATTCAGAGTAGCAGTAGCTGGGCTGGCATTCATCCCCGACAACGCGATAACCCATCTGCCACTGTCTCAGAGGGACCGTGGAGGACGTGCAAAGGCAACATCGATGCGATAAACGTAGATCATAACGCCTCCCTCTCTCCCCATTCTTTGTACTTCTGTGGTTATAATTCCCTCAAGCGTTATTTTAAGACCACAGTGAATACAGTTTTGCACTTCGAGATGGGCAAATTTTCACATATATCATCCTTGTAATGATTTTACTAAAACTTTGCGTTATTTATGCCACACAGCTGACCTTTCCGGGCTCCGGAACTACATGACCCGTCACGGCTCGTGCTCGGCACTAAATTCTGCAGTACATTTTCTAGTAGTTAAAAGCTTCTGTGGCTGCTTGCGATTCAGGCAGAATTATGAGCTGCTCTCTCTCTCTCTCGCTCTCTCTCTCCCTCTCTCTCTCTCTCTCTCTCTCTCTCTGTCTCCTGAGTTGCCATCCCAAAGCCGCCAAGCCTCCGTACAGCAGCAGCTGCCGCTGCCTCCCGCCTGCCTTCCCTCTTGAGTCGAACCCAAGGTCAGCACACAGCCGCGGAAGCACAAGGTCGGCCTGTTCACGGCACATAAAGGGAGCAGACGGCGGAGCAGCCTTGGTGCGCCTCTCTCTCCTTTGTTGACTTAAAGACCCAGGCCGACATTTGTCTGCTGTTAATGGCCTTTCCAGGAAAGGCTTGGGACAGGGTCAGATAAAATGTTTCTGTGCGCTCGGACAATGAATCTTCTGCCTCTTACATCTGATTCCCTGAGATTCCCTGAGTTCATTTATTCGGTACCACGGATTGGGCATGAATAGGCTGCCCTTGAGTGTGTCCTTCTCTTTGTGCCTCAAGAAACCACTGCAATAGGAGCAAACAAATAAGGGGAATTATCTGAGACACAAACAAACACATCACTGGCCCAGGTAAAATGGGTGGGAATTTCAGGTGTCATTCAGGGTCAAAAATGTTTAAAGTTTAAGGTTAATAGTATTATTATAAAACTTTTTACAAAAACTAGGCAATAAAACACATTACCCGCAATTATTACATTACATACATTACCTTCCATTTTCCAAATTAATTACTTTTTGTTTTGGGCTATTAGACCTCAGTGATGTGTTATGCAGAAGTTGCACTGTTTACTTTGCCACATGTACCGTTCTAGTGGACCTCACGGAAATCCCAGTGTGAATCCCACTTTATGTCAATGTTGCGGTATTAACCTTTGAGAATTATCTACAGCAAGTGGGTACACACGGGATGGGAAATGGCTTTTTGGGTAATGACAGCTAGCACTCATCTGGGCACACTGGGGTAAGATTGCAAACCCCATCAATAGTTCAGTGAGACTACAGCCACAGGCCTCGTAAAGTTCAGGGAGACCATAATCACAGACCTTGTAAAGTTCAGATACACCAAAACAGCATTCCGTGTAAATGTGTTCAGTGAGACCACAGATCTCACAAAGTTCAGGGAGACCACAACAACAGACCCCTTAAATGTGTTATGTGAGACCACAACAACAGACCCCTTAAATGTGTTATGTGAGACTACAGCAACAGACCCCTTAAATGTGTTGTGAGACCACAACAACAGACCCCTTAAATGTGTTATGTGAGACTACAGCAACAGACCCCTTAAAAGTGTTATGTGAAACTACAGCAACAGACCCCTTAAATGTGTTATGTGAGATTACAGCAACAGAGCCCTTAAATGTGTTGTGAGACCACAGCAACAGACCCCTTAAATGTGTTATGTGAGACTACAACAACAGACCCCGTAAATGTGTTATGTGAGACTACAGAAACAGACCCCTTAAATGTGTTATGTGAGACTACAGCAACAGAACCCTTAAATGTGTTATGTGAGACCACAACAACAGACCCCTTAAATGTGTTATGTGAGACCACAACAACAAACCCCTTAAATGTGTTATGTGAGACCACAACCACAGATCTCACAAAGTTCAGTGAGATCACAACCACAGATCTCACAAAGTTCAGTGAGATCACAACCACAGACCTTATAAATGGTTTGTTAAATTCGTTGGCTATTAGTTGTGAAAAAATTTTACTCTTCTGTTCTTAAGTGACTCAACTGGAAATTGTTATAAATTGTTATACAAGATGGATGGGTGGACGAAAAGCAGTCACAATTCATCCGTATGCTATCATTGTATAGTAAAATACTTATTTTTAAAAAGAAATTATTTATTAAAGAACAGTGGGATACTTTAAATTCCTGAAAGCTATAATCATAATCAAGGTCAAATTAGTTCCCATGTTGAAATATTTAAGTGGCCATTAAGACCATATGAAAAAGGCATGTGGCGGTGGGGGGAAGATGGCCATGATTGGATGATTTATTTGCTTGGGGAGGGGCACAGGAGTGACACTAGACCAGACCGAGGTGAAGGATTCCATCTGTCATAGGTCGGCATTTTTTACTTTGAGAATCACCAACATGACAGTGGGTGGGATTGTGGTGTGCTGCCGTTGTCCTATTGGTCAAACCTACAGTACTTTCTATTTGTCAACTTATTGGTTCCCACAACCCACTGGCACACAGCCCAAATCCATCTTAAAACACAACATAAAGTTTGCTCTCAGGGGTAAGGGGCTCCAGAGCAATGGTACAGACCAGCCTCGTTTTGTTGGGAGAAGTTACAATACGGGCTTGGATTCAGAACTTGGCGAACATGGCTTCAACGAGTCTGTCAGCGAGTCAGGGACACAGGCAAGGCAAGGATTTTAGACAACTAAAGTCCAGGTGAATACTGAAAAATAAAATTTACAAAAGACTGGAGAAGTCTGTGTGCCCTGCGATAGGCTGGCCCCCCATCCTGGGTTGTTCCCCGCCTCGTGCCCATTGCTTCCGGGATAGGCTCCGGACCCCCCGCGACCCTGAACAGGATAAGCGGGTTGGAAGATGGATGGATGGATGGATGGAGAAGTCTGTGCTTCAGTTTTTCTGTCTCCTTCAAGGCTTTTGCAAAGATGTCTATCATAGATGTAGGTCAGTGATTTTAATTATTTTTCCATCCCTGCAGCGTACGAATCCAGTCTCATTTTTTATTATAAAATAAAGGCAAGCCACCTTGATTTCGTAAATCATTGTGTCAGTACATATATATTACTGTGTTATAATGTCTGCATCTCCCAAAGTGAATTATGATACTTCATGAATTAAAGAGGCGCATTTCTATATTAGCTAGTTCACACCTAGAGCAACGGAACAATTCAGCAAGTTGTGGAGAAATCTGCGATGGATTATTATGTGTGAGGAGGTGGCAGCTCATAGTGTCAATGCTCCACACAGAATTTTACCTTTTGTTCCTAAATGCTACATGTTTGTGTCTGAAAATAGCAGGGAGATACTGTTCATAAGATATTCTAGGCATCTTTAATTCTGGTCCGGTCACCATTTATGTTGCGTAAGGAACACAGCTGGTTGTAGTCTAAGCAGGGATAACAGAATGTCTACAACAGTTGTAGAACAGCTAATGTTTTGAAGTTGTGAGCATGGTCTACATTGTAGCCTCAGAAAGCCCATGAACTGACAAATCTGTCCGTCTGATCTTTCGCGAACGCCGAAGCCCCAAATCCCGAGTTCTCATCTCATCCTTTTCAGAACATATCACTACACTTTTTCTTGCTTCCAACAATTTTCAAAGATCAAAAGTAACTCGTTAATCCTCTGGCTCTAACTGGGAGTCAGTATAGCTATGGTAGGATCGCGTCGCATTAGGGGGCTGGAACTCTGGGCCTGAAGGAATGGGTGACCTAAATTACCTGTAAAGTCTGCCTGTTGCCATCTCTAAAAAAAAAAAAAAAGCGATTAATACAAAATGTAAAAAAAAAACTACATGTGCCCCACAGAAGGGACAAGGCCGTGGTCGACAGACAGCCTGGATGTGGGATTTTATTCCAATATAACAGCATACATGGGTTTAGCACAAGCCTCCCACTGTCACGGGTTCACTTAGCAGACGCTGCCTCCGACCAGCCGCCTGTCTCTCCTTCCGGCTTTCATTGCCGCCTTTCTCTTTTGTAGGTCAGCGTAGAACATCTTCGCGCATATTGATGCCGCAGACAGAGGGTGAGAGTTCCTCTGCTAATAAAAGGGAGAAAGCCTTGAAGACAGACTCGAAGACAGGAGTCAGGCTTTCTGAATGGGGCCGATGCGCACACCGACGTGCGTTACAATGAAACGGGAGATAAAGGAAGGAACGCGGCTGTAATTGAGTCAGATGTACAGCGATGCAAGGGAGGAAGATCAGGAGAAGAATGTGATGAATGGTGTACACTTAATCACACAGTCTTATTTATCCAGGAAATTAGACAAAGAACCTGGAAATTACAATAGCAAAGAAACACATGTGTACCACTTCCTTTACCACTGTCACAGCAGGATATTTTTCTGGAGCAGTTCAAGGTACAACACGAATAAACTCATCCATCCATTCATCCATTAATCTTCTAATTGCTTATCCTGGTCAGGATAATGTGGATAACAACCCCATACTGCTTATAATTAATAGCTAACAAGTAACACATCAACAGGCAACATCCTGCCTGTTTCATTCTGCCAGCCTCTGACCTTCTTTCATTTCATTTTGGACAACACTGCCATTTTTATTTTTTAATCTTCCTTCAGTAGTGTTTCTTCTCAAGCTAACACCTCATCAGCACTTGAGCAGAACAAATGACAGAGCAAAGGCCGCGTAGTATTATCTACTGAACTGAATGAAACTTGAATCAGGGTGGTGATTGCAAAGTTGGGCCGCAATTCACGACAGTTCTTGGTTCTTTGCAAGTCCAAAACGTGGTGCTGCTCATATAAATCATTCATCCGATACTAATTTACTCCCATCAGACGGTGACTCTTGGCCGTGACTGTGGCTGAGACGCGTTAAACCCGTCTGCCCTCGAAGGCAGGCAACCGTTACAAGATCAAAGGACAACAAAAGGAAGTTGTGTTTCCAGCCTCAGTGTGCAGAAGAAGCCGGCAAACACACTGGTTGTGGGATATTGCCAGCTGGAGAAAAAGAATAAAGAAATTGAGCAAAGCTATGTTTGATTGTAGCAGCACATTACAGAGTACTGATTCCATTTCAGATGTAGAGGGAAAGCAAAAAATTCTATCAGCAACACAAAGCTGACTAGGATATGATGTCCACATTTTATTTTATTAATTTAGCTGGCACTTAAACCCATTGTCTTTAAAATGCCAGCAGGTAACTTTAAGGACATGATATTGCAAGCTGAGGGTTGCCAGGGAATGACTAATCATTCTCATGGTATGGTTGGTGTCAGGCATTATATTCAAAATATTGCAGGGGGCACATACTGTACAAGGTACTGCAGTTAAGGCTGAAGTGTTACATTGAATTTAACACTAAACCTCAAGCAGTAAAACATCAGCCATACAGTCATCTGAAAAACTATAGAAGAAGTTCTAGTTGTATCGCGACATTAAGAACTCATCTGGTCCTTAACAGGTTCTATAACTATTTAAATCTAACCTCAGATATAAAACCGCACATGAAAAACGTAATGATCCAGCAGTTTGTAGAACCACCTTAACAGCAATCACTTGAATCAATCACTTTCTGCATGACCGAATATCTCACACCAAGGTCTCACACCATTGTGGAGGAATGCTGGCCCACCCTTTACAATGTTGCATCAGTTCATTGAGGTTCACAGGCATTCGTTCATGCACAGCTCTCTTAAGGTCCCGCCTCAGCATCTCAATCATGTTGAGTTCTTGATTTTGACTGGGGTGTTGCAACACCCTCGATCTTTTCTCTTCCAGCCAACCAGTTCTAAATTTCCTGGTGTGCTTGGGATCATTGTCCTGTTGCATTACCCAGTTTCAGCTAAGCTTTAGCTGTCAGACAGATGACCTCAGATTTGACTCTACAGTACTTTGGTGTACAGAGGAGTTCAGGGTCATCTCAATGACTACAAAGTGCCCAGGTCCTGTGGCAGCAGAACAAGCCCAAATCACCACCCCTCCACCACTGTGCTTGACAGTTAGTATGCAGTGTTTGTACCGATATGTGGTGTTTGGTTTTCGCCAAATGGAGCTGTACATTATGTCCAAACATTCCCACTTTGGTCTCATCTGACCAAAGGACATTTGTTCCAGACGTGGTTGCAACATGGCAAGCCTAAGCCATGCTGCCATCTTCTTCCGAGAGAGATGAGGCTTTCTCCCGGCAACCCTTCCAAACACGCCATACATGTTCGGTCTTTTTCTAATTGTAATTGTGCCATGATCTTTAATATTTAACCATTCCCAGATTTAGCAACAGTTGCTTCTCTAACATCACGGCTGATGTCCTTCCTCCTTGTCACTGTGCTAACACACACCTGAATGCCGCAGACCAGCAAACTGCCAAAACTTCTGCTTTTATAGGTGATCACACTTGCTGCTGATTTATTATTCAAGTGCATTTGCCCAGCAGCACCTGGCTGCTACTTACCCTCCTAATTCCCATGGAAGCAGAAGGGTTAATTTCTCAGACACTGCTTCTGCATTTTTTTTATAAACAATGACACAGTTCTTGTTCTTGTTAATCTGAGGTTGTATTTACCCATTTTAATGCTAAGAAACAGATGATACATGCAACCTTAGAATTCACATGACTGTAAAAGTGAGTGAGAGTTGGTTTCACACAGCCAACATCAGCCTTCACAAAGAAACATTCGGCAAAGATAAAAACAGACCTTGAAATCAGACTGTTTTTAGCCACGACTACACAAAATGCTGAAGAGGCTGGAAGAGTCAGCTGCTTGACTTTTGTCCTGTTTACCAATTTAGCTAGCTTTATCTCTGGACTAATTGCAATATTACAGCTGAGCAATACCTGCTGCATAGCTGTTTTTCCTCCCAGTTAATTATCTTGGTGGTACGGCCTTGATACAAGGGCATTGTGACACTAATCAGTAATGCTGCTTCAGGGTTTCAGTGTCTACATTCTCAGAAGACATCAGCACCCCCCCCACCCCAGCCAACAGCTTGAACTTCGCACATTTCAGTGTGTGCGAGATAGAGCAATGGTGCTGCCCTCTGCTGACACTTATTAGAAAATACAAATAAGCAAAGATCTGATGAGAATGAGCCAAACTTAGCAGGCATTTAAAAAACCAAGAACTGAGCATATTTCTCATTCATGCATTTTTTTTAAATATTACTCCAATGTTATTAGGGGAATTTTCTCTTACATCAGCAAGTCTTAACTGGTGGTCATTGGTTTTTAAGGTTGACACAGCTATGATATAATCCAAACCCTAAAATGTTTCATTTGTGGTTTGAATCAATGTTGTAGCAAGTCCTCTGTGACCATGACAGCTTTTGTGTTCTGATTAAGATGAAGGAGAAACAGGAGACGACAGAAGGGTTAGGCTCTGCAGGTGATTATATTCACATGACCAAATACGGGTTCAGCAGGAGATGCGGGTATTTTGTGCCACCTACCCACCCACCAGCTGCCAGTTTCACAGGCGGGGGAGGACAGGGCTGGGGCTAATTTCTGCTAAATCCTAGCCACCCTGCCACTTCAAGAATAAATCATAATTTTATACCTACGAGTCATTTTTATCATCAGTGAAACTACACACCATTTAGCACTGGATTATCCACGTTGCACTTTTATTAGCAAAAAAAGATAGATATAGATGTTGACACTGCACACTCATTTGCCTTCTGTCTTGGCTTTTGGGCTGAAGAAAGACGACATGGTCTTCATCCCAGTCTTGTCCACTTTGGCTAGAGATTTCTGCGCCGCAGTCATCTTTTTAGGGGGCTGTTTGTTAAAACACGTAACTTTACACTCAGACCCCTTTTCTACGATATTGTTAAATGCATAAAATTTACCTCTGACTTACTTCTTATTAAATATACACAAAGTTTTTTTCCTAGAAGGTCAAAAGGCTTTTATTCAGGCCCTGGCTAAAAGACATTAACAATGACAGAAGCAAGCAATAGACAAATATCCAATTAATCTGAAATTAATATAAAAATGTACTATATGATTCTCTCTTCATTAAGAAAACACATAAAACTCACTTTTCTAGCAAAGTCGCTACCATTGAACTTGGTGTAGTCTTCCACTGCCTCTACTGGCTTGTCGGACAGTTTCCGCTTCTGCAAAATGCAAACTTTAGGTGTCTCTCCATTGGCTGAGCTACCATAAGTGAGTATACTTAAATGAAACACAGTCCTGAACTACAGTTCATGCTATTTTAGCAGCTAGTAATTAATATGCAACACATAACTACAGCGTAATTACTTTCATTTTGACAGACAAAAAAAAGCACAGTAAGTAAGTACCGAAGGTATCAGGGGTGCATTTACATACCGGTTACAAATTTTAACACCAAACATGCAACACATTCCATACCTTACTTGGAGGTTCTGCCTCTTTGGGACTTGATATATCAGGTAACCTTGCAAAATAAAAGTCACCATATTGTGTGTGAGTGTGAATAATCTCTAAGTCGTTTTTTATGGGTCTCTCACAACAGGTAAGGAGACATACTGTAAATGCTTCTGCAGGTCCCTGCTCAAGTCTTCACTCAGATATTCTGATATTAATCCATGGGCATATCGTAGATACTCTTCTGCTCAACAAAAACAAGCAAGAATTAGTATAAATAAAGTCCGTATCTACTGCCAATTCTCAAACATGCGGCACCAAAATTATTATTATTTAAGAGCAAAAAGATTGCAGACAACAAAAAACCTAAGGGTAGTCAAATCCTAAAATTATTTTGGGTTGCAGTATAAATTCCCAGCAGGAGAAAATCTTCACTGAATGAAAATGTCTGCTAAACAAATCTAAAAAAAGCGAATGCCGTGTAAGCATGCCATACCGTCCAGAACATCGGATTCCTTCTTCACTCTGATGTAGGTTGTGGATTTCACTCCCCCACCAACTGAAATGTCACTGTTCTTAAGCGCCTTCACAGTCTTATCCACCTGAGAGAAAGTAAACTTGGCCATAAAAACACATAAAAACCTTTAAACAGAGCAAACAATATTAAAAACACTCAAGGAATTAACCTTTTTCTTTAACCACTCCATTGTCTTCTCCCGGCTGTACCTGTAGAACTTCTGATTTCCAATTTCTAAAACACAATGGTGTAAGGTGGTACATCACCGAAGTGGCGGACATTCAGTTACGATTACAGACAGACATATTCCTCAGACACATCGATTGGTGCCGTTTCCATGTTATTATTTTTCTCGTGGAGTCCCCAAAGATATAATACTAAAAGGAGGCCAGCACACCTTTCTCCTCGGCGACATGGGCAAGCGAGGCATGTTCCCCAAAACAATTCAACAGCCTAGTGCATGCTGGGAAATCTTCATCCATCACCATTTGCTGCACAGGTTGAAATTTCCCCTGCAGGACAGAAGCAAAAATAGTAAACAAGCCAAACAAGCATGATACAGTTTGAACAATACAGCACAAAGCACGGGCTGAGTTACTACATTACTAAACAGTATACCACTGCTAATTAGGAAGCACCAGCAGTACTAATCATCTGCCAAATGTATAAACGTAAATGTAATAATATGAAAACAATGTTTTAACATACCTCTTTTTCTGATTTTATCAGGTATGGCAAAACTAGGTAGAGTGGATCCACTGGAGTGATGTAGAGAAGTCTGCCATCTACAGAAGTCAAAAATGCCAATGCAAATTTGTTTGAAATGCTATAAAATGTAAATTGCTCACATTTTTAACTCCACGGTGTTTATTGAATATGCTAGCTAAAGCAGTAGTAAAATATTAACAGGATTGCCATGTGGCCATAAACTACATATTGCAGAGGACACAATGAGAACGACTCGGCTGATTGTATTTGCACCTAATAAATAGCTCTATGATGATACATAATGATATATAAACAGCTACTAAAAGTGCGCTACCTTTATATATGCCAAATGACATATCAATGGGATTGAAATGTGACTGAGGTGGCATAACTGTATAATAGTCACATTATAATTTAAAGTTTTTTTTCTCTTTCCTTTTTTAAAGGTCTGGACCTTTTATATAGGAACAAAAACTGTTGATATTAGCGACATAATAACAATTCTAAAATCGAAACAACGCAGTGATAAAGCGACAAAGGAGGAGCTGAACTTGGAGAAGCATGCAAGTGTGGTTCAAGCACCTCTATGCACTGTCTGGCCTATGAACCAAGAGTGGTGGTCCTCATTGAAGGCCTTCACCTCGTACACATGTGTGTCACCACTGGCAAACATGTAGAGTGACACCACACCTGGAGAAAGAGAGACACAAAGCATGAGCCTGAATGCAACATGTTTCAGCAAAAGCTGTCGTTTGTACAGCTTTGCACCACCTCCAGTGCCAGGGTATATTTGTGATGACTATCATAAGCAGGCAAAGTTCAAATGAAAACTTTGAAGGTTTTCAATACAGACGCAACTGCAGAAATTCATCTTGATTTTGCCTTAAGTGTAGATGCTTTCATATTTTGGTGGCTTCTCGATGATACTGAAAACACTGACTGCAGCTTACCTGTCGAAGGATTTTTTAACCGGACGAGTACTGGGTCTGCGTTGTCCTTTGATGTGATGACTGCAGAGTCTGCAAACAGATACAGAGACCAGGGAACACATTCAAATTGTATTTATGAAAATCTTTTATATTTACAAGACTGCTATATCTTGTCATGGTGATTCCAGTCAAACATAAAGCAAGATACTGTACGAGGTACCTCAAAAAGAAATAATGCCACCAATCCCTTTCCACCTCATCACGCAATTACTTACAGTAAGCTGTATTTTGGTGCTACCATATGCATCTTTGTGTCAACCTCCCAAATGCACAAATATGTGTATACTCTGCATACTTCAACACTGTCACTCCAGACAATATATTAAGCTTCATATTTGGTCTAAAAAAAAAACTCTACTTTTCCGTATTCCCTAGATTACAATAAATATTGCACTTTACTCCATAAATATAGCTTGCATTAGTTTTTGCTCTATTGTACTGGCAACATACGTCAATGATGCTATTGTTTTTAAGTCTGCACAGGTCAGTGCAACAACTGCCAGTTATCAGACCAATTATTAGCAGGTACTAAAGCAACGTGAACCGAAACCGAAAGCGAAATATTTACCTGCAGCAATAACGACCCATGTGTCAGTCCCCGTGCTCGGAGAGCGCTTCTTTTTTGTGGCCATGTCGGACAAACACGTTTCGCTGACACGCAAACTTTACTGCACTTTAATTTTAATAATCAAAATTTTGCAGGCGGCGTACAATTCCGTTGTTGTTTCCTTTCTGCGCAGATAGCGGGATGTTGTCCGCAGAATGCAAAAAATGGCGGCAAAAAGAGCCATTCCATTTCGAAAAATATATAACTATACACTTATAAATAAATATATAATTATGACATTTTATAATACAAAACAACCAAATTATATACGTGTTTTATTATGTACATGAATGTCTCCATTTCGTTCATTGTTACATTCTGGTCGTTTTTCTTCATTTTTCACCCCCTCCAATGGATTGTCCCACATCGTCATCTTACAGCTGCGACGCAGTGTTACCGTTGCGGAATGACGTTTTGTAGTTCATGAACTCTGCTGTGAGATATACTGATGCAATTTAACTATAAAGCTTTTTTACTTTTAATTTTACGTATAACACTCACACTCATGGTATAGGTTTTGGTAAGAGGACAAGGTTGCACTGGTTACTTTTTACAGCTACTGTAATCCCTCCACGTTCCCGCATTTCACATTCGCGGTTTTGGTGATCTTGCTGAAAGATCACAGAAACTGGACACACGGCGTGTAGGCTCTTCTTGTGCTTTGACTGGTTTGTTTCCTTGATTGAAAGACTCATCCAGCCGTCATTAGAGACATCTGCGTGATTATAGGAGACTGACCAATCAGCGCACAGCAAGGATGCAGCGCTTAAGTGAGATCCAGGTCCTTCTGAATGGAATGCTAGTTTGCAAATCCTGTCCTAGCTCAAAGTGTCCGGGATGATTGTCTGGTCGCCCTAGTGTAGGCCAAAAACAATAGAGAATGATGACATTAAATTGTATAATATTTAAATATTAGTTTTACGTAGTATTTGTTAGTATAAGTGTATACTGTATCATTAATGTTAAAAGTCTTGGCTTGATTACGCCGCACATTTTTATCTCAGCAACTAGCCTCCCCCACGTGTAGCCTGTCTTTATTAGGGGTGCCCAGGTATTATTAGTGAATTTTTAAGTAATAAAAAAAAACTAATTCTATCAATAGTTTATAAAATACATATTTTGCTGATAAGCATAGTGGACTGCTGCTTTAATCAAGTGAGCAGAAGTGGTATAATTTAATGCAAACGCATATACTCGTGGATGCTACTTAGAATTGCAATTTCAAGCATTTCAGACAGTCTGCATTCAGTTCATTTTGCATCATCTGCAAGAACAAATACGGTTTTTTAAATTCTGTTGAAATAACACAAGACATGATTTAGTTCCTTCCACATACAAAAGTACGACATCTGCATAAGAATTGGTTGTGTTGTTTCAATCTTAATTAGCGTAAGCCTGCATAATTTCTTTGCTAGTATTTTATTTTATTTACCTGATAATAACTTGGAGTGGATATCAAATGCAAATTGTGTTTATTATTTATTTGTTGACTTATCGTTTGTACTTTGGCCTACATTCTGCATTTACATTCTGTTACAATTCCATTTCTACTAGGTCAAAACCAGTGTTTTATTGTCGCCATGAAAATGTGTTTCCGTATGCCGTCTCCAGGGGGCACCATAGAACAAGTAATGCTTCCAAAGTAGCCCCCGTAAATACTGCAGGTTTTAAAGAAAGTGGTAGAAATGGCGGGCTAGCGGAATTTTAAATGCGGGTAGTAAATCGTGATTTACAACAGGCGCGTTTCAGGTGGGGTTTTCCCAGTGCAATACGCTCGCTTTTATTTGAGTCATTGTAAAAGTTCAAATCAAAATGAATTATGACTGACTTTGTTTTAGATGCGTCTGCTCATATTCATTGTGAAAGAGCTAAGAATTGCTTCTTGGAAATAATGCCAACTGTATATTTAAGAGCGAAAATATTTTCGATGCAACTTTTTTGGTCTATAGGCTATTTTAACCACCATTGGAATACTTTGCTGTGGGTAAACTATGCGTTAAAATAGTGCTTGCGTAAGTTGTTCGTCCATCCGTTCATCCGACCGTTTATCCTGGGCAGGCTCTTGGCTTCATTTTAAGGCGATGTGTCCGATTTTTTTCAACAGCTCAGTCAAAGAAACCCGTTAATAAAGTACAGGAATAAAATAACACATAATGTAACCAATATTTCAGTTTAAAATTCCTGATTTATAGAGACGGGGAAGTGCAATCCACATGCAGACGTAATTCAGAGTAATGAAATTATTGCCACAAACATCTGATTAGTTGTACGACCGAAATAAAGACAATGACAGTGATTCATTAAAGCTTCGTGAGATGTGTTAAGCATTATTGTGCGATTATATCATAACTTTTGTTTAGACCCAATTTAATTTATTAAAGGGCTGTCTTTTTATTTCTGTTTGGGGGCAGAACATTTTCTATTTTATGTAGATAAGCAACCGTCTGTATGTGCTTATTTTGAGCACTATTAAGTGACGATCCGTATTTATTGTGTGTATTATGAATAGCAAGATTACTGTAGTTGAAGAAATAAAAATAAATATTAGAAAAGCCTGTTTATCAATCGAATTTTAAACTAAAACGAAGCTTTTGTGTCAAACGAATATGATTCAAATGAAAATGCCATCACTGCATTGCTGATTTCCTGAATTATTCTTGTCGTTATAATGGGGACGTCGGTGTGTGAGACGGTTCCGAATAGCCTACTTTCTACCGCTTCTTTAATCATGTGTTACGTGAATCAACAATTGCTGTGAATTAACGGATGAAGAGATGTAGCGCTAACACGAGAGGAGAAGTATTATAGGATGAAAGACAATTTGGTTTCTTAATGCTCAGATTCAGCAAGTCAGTTAAAATATAAAAGTAAATGTTGATGGACTGCTATTGAACACAACACAATCCCAGATGTCTTGTCTGGTGGTGGGGGGGGGGGGGGGTTAGTCACGTTGTCTCACATCCTTTGCCCTTGAAACCAGACATATGAGTCAGGGCCCTTTTCTCTATGCCTTTCTGGGACGAGGGGTTCGACAGTGTCGTTCGGGGAAGGCGGGGGAGACCCTGCCTGAAGATATTAGCCCACGTGTGTCTTTTTTCCATTCGCTTATATGATCTTGTTCCAGACATCACCCGAGAGTTTCTATGATGACTCGTTGGTATGGGGAGACTAGGACCTCTTCTGATGTGCTAAATAAATTCAGTCCCAGTGCAGTGCAGAGATTTCCCGTATAGGCATTAGGAAGACTGGGCTTGGGCCCAGGAGCACTCAGAGTATTCCTGCACTCAGAAATGTTGGATTTCGAGGGACTCCCTTTTGAACTCAGTAGGCTGGACAAGCTTTCACGTATCGACTGTGGCAAAGGGGGCTCCCAGCGGAATTCGGGCTGTGGTGTGTGATTCATTGTTAGCTCTGTCAGAGCATCACTCGCCCGCATTATGTTCTGAACATCAAGATCTGTCTGAGAGTAATTGAGATGTCAGTGCTTTTGCCCATATGGGTCGTCGGGGCTGCTTGAAGGTTCGAGTTGGAGTTCACAACTTCACTTTTGGACTGTAGCCTGTATCATCACACGTGCAGACATGTCATCTATAGACTACAAAACGTGCAGTCTTGCTCACTGCTTAATGCTGTTTCACAGAATATACACGCGGCGACTGGGTGACAGTGGGGTAAGTGTCGTATAATGGGCCCCGATGCAGTTTTTGGAGGCCCCCCTCCTCTATTCTGGATGCATGTCCATGTATGCAAAAAAAAAGCTACTGACACTTACGGTTACAGATGTAGCATATATCTTTATGAGATTCTTAATGTATGCAATATGAAGTTTTATAGGCTTGTTCGATTCCTATTCCAGGATTTGTTCATGTCAAGTCTGCATGTTCACATGAATTTCCAAAACATATGGTCTGATGAACTGCTGTCCCTGACTTGCCCGTACTATGAGAGTGGATTTGTGTCCGGGGACAGACTGGCATCCAGTGCTCTCCCGGGATATTCTCCAAACTCACTGTGACCCATTTCTGGATTAATAATTATGTAAAAATGTATTTGAATCAGACTCACCAGCCGTCTGGGACTGTTTATTTGTGTCTTAATTGTAATGGAAGGATGGATTTACATTGAGGTGTGGAATGTATTTGAATGCAAATGCATGGGCACCAGCTCTATTGGACTGTTTATTGATTTCTTAATTGTATAGCAGGGTTTTTCTATGTATTACAAGCTTTTCGTCTAAAAAAAAAATCAGGTTTTGACATAGAGGAATGAATGAACTATTTTGAAGTTGTACAGGCTGCTGGCCTGCGGCTCATTTGCAGCAATCATGCTAGCTGAGATGTTTCTCCTGACATAGCCTTGGTCAGCATTCTTCTTATCTGGTCATGCCACTGTGACAGCCTGTACAGGAAGAGAAGTAGACTCTATGACTAAGGGGAGGCTGGTTCTAGAGATGAGGCGTTATCTCAGCATGACTAGTGCATAAGGGACATAGATAGGGGTGACACTGGTCACTCAGTCATTTCCTTTCAGAATCTACATTATGACCACAGTGCACGCTCCATAATGGTTGCAAAGAAAGCTGTCTCTCCATGTGACTTGTGACAACTCTGTCATCAGTCATATTTTCTTCTATTATTTTTAAACTATGTTTAGATTTTTTGAGAACTATATGTTGAGTTTTCACTACTGTTTGCTGACAAGCCCACCATGTTATTTACATAAGACAACCGGAAATGCATTATGGTTAACTGGTGGTTAGGCAAACCGCAAGCCTATGATAAGATATTCGGTTCTCTGATGATTTTACGCACTATGATTCCATTTTGGGGCCTGCATTTTTAGAGTGAGAGTATCCCCAATACCTCTTCAAAAAAGGCTGACTCAATGTGCGTGATGTGGCATTGTGTGTAAGTCTTTTCAAGCTATCAATGACAGAGACATCAGTGGTCATATAGTTATGATGAAAACAGCAGTAAGCTTTACAACGTTGTATGAAACGGCAAATACATTTTGCAATGCATCTAAGTAGCTCTTTGGCATATGAGTGCATTCCTATATCTCACTTCTCTCTCGCTCTAGAGTTGTGAAGGGTGATGTCATGGTTCAGATGTCAAGGTCAACTTGTGGTCGTCATGGTCACGCACAGAACAAACAGGGGCAGTGTTTTGTAGAGACCTGTCACACACCCACTGATGTGGCCCACCCATCCACGCTCTACAATCACTCCGGCTCTCATCGTGGGGGCTGGAAACAGCCAATCATCCCACAACATGTGGACCATTGTTTGAGTTTTAGTGGTGACTTATTATCGGAGACATTGTGCCTGGTTGCATGGCATTCCAGGTATGCCTCCTGTTCTTTCACCACAGATGCATTTGCTATGGTGAAATGTCTGCAGCCAAAATAATTGGGAATATTTGGGAGTGAGTCAGGTGTAATTTCACAGTCTAGACCAACAAGTATCCTTGAGAAACTTCTTTGGAATTTTAGGGATTTGAAAAATATTTTTTGAACTGTCAAAGTGTACAGACAATTTCTCACAAATTTCTCATCACGTTGTGGAAACGTCGAGTAGGCAGGAAGGTGGGGGGATTTTGGACCCACAGCTCCAGTGTGATGTCTATTTTTTTTCTGTGTGAAGTCTGTATGCTTTCTGTGTGGTTGTGCACATTTTGTCCAGCTAATCTGCTTGCCTACCACAGTACAAAGATATGTTGATTATTTGAATTGGTGTCTGTAAATCACCCATCGTATGCGTGTTCGTCTGTGTGTGTTTTCTGCCCTATATTCCTTCAGACTGTTTCTAGACCACCGTTATCCAAATAGATTAACCTGATTCTTCATAATGAACAATGAAGGGAAATGTTATATGTCATAAGCAATATTGATTTTGATTTATTGATTTATTTTACATGGTGTCTCTTTTTCTCTCACGCACTCAAAAAAGTCAAATCAAATTTCAGCTGAACTTACGAGTTTATTAGCAAGGATGGACTTCAGGGCCAGGCGCATAGTGCCAGTAAAACGTCTCCATCTAACTGCAGAGCTGCAGCTAGGACTGGCTGTTTCTTCAGTTGAACTTATCGTTATATAACTAGGAAATGAGATGGATTTACACCAGCATCGTCTTGCTGAAGAAGAAAACGTAGGATGCTGCTGATGTCAAGCAAGCGCATGTGCATTTAGAACTAGACATTGGACTTCACTGGAGAAAACATTAACATGTGCTGGCCATAGACTTGCTAAACGCTCGCTAGGTTATGTACATCACCTCCCCCCCCCCCCTTTTTTCTGGCACAAGCAAGTTGGTTTGCAGCACCTCCAGGGAGACATTACTGCACGAAAAAGAAAATACACACTTTAAAAGCTCTGTGTTTTCAATTTGCTGCCACATGGTTCAAATTAGCTTCGTATTTATTGAGGTCGGTAAGTGGGCAAGTTACCCCGTGGGAAGGAACCCAGTCTGTGGAGGATTGATCAGAGAGAGGTAGTCCCAGAGGGTCAAGGTTCACTAAAGATGTCCTTCAAAACTTGCAAAACAGGACCTGTAGTCGCATGTAATTTGAAAACTTGACTGGCAATTTATTTTCATAATTTTTATTTACGACAGAAGGTAACCTTTAAAACAGGTTTAAAGTCATGTAAGTTCACATTTGACGGGAAAATGTGCTGCAGCTGCTAGGCAGTAATCTGTCTATATCTATTTAAATCGCAGTGTTGAGGATGATCAGCACACAGTCATACAGTCCAATGTGCTTCGAAACTTAGCAGGCAAAGACTTTTCCATACGCCATTATTTATATGCCACGGTTATGTTAATTTGTTAGCTTCCAAAGAAATATAATGGATTTCTGAAAACTTATAATTAATTGTGTTTAATAAAGCAATGGATTTTTTTCATTGAATTCCTGCTGCTAAACTGCCCACAAATTCACCTTTTACTTCGCCACAGAGGGGCTTTCATCATGGACTTCTGGAATGACACTGAGTGAGAGTAAATGATTGTGCCGGACTGTTAGTTTCCGTGGTTATTGTGTCCGTCTGTTTGTGGAAGTGATGGGGGTGGACAGAGAGCATCCTTTCTCAGCATCTCAGCCTTTCTATGCGACCCGACTGCAATCAGATGAGGCTCTGTGGCTAGCATATATGTGTCTTCCCACGGTATTAAGCCTCATGCAGCCTTCAGGATGAGGAAGGGCAATGTTGAGGGCGGAGGGGGGGGGGGGCTTATGCACAGGGATACACTCCAAAAAGCATGAGTGTTGGATTGTTAGCATCAATTTGTAGAGTAATTGTGGAAATAATTCAGATGAGTAAGGTCAGCTGGAACCAATGAGGGTAACTGATATGTGTTCCAACAAGGCTCAGTTAGAGCCAGGAACAAGGGCCCATTTTGACAAACACTGCAGCTTCACACACACCGCAAGTTTTGAGAATGTTTAAGTAGTACAAGCGATGCATGGCTCCAGGGTACTTCCACAGTGTACATGGACTCGAAAGGTCTCAGGAGGGTTTTTGCTGTAGTACCTGTAGTACCTTTGAACAAAGTATCCTAGCTACATTTGACCCGTAAAAATACTAAGCTGTGCAAGTGGTTTTAAAATGATTGTTCCTTGAGCTAAGTAACACCTCCCTCCCCTCGATTTAGGAACGTGCATGATCCAGATTTCCACTTATCGGAATGTGGGTAATAATAATTACCCAGCTTTTCTGTTTCCAAACCCAATTGTCCGTGGCCTGTACCTTCAGGTTGAACCTCTCTCCTCGTCACCTCCACATGACTTCTCCAATTTGTAAGTGAATAGTTTTATTGCTTGCCTTATTATTTTAAGTTATACCTAATGTTATTTAACACTCCATAAACACTACAATACATATTACATTAACAAATGGCTGATATTGTAGCTAATTGTGCAAAGCAGTGTTTCCCAGCCCGGTCCTCGGGGACCCAGAGACGGGCTACATTTTTGCTCCCTCCCATTTAGTCCATATTGTTGGGTCCCCAAGGACCGAGCTGGGAAACATTGGCGTAAAGACTAAACACCTATTAAGAGTAGGGTGTCATAATAGTAGCTTAGTGTTTCAGTAGGTAGCAGTGTTACCTTTTATCTACAGGTTTAGGGAGGCAAATCTCATCTCCACTCTGTATATGCTTCCCTGTTCTCCCTGTGTTGTGAGCATTCCCTTCTGCAGTCCATCCCATACA
This sequence comes from Petrocephalus schoutedeni, assembly GCA_026780765.1. Classification (NCBI taxonomy): domain Eukaryota; kingdom Metazoa; phylum Chordata; class Actinopteri; order Osteoglossiformes; family Mormyridae; genus Petrocephalus; species Petrocephalus schoutedeni. Next base: position 12,844,535 of record JAODKL010000036.1, on the reverse strand, counting down.
ATGAGGCTAATTAGTCTCTCTGGGTTGACCTGTAGAGTTTGTGTGTCCTGTGCCATTGACCAGCATTCCATCAGAGGTGTACAACTGCATAGGTTTCGGCCATATCACCCTGTCACGCTGTCCTCGATATGTATTTCGAAAATACTTGGAAATTTTTTACAACATTAATAAATATTGTATATGTTTAGGTTTATTTTTCAGAGGATGATGTTTCTGAAAAGGGTAATAAATTCCCATATAGGATATAAAAGCATTGCTTATTTACAATTTTTCAGGTTCTGAACTGAATAAATTGGGTTTGCAAACCAGAGGGTATACATGTTTTCTCATGTGTAATCCGATGTAAAATGTAATATAAAATGTCAGATGGAATAGGAGAAGAGGCAGTCTTAAGTAAAATAGCCTCAACATAATTGTGTTTGGTGGTTGATCGCAAACAGCTTTTCCTGGAAACAAAAAACGCAGAAAACTGTGTTCTGCTTTCTGTCACAATGCTGTCCATCTGCAAGTTACAATTTGTAAGTAACAATGGATTTCGAGGGCCAATAATTGTTAGATATTATCAGGTTTCTCCATTTACTTACATGTTGCCATTTTTTGTCTTTATCGGATCACGGTGCATGCATGACTCAAGATGCTCTTGAAAGGAAGACTTTGCTGAGTCTGAAAATAGCAAGGAGAGGGATCTGGCATCCTAAGATGACATCATTGTCCATGATGTCATCTGGGATGGGGGGGGGGGTGACTTTGGACCATGTGACTGGTGGAGTGAAGTCACATTCAATTTTTACCTTCATGTCACATGACATTAATAAATTACCTCAAAGTCGATGCGGTCCACACCGAAAAGTGAGCTTTTCCTGTGTTTATCTTTACTCTGCGTGGTCACCCATGTAAGTTATTTTTTTGTAAAAGACGTAAATGCGATTTAAAATTTATTTTTTTTTTGCTTTGTCTGATTTGGGCTCGGATGAGACAATCATTTGATCTATATCCTGTGACACTTGTGTTATCGACAGCAGCCTCATGCTGCCCCGACTCGTCCAGCTTTCAGCTTCCCAACCTTATGCAGCTATTTGGCAGCAAGAGGAGGATGTAACAAAGTGCAGAGTGGAGGCCATTAGGACAGGCCATATCCATCTTTGTTAGTTTCTGATAATGTCACGTGAAGGCGGGCAGCACGCAAACCCAGCCCTGCAAACCTCAGTACCTCCAGCCATTACCTCATACTTATGACATCATTCCTTTGGACTCACCTTGTTTGACCGCAGTAATGCCATTTATTTGCTGAAAAAGAACAAAGAATAATACTACCGCAATCTTGGTTCGCCGATGGACTCCACCTCCTTAAGATCCAAGTTAAATGCAAATTGTATTGTATTTGCATTTAACTATGGTAAAATGCAGATACCATAGTATTAGTTTTCTATGACTTCTATATTTTTAAAATATGAAGAATTTCATGACAACCCAAAATAATAATGATAATCTTTTGTTCTTGATTTTTAAATTAGTATCAAACTTGTCAATTGTAACATTAATATATTTTTGTTCTTTCTGGGGAGATACCATCAGCTCAAAAGCCACAATTCAGATGTAAGATCTGACATGAAACTGCAGAAGCCTGCATTAGATTATATGACACACCTAAGTGACAGGTACTTGGAGATCACTTTTCCTGGTCAGTGTACCTGAAACAGTGCCTGAAGCCTCTGAGCAACATTTATGTCCAATCTGGTCTACATTAGGCTCAAGGATAAACATCACTAAGGCTCAGAATGAAAGGTGGTCTGGTGTAGGACCCTACTGTGTTTAAACAGCAGAAGACTCAGGGAGTCGTGCCCGCAGAGGTGCAACAAGGGTCCGTTTGTTGTTCGCGTGTCACTCAGTGGGCTGCGTGAGTCAACGTTATGTTGGCCTGTTGACTTCAATTCAATGCATCTACGTCCTATGAGTCGTCACGTTACTTGGACAGATCGAGTGAAGAGTCAAATTATTCCAGAAATTAAGTCCAACCCTGCAGCTAGTATCATTTATATGCCTTTTAGCTGCTGCAGTTGCGGTTGAGAGACAGTAGCTACACTATGCCATACTGGGTAGGCAGCCTGTGTGAGGAGAATAAGCCATGAATGTAGGCAGTTGAGCCTCGCGTGCTACCTGGACAGCATCAGCACGTCCCCAGACAAATGGACAAACTGAATGTGACAGACAGGCCAAGCCAGCAAGCCACCTCCTAGGTGGTATGTTTTTCACTAACTCTAAATATTTTGGCTGGATGTTGTATTCAGGACATATGGTATTATGCAGGTGGAAGGGGTCAATCCCATAGCGTGGGCTAAAAATTACAGAGTCTAGACTGCTGTTATAAAAAGGGGGAGGGGGTTGTATTTGTCGGGGGGGGGGGGTGTTTCTCCCTCTATCTCTATCTCTCACTTCCAGCTGTAACTGGCAGAGTAACCCACAGTGTGGCAGATGTAAAAGACACAGGAAAAGCACTCACAGGCAGTAGGAATAAATTCACATAAAGGTGTGGTATCCCTTTGTTGTATAAGAGCCAAAGACTGCAAGTATCTTATAAGATAACTCAAAGCCTTCCTATCTTATAAACGCTTATCTTGGTCACAATCATGGGGAACGGAGCCTATCCCAAGCATAATAAGGTTCAGGGCAGTGATACACACTGGAGGGGATGCCAGTCCATTATTGGGCAATTTAAAGACACAGTTGAGCCTAACTGCTTGTCTTTGGACAGAGGGAGACAATCTGCACAGCACAGAGAGAAGGTCTGAGGCAACATCGCTACCCCCTGAGTGCCCCGTTTACGCAAAGTGCACGGTTTAATTGGCGTGAATGGTCACTGATTTAAATTTCTCTCATTCTCTAGTTGAGGAAGGCGCAGTATGCAGTGTCTACAAGGGATAGCTGTACAACGATAGCAGACAGCGGTTATCCTCTTCGGAATATTAAACTGGCAGTTCGCTTCGGGTTTTTAATTTTTTATTCTAAAAACAGAGATCTTGGACAGGGACTAGCTGTGAACATTAAACTAAATACACATTTTTTTTTTTATTATTATGCAAAATTCGCAGGCTTAAAATGTTTTCTGAGGACTCTCCAAATGGTTGTAACTAGTAGTGTTGTTTCCCAGTCTCTTCCCTCAGTCTGTGTGCCAACCAAATAAAAAGTAAGTATGATATTTTGGTCTTATTTAGATGAGGTGCTAATCTGAATTTCAGTAAATATTTTAGAAGCAAAGAAGATAAGTAAAATCAGAATTATTCATTTCTGAACCTCTTCCCTCACTCATGCATGCAGAGATTCAGCCACAATTGTTTTGCTTGACCTTTTGACCACAATTGTTTGACCTTTGTATGACTGTATCACCTATTACATCTTAAATCGTTTTCTATTAGGGCTGCAGAAAAGGATTTGAGGAAGCAGAACCATTCTTCCCATGGTGGAGAGAGTGGTAAGTAAAATGGCTTAAGCGCGCTACGGATCGATTTAGATAATTGAGCTGTACGTCAGCTTAGCATTACTGGATTATGGAAGCATTTTTTATATTTTGAGCACCAGCATGATGTCATTTGGCAACCAGGAGTTTCAAATTAATCTCCAAGCTAATACATGCTGATATAACTTATCTTACACAATACTAATACAGAAGTACGGTTAAGAGACTACCTTGTTAATTGGTTTTATGTGCCAGGAGGACAAAATATGATAAACTGTTGCTTTGATACCGACCAGCTATGAAGCAGTACTTCTGCCAGCTCCCTGTTTTTTTTTTTTTTTTTAAAGCCTGTTCATGAGCACGCCGAAGTTCTCAGGTCTTCTCGCCAGCTCTCAGCATTCCGCGTCTCGAAAACGCGCGACAAACAGCTTTTGTATAGTTTGGGGACAAAAAAAAAAAAGCATGCCTCTGAAATCTATAGATCTATTGTGCGCTCTTAAATTTATGGTAGCATCTTTGTTGAATGCAACATTGTGAAGACATCCCCCCCTAACCAAGGATGAGAATTTATGGCGTTAAAGATAAAGTCATCTGATGTCAGACTTGACGTTAATACCAAAGTTTTGCTGTTTTGCTGAAGTTGGTCTCAGTCACATGGAAAAAAAAAACAGTAAATGTTCCATTAATGTGAGGAACATGCAGTGGTTCCCCAAAACACTGGAACAGTATATTATGATGTGCTGTGTCCGCCTAAAATGATCTGGAAACTGGACACCTTTTGTTTTCTTAAAGCAAATGAGAGCTTCTTGCCCTAAACAACCATGCTGTGCTGTTCCTGAGGGACCTGAACTCCGTGTTTGTTTAGTCTACGAAGCATCAGAAAACGAGCACAGCCGGAATGGGGGGTGGGGGGGGCAGACCATGCGCTATGCTCTGTGCACATGGACACGTCGTGTTTATGCAGCCTCAGATGGCCTCTCTGTGTCCGTTGTGCTGGGACGCCTTGCTTTCCCACCATGTAACCGTTGGGAGTGACAAGACCCAAGACCGACCCACTATCAGGAGACAGAGAGGTGTTTACGCACATTTGACACAGCAGACCCTGTTTCGGCCCCAATCCGGCCCCCAACCCCCTTCACGAGCGCTCACTCTGTGCTTAGATCAAAATTTTATTTCTGCCTGGGGATCACCGAAGTGTGCATGAGAGTGTGTAAGCGATGAAAAATTCTGAAAATATTAACTCAAGGCATTTTGCTTCAGCAGAATACATGGATCTGCAAACAAAGTACTTTGAGCCTGACGGGGCAAAGCCCTTTGATAAGGTGTGATGGGTCTATAAGACTCCGCGGCCCATGGCAACACGAATCACATTGATTTACTCGTGTCTTTTCAATTCCCTTAAGTGAAGCATATCGTCGATTAAGGGGGGGTCAGCAAGACAATCATTTTTATCAGAATGGACTGGCTCCAAGAAGGATGTCATCATCTATAATGAGGATCAGAGAAATTACACTGACAAGTATCAACGCCTCTTCTCACCATCCATCAACTGTTAGTGATTTTTCAAGCCAAATCACTGGCCGTTTTGAATACATACTGTTTACTTCTTTTATTTTTCGGTCTGTCATACATTTCATTCTACAGTTCAAGCTCTCATAACCTTTCCCAGAAGATCACAAACTCACTCCACGGGGCCGGGGGTGGGGTGCCGATATAAACAGGAAACTGTCAGTGGTCGAGAAAAACTTCACCTCCTATGAGATACTGTCTCGTATCGTGGCTCGCAAGAGAAATGATCCAAAAGATTGAATCACTGGGGTAAGGCCTGGGGTTATTACATGATTGCTGCTTTGCCCAGAGTGATTATTTCTCTGTAAAAAAGCGTAGTCATAAAAATAAAGCTGTTGCTGTTTTTGGTTATGTTGTCTAGTCCATTGGATCATCTAACAAAAAAAAATGATGTTGGATAACTCACAGTAAGTAAAAGTCTCTTTTATGAGACACTAGTGGGCAGGTGGGCGGGGGGCGGGGGGGGGGGGTCTCCAAGTAGACGACGG
>JAODKL010000036.1:12824979-12838626 GCA_026780765.1 Petrocephalus schoutedeni | reverse complement strand
GGGGGGGGCGGGGGGGGGGTCTCCACGTAGACGACAGTGGCGCATTGTGTGGACTGTGACTAAGTCTGCAGTTTGGGGAGGGCTTCCCCCACGTGGGACCTGCTGTGAAAACCACTGGGAGTCAGGCAATTATCAAGCTGTAAAAACGGTCAGATCTTCCAAAAAGCGTAATACCCCTGGGGCTCAAGTACGAAACCTTCATCACGTCTTCATTCTGCCTGTATATGGGCAGGACGCAGGTCATTTAAAAGTTTGACTGACAAATTGATAATCAGAAATTTCACTTAAGTTCACTGACCCGTGTGGCATTCTGGTTCCAAGAGGCAGACATTGCTTTCCAGGTGGAACTGGAGTCTTCTTACATACATTGCAGATTAGCACATCAGGAGCTGGAACCGCAGGCATTGCTGGAGAGCAGACAGAAGAAGTTTAGCACTGGCTTTTCCACTCAGCTGTACTATACATCCCCTGGGCATCAGATTTGGTGTCAGGCTAGCTTGGCTGGGGGGGGGGGTTCAATCAAAGTTTTGTTTGGGGAAATTGTTGTATTACATATATATGACAAATTATATTATATATGTGACACCTGCCCATATACATAGATATGTGTTTGTGTGTGTGTGTGTGTGTGTGTAGAACTGGCCGTCCTGGGCAGAACCTGCAGTAAGCACACTGACTGACCTGGTAGCATGTGTCTGTGCAGAGGAAGTGTTTCCTGTACTCCTCTGTGCTGTGGCCCGTTAGGGTGAATTGTGATGCAGGCTGTTATCTTGTGTGTATCCCTGGATTTGTCTGTTTATTGCCTTAGCTTTCAAATGTAAACTAGTAAATGTCACCGACCACGTGACTAAAGCCACAATCACCGCTGTGCCTTCTTAGACATTAAGATGGTCGGGGTTTGCGGGAGACCATGCTGGCCCGGCCATTAGGTCATAATAGTTCCACTTTCTGCCCTGTCAGATTTGTGTGCGACGTTTGGCCTAATTCTACATAACGTCAGGTTGTTCTCAATTCAAACTGCTGGTAAACTTTATTTTGTGCTGTGGACTGCATAATGAAAGACCAGTCGGCATCTGAAAGCTGCTTCTGTGGAAACTTCTTTTCTTCTTTTTTTTTGGGCTGTTTTTTATTATGGATGTCTTATGGAAGTCATTGATATATAAGTGAATAAGTGAAGTAATTAATTGTCATTTTTGCATTCCTCTGCCATTAACCCATATGTGACATAGCAGTAGGCAGTGCGTGGGGACAGTACTGTGCTCTGGGTACTTGCCAGTCACAGATTCACACCAGCATCCTTTTAATTACAAGTTCCCGTTCCCTAACAATTAGGCCTCCACTGCCTAATACAGACACTCCTTGAATAACGACAAAGGAGATGGCCGTCATCCCACTAACATACATTATTATATTATTTTTGAGTCAAGATGACCGGTCATTAGGTTTCACAACAGTCACTCAGTGGGCAGTACGCTACCATGGTCGCCCGCCTGCCAAACCAGACACGACAGTGTCTGGAAGCTTTGTTTACGTCCAGTATTTGGCTGTCGACGTACATATATAAAGGAAAGTGTCCACAGTGCTTATTTCTGTGTTTGATTGATGCTGTACCACAGTTTATAAATTGCACGCAAGAGAAAAACTGAGGTTCAGGCCGTAGCAACAACTTGTATTTTATAATGTCCGACTTACGAAATAATCAATATACAGCTGTAGGCCTGTAACACAAAGCAGGATTTCTTGCTTAGTTGGATTACTTCTTGCTTTGTTAAGCTGTTCCTGCTCCGATACTGCTTATACTTGTAGCTGGGCATTCATCGGAAGCTCAAGTCTAGCCGCACTAATGCTTAGTCAGCTCAGCAGCAGGTATGTTTGAAATGTGCCATTTGTTGCACTGGTACGTCGCTTTGGACAAAAGAGTCTACTAAACATATAAAATGCAAATGGAAATGTAACCAGAACCAGTACCCTGGAGTACCTTTTTATGTATTAGAATTCCTACTAAATATGTTCTTTTGTAGATATACTAAAAAAGTTTTACGCTCTGTGTTTCCAGTTTGTAAACAGAAAGGTTTCTCCATCAGGTGAGTTCTTAGCTCTTGCCTTCATGTGCCGAACTGTTTATCCTTCTTTCCTCTCCATATATCCTTGGATCTTATTGGCTCAGTGGTGCAGGGAGATCAACACCATATTGAAGTTGTGTGTCAGCATCCAGGGAGTGCATTGTCCTTACAGCTCAAAAAAAAAAAAAAACAAGTTGCTACACTTTGAAATTTGTTTGCTTAATGACAGTGTGGCTCTCCTATGCCCTAGCTCTTTAATTTCTCGGGGCCACAAGATTTCTAGTCTCCTGTTATTTAGATACATTGGTTGGGGTCTCTGAAGAAGAGGAGGAGATTGCACAACCAAGGGCAAGAGCAACATCATTGAAAAACATTAATTATTGTTCCATTCTGCTCAGTGTCAAAGGACATCAGTGAAGTTCCACCCCACTGAAGGCCAACATAAGTAGGAAAGCCCTCAATATTTCTTGCAGAACCCTCTGAATTGGTGCCAAGACTCAAACAGCAGGTCTTTATAAACTCCTCCACCACCACTGCTCCACCCAGGCAGCTAAATAGAGTATAAGGAGCCACATTTCTGCGGAGACAGAAGGACAAAGGAGTTTGTTATTGAAGGCCACCCACTTATTTTGGCGCTCAGCGAAAACAGCACTGATGAAAATATACATGGCTATTTTTCTGCTTGCACTGTAGCGCGGGGCAGTCGCAGATATACGACTGCTTAGCGGGACTTTGCAGATATTGACCTGCTGTTAGCGCTGTTCTCCGAATCAGGTATCGGGCAACGCTTTCAAAGGGCTCCTAGGCAACTGACACCAGAACAGGAATCAATTAATGTCAGACGGATTCTACACCACACTGCCTTCCAACTTCAACAACAGTCTTCAGCCACAAGGGAGTGAATGTTGGATCAGGGGCAGGGACGATTTTGAAAGCGCTTACTGGAAAGCGTATTATTGCAGGGGAGCAGGGAGGAAGATTCCAGGCATTCCTGTTGTGTTTTTTTCGCCTATTTCCAGGCAGAAGTATACGGCTGATTTATGCACTGCCATGTCATTACAAATGTATTTTACATCACAGAAGCGCTGCACGCCGCATTCTTTCCCAAAATGAAACCACTCTTCCTGCCCATATTTGGAAGTGAAAGGAAGGGAATCCCAGGTGATGACTCATGGGTTTCTGATGCCGAAGGACGCGCATAGCCTTAATGGAAGGAACACACTCATTCATTTTCAGACAAACGAGGCTTGCGGGAAACGTATTATTCAGCCGTCCTGCTTTAAGAAAAATGTCGTGGCGCCAATTTTACTCATTGTTTTATTCATTGTTTACTCATATTTTACACATTGGCCCTTACCTGTCCCACCATCGGGGGTGTACCATGGCACTCAGGGGATTCTCAAAGGTATTCAGTTTTGGGTCCTATCACAAACTTGAAAGTAATTTCCATAACCAGGGGGGAATGAAAGCCCAACTGGCCAGAACAGCATAACCTGGAGTCGGTCGGCTGGCCAGCTTTCAGTTTGAATGCCTTCTCCTTCACGTCCAACTGGGGGCACTCCAACCTGTCACCTTGGAGATCTGGTAGCCCGAGGCAGGAGGGGAACATGAAAGAGGTGGGGGTGTCACCCAAAGGAACCACACTGTTTTCTCAGCAGTACTGTGCGTTTGAGAAACGCTCCTGCACAATACGCGCGAAACACCACTGGGTTCTGTATAATCCTAGCAAGAAACGTCAAAGACATTTAGTGAATGTAGAAAGTTCAAATTTTAAGTGATTTATTATTTTTGTACTTAAACATAATTCAAGTACCTTAGTATTATATTAGTTATATAATAAAGTTATTATTTTACCATATATTCATTTGTGTTATTGCATTTTTTTTTTATGAAGCAATTCAGTACCCAGCTCTGTTTAGAAATTAATTATCAGCCTTGTGGCTACATGTGCTAATCAGTTAATATAATAACATTTGCTTTAATTAATAGGATCTGCATTCCCATTTTCACACCTCAGAGTTTACATTTTCCTAAAACTCCCATTGTGTATCTTTTCTTTATTAGCAACATCCATTTCACTACTACCTGCACCAAAGGATGTCGTGGGAATACTAAATAATGTAAATAATGACACGGAGAACCTGCAATTTAACAAGCAAAGTAGGCCGAATATGCGACGATGAGTGCAAATATACACGGTAAATAATGATGTTTTCCTATACAAATCAGAGATTAAATGTAGCATCTGAAAGTACACTGGTTCTCTGTCTCTGGTGCATGCCAAAGTAGAGGTGAATTGGTGTCTTGCAGTCCTCCATTGAGTGCGTGCCCCCATCACGTGCTGGCTTAATATTCTGGGCGTCCCCTGCTTTGTGTTTTGTGGAAATGGGGTCAACATTGACCACAACCCTGCATTGGATAAGGAGTACGGAAAGGAGACAGGCAGATGAATCGAATGCATGCCTGATTCCGGAAAACTCAATCAGAACCTTCGCATCACATATCTTTTTACTTACCTCATCTCGGACCAAAAGATGATCCAGTCTCTTCTGAGAAGTAAGCTGGAACTGAAAACTGTCATGCAGCGAATGTGACGTCTGGCTCTCTGGATGCTCCACATTACGTATTTCGCTGCTTTGATAAACGGTAATGGTAGCGTAAACGCTGCAGTGTAACGTCAAAGCCCAAACGAGGAAAGCCTATGTATAGTTTACATATGTATGTACAGTGTGTAACCTGAAACAGACGTATAATTTTGCAGCAGATCATTTCTTAGCAGGACGTAATCTCATTAAGCGTCCAAGTTCTCCCTGTAAACCTCAATTTTTTTTCTCTGTCTTAAACAAACAAACACGGCCATTAAGATAAAGATTGCGATCTCAGCCCATTTGATTCGATGCCGGACCCCTGTCCTTTTGCCAGCAGCTGATGGCGCAGACAAGAAGAGAAGCAGGGCAGGGGGACAGTAGATGGGGGGGGGGGGGCAGGTGCCTCTTTCTGCATGACAGAAATGCCAAGTTATTTGCCAGGTGCCTGCCAGGCTGGGAGGCGTGCAGAGGGGAGGGGTTTAATCTGCCCTCCATTTATGGTGGCAGGGAAACCAAACACTAGGCTTGGGTACTTTCCGAAAGCAACGTTATTCCAGAATTTTGAAATCCCTGCAATACAATTCACTGAGCAGAAGCCCCCACCTATGATAATATTCTTCAGATATTTTATCAAAATTGACTACAATACACTGTAGTGCTGCCCAGGTCTACGGCACTCAGCTTAAGACACTTAGCCTATAAAACAAACTGCAGAGTTGTATGGCTTCCAGTAATTGTGCTTTTCCACTGCCACCTAGAATCAATCCGTACCGGACCCGAACCGCAAACTGGCACTTTTCCATTGCAAAGCTTGCGAGCCATACCTGAGCCGTAACCGCAAACTGGCACGGCCCTGCTTACCAGCAGAGCTGAAAGCATGACGCAAGCGAGCTGGTCGCCACCATCTGATTATATGAAATGTTGGGAGATACCGGTATTCAGTGCATGGATTATCTGAAGAAGAAAACCTATAGCGTGCATTTTTTATAGTATCGCACATCACGATGCATTCCCAAAAACTCAGAACTATTGGACAGCAGAACGGAATGGATTTGTAATGCAGTGCTAATTTCGATAGCATTCAATACTTACATAACACGGCGACTCTTAAATTCCTACGTGCTCAGGAAAATTAGCCCACAGTAAAAAAATTAATTAATTGCAGATAATAAATCATGATGTACACCATGCGAACAGTAAATAAGTGCCTCTGAATTTTTATGTCACTGTCACTGTACAAACCTGGCAACACCTTTACCGAGCCGCCCCTTCTGCAGTGGAAAACCGAATCGAGCTGGAACCACGCTGTAACTAGTCTCTCTTGGCGGTACAGCTGAGGTACAGCTCTGCTCCTGCATGCCGATGAAAACGCGCCATAAGAATTGACCCTTTTGCTAATTTCACCCGTTGCATGTCAGTTGTCTAGATTTCCAGACCATGCACTGCTGCCTCTGATCTGAAACTGAGAACAAGGCAGATCAGAGGTTAGATTTTTTTAGCGGTTAAGGTGGGAAGTGTAAGAGGATCTGTGCTTTTTTGGACTTAAGAAAATTTTTTTTTTTTTATCAATTTCATTGTCAATAATGTAGTAACATAAAATAAAAATACCAAATACCAACATATATCTTTAGTCGGCAATGCTGGAAGTACCTGAATAGAGTAGATATCAAATATTTTGCAAAATTATCTCTTGCAGATGTAAAGCTTTTTAGAAGCAATGCCGGTTCTGCAGAGCCTGCAATGGCTTTTGCATGTAATGAATTCACAATGATACCGCATAGATCAGCATTCTAGTAAGCCTAAATTTATAGATTGATCTCACATAACTGCACCGAAAGAAAATTTCACGAGCGGTTCCATTCCCTCAGCGAAACTTTCTCTCCCGAATGTTTGAAACGATGCTGTTTGTTTCAAGTTCCTCATTTGTTTGTATACATGTCTGTTCTAACTGGGGGAAATGCAGCCAGATAGATCACGATTTCAAAAGCCATAATAAAAAGGCATAAAAAGACCAATCCTACTGACTTCTGTTCCAGAAATCACTGCTGAACCAGGCACTGTACAGGAACCACGGCACAATGCAAGAGAAAGTGCAGAATCTGCGCCAGCTGCAGTGGGTAGGGAACATGCAGACTTGAATGTGAAAAGGGGTCAAAACCAGGCCTAAATTTAGACCCCTGTATGTGTCTGCGTGTTGACAAGGGACTCCTGTACTGCGGCCTCTGTCAATCCAGCCTCCTGCAACTCCTCACAGAAAGGCAGGCTTTGTTCAACTCCTGCCACTAAAAAAGGGTAGAAAAAAAAATGCAATTCAACAGAAGTTCTTTTCTGAAAATGGAAAAAAAAAGAGCCCTCATTCAAAGTTCTTACTCACTGCTTGTTATCCATCCACATATCTCTGTCTTTGCCCGGCCCCTTTTCATGCCGTAAACATATGCAAACTAAATTAAATCCAAAGGTCAAACTCTCCCGCAAAGAAGAGTTTCACCCGGTGACGTTACATACAGAGGAGCTGTTGTGTTTCCGTGAGCGTGCCCCGTGTTTCCGTGCTGTTCTGCGCTCGTTTTTCAGCCCCCCACCCCTCATGATTTTACGAGGTGAATGCATTGTCTCACCAGCCGCGGCTGGCTGGCCCACGGGGCTGCTGTGATCTCCCGTGATAAGGGAGCTTGTTTGGTTTGAGGCAGGAGCCACTTGTTTTGTCTGCGATCACAGGAAAACACAGAAAATGATCTGGAGGGGGAGGTTATCTCCTGAGTTGTCTCCACGGCTGTATCTGCGAGTTTAATCAGCAACGGGATTTTCTCTAAAAAGAGAAGGAGCGACGACACCTTTATCGCTATATTCCGAGACGGAGAAGCTTGCAGCTAGCTAACAAAACGAGGACCAGGCGAGATCAGCTGCTGAGCCTTAGTGGACTTGGATGATCGATGCATGCCTGCACACGCATGTCCATGATGCATGATACTAACATATGAGCCATAGGGTGAAAATAGAGAAAGTGGGATAGCTTTCGATCATGGGATCTGGGTGTCTCGGCCGACAAAGAAACGTTAAACCGAGACATGTCCAAGCACGCTACACAAAACTACAGATCTTATAACTTTTTCATAAGCAAACACTTGCCGGATAGTGTGGCTCATTGAATCTCCAGCCTTCGCTCTGAATCCAGGTGTGTAAGTCACTTGTGGACACACGTCCAGGTGAAGGCACGCAAACCTTATGCTGCTCCAATGATGCCTCTGACGAGCCCCTTTTTTGGAGAAAACTTTGCATTTGCATGCCAGCATGGGACTAGCAGCAAGTGGATCAGCTTGAACATCCACAATTTAGGTCTCACTACTGTAACTGAAAACGCCTCGCAACCTGAGCTCATGACTGTACGTGCTTGTATCTTCAGAGCTCATATCATGTGAGCAACTGAATGAGAAACAGCACCCGTACTAGGAAAATTCTTCTAGGCAAACAAAATAAATATACACTTCATATAAGATATCTGTATAAATTCCTAATTTCTTCCATAAGACAGGGCTATCTTTGATATCCGCGCTCGCCTTCCTTAGCAAATTCGTAAGCTGATTTGTATAGCCATATTTTTCGCTTGTGTTATTTTTTTTTTTCCTGGAACTAATTATGAGGGATGCAACACGTTTTTCGGCATTAATCACTGCTCCAGTCCGCGCATCGTACGCTGGTGAGTCGTGACTGATTTCAGTAGCGCACGTGGGATAGCAGGGCAGGGATTGAAGCGTGCCACCCCCTGCGTGATTCCTACACCCGCCTCTCGAGGAACAGCTGATGGCAGCAGGATAAGAGTGAGCGGGGTGGTGCCGTCAGACCACACTTCCGCACCTCTCTGTAAGTGTTTCCACTTCTCTTGCGTTCGGCGAGCGGCTCCAATGGGAGTCCGCCGTGGCATGGCTTCAAAGCACCCTCGGTCACATGGGCGCCTCTCCCTTCCCTTCCTCATTAGGAAAACAAGCTAATTAGTGGCTCTTTAATGGGCCATGCTATTAGTGCCTTTAGGATAGTGAAGGCGGCACACCAGTGGCGATCAGCAAACATCAGCAGCCCTGCCTCCAACGTGAACGACTCAGAATGTGGAGAGCATGCAAAAAAGGGGCACACGTGGCAACCTACAGGTCTCGCACGCCAGACGAGAGATGGAGACCGTGCCTCCGTTTATTGGCGAAATCTTGGGAGTGACGGAAAAGTAACTGGCCTTAAAGAAGCGGCCAGAAGACCCAGTAGGTTGAGCGTGTCTGTGGCGTTCAGACGTTTCCGGAGCGATGCAGACGATGGACACATGCTCGCGGGACACGACGTAGATGGGGGGGATGTTTGAGAGGAGCCGGAGCACAGGGCCGAGGATGGCAGATGTAGGGCTGGGGGGGGGGTCCTGGCAGAAGGCCGCATCGTTCGCCCACCTCAAACCTCCATCCGCCCCAAAGCCAACACACAAGCCGAGCCTGGGCCTGTCGCAATCTGGAGAATGTTAGTGCCGCCCCAGTTGCCTGGGCCACTCCCACTGCCCCCACAGCCTGCCACTCCTGCCCATCGTCTTCCCACACTAAATTTAGTGCCGTCCTTCAGGTGTCCCAGGGCCAGGGACAAGAATGGGGGTGACGGCACCCTGGCATTTGATCCAAGACAGACGTGCTCATCGGCACGCCCGGGACCCCTACACTGCCCACTAATTATAGATACAGTGTATTAATCATCAACTGACCAGTGTCGAGAGCCACTCTCTCCTCGAGCGCCACTCATTGGCCAACTGTCTGCTGACATCATTAGTTCGTGAATCAGCTACGCTTCAATTAATGGGCAGCTCGTTCTTTTCTCATTTCATTATTTTTAGTGGAAATTTTGCTTGGAAATGAAATGAAAAAGGAATGAGACTCCATTTGCCCTTTCGCACGAGCATATTGGAATGTTCGTTTTCACAAATCCCATCTTGCTCTCCTTTTGTAATAAATACACACCAATGGCAGCGAGTGGCTTAAAAAGAATGCGGAGGCAAGAAGATAATACATTTTACATTATTACAATAGTGATTTTTTTTTTACCAGAAAGTACAGAAAATGTGCTTTTAAGTGTAAATGAAATTATAGCAATGGGTTATTTTTACCTTCAGTCTAGTACACAGAGGAGGTACAATCTCTTCTACCTCAATGGACCAGCCGCCTCTGTTACACACATGTATAGAAGTAAAAGCTTTGGGTCAGAGCTTAGAATCAGCTGTCCATCCAGCCCCCCTGGAGCATTTTTTGGTGGGGGGAGGGGGTGGTAAGAACCCAGAGGAGATATGCCTACTTTGTTGAGCATAGCAGTTTGTGCGTCAGTGTGTCCAAGAACAGGTTTGTGCTTTACTCAGTCGAATAAATAACGCTTCACTCCGTTAAAAAAAAAAAAAAGAAGTGTGTGTGTTCTCTGAGTCAGGAGTGACACGCTTTATCTGAGCGAAAACCGCAGAGCGAAATGACTGTTTACTGCGGAGCCTTGTGGTGCGATGGCGGCTGCGGAGAGCTGCAATTAAACTCATCTTCCCGAAGGCCGCCCCCTTCCTTCCTTCCCTCCCCTTTTTAATATAGTAACGGCAGCTAGCAGGACCAGGCTGGGCAGCGGGCCGAGGGATGGAGCCCATTTTCTGGCTCGCGCTCGTCCGAGCAGCACCTTCTCCCAGAAGGGTGTGGAGGAGTGGGTGGGGGGGGTGTTCTAGGGGGGGGTGAGGTGATGACACTGCACGGTGAAGTCATCCCCCATGACATCATCCTTCTGGGCTGGGGCCAGGGCGCTCGGCGGGCTGGCGGCCCCTCTCCAGAAAGCCAGGCCGAGAATTCAGGCTCCCTTTTGTTTTTGCGCGAGCTGGCAGGGGACCGGGGACGAGCGTGCACGGAGCAGTGTGGGCTGCCCCGGGATCCAGGCGGCGCGGAGAGCCCAGAGCCGAAGCTCCCCCTCGCACGCACACAAAAGGGGGATACTGTTCTGGCCGGCCACGCCTCCGCACGCGGGGTCCTCCCGGGCACAGCTGTCCGCTGCTGTGTCGAGGGACCCGCCTGCATCGTGGCTGTCTGCGTTAGCCCTCGGCACAGATTAGCTATTGGTGCAGGGGGTGTGGCACCTTCCCTGGGGGCTGAAAGAGCACCTGTACAAAAGAACGCCGTCCCACTAACAGGTCACGGCTGCCGTAATCCCCGTCCGCGCCCTCGCCGAGTCTTTACGACGCCATGGCCCATGAAGCGAAACCATTGCCTCCCAGTTTCTTCTTGCTGGGCCTCTCGTGGTGACGGTCAAGTGATTTTGTCCAGCCCACGAGCTCCGAAAGCATTTTTGTTAGCGGCTAACACCCTTCGCTGTACCTAAGAGCATCACAAATGATCATTGTTTTGGACTGTTTAGATATTGAGCACGCACTTAACCCCAGCCACATAAGCTCATGAGTCAAACAAGACTAGCGCCAGCGATTTTTTATTTGTTCACACGGAGCTTGTGATTGATGACTGTCTACATTTATATCTGCTTTATTTGTCTCTTTGTGAGTATGTCCACGTAACTAATTAACAATATTCATTACAGCTTATGAAATATGATAAATCGTTTGCCATTATACAAAACTAGTTCCAAAACTCTAAACTATAAATAGCTAGAAAGGTTTCCTTTTTTTTTTATTTGGTTAATGCAAAACATTATAAATTATAGGGTTCAGTTGCTTGAGCGTTCTGCTATTAGAAACATACTGTTATTCATTTCAAGTGATAAATAAAGAACGAGTGTCTTTATTTATGTCTTTTTGGAGATATCAGGTAATGCAAACAGCCTGGCAAAAGCAGCAAAATATGACATCAGTAGATGCCAAGAACCAACCAGAGAGACCAGATGGGAAATCTCAACGTAGGATGTGTATGTCGGGGGGGTAGCTGTTCCCGCGATTAGTACTGTCAGCCCACTTCTGTAATTTACAGTGAGGTAAGTAACATATAATTAATTCACTCTGCAAGCTTTCTGTTTACCAAATGTCTTTCCTGAGTTAATTTTGTAACATTCATACAGACATGCATACAGTACACACTCTGTGTGTAATTTGTAAATAAAATAGATTAACAGCCTTCCGTGAAGTCTAGAACAGAGATCTCAGCCCAGTCCTCGCAGGACCCCCAGACGTGCCCACATTTTTGCTCCCTCCCAGCCCAGTAGGGAGCTGGGGGGGGAGCAAAAATGTGTCTGGGGCTCCCCAAGGACCAGACTGAGAAACACTGGTCTAGAACATGGAATATTAACTCCGCTAAGCACAATGGATGGTCATTCATCCTTCAGCATGGACATGGTTCAAAGATCCCCCCCCCACCCCCCTTATTCTCACACTTCACAATATCACAGTTTGCTTCCTCTTTGTCCCATTGGCTGCTCTCTCTTGGCAGCCCCCTTGGCCTCCAGCTTAAATACACCCTCCTGGTTCTGATCCAGAGAAGTCAGGAGTGTGGCAAGAAGAGCAGCACATGGAATTGGGGAGGTACCCTTTTGGGTTCCCCTCCGCTGGGCCGCCGCTTCTCCTCCTCCCCCTCCCTCCTCAGATGTGCTCACTTAAGTTCCCCTCTATCGTGGAGCACTTTCTCTGCCTCTTACTCCTTCTGGTCCCACTGAGCCTCCTCATGCATCCTGTTTTTTTTTTTTTCTTCTGCAAGTATTTTATTTGCATTATTTTTAGATGCAAGTATGGCCTTCGAAGTTTACGCCGGTTAAATTTTCCCTGACTGTCAGGGCAGTCAGATCAACCGTTCCTCGTGGTATGTGTGAACTCCTTCGGACCTGGTTCTCCACGGGACATGGCCACTGTCTCCTGCACATCCCCATAAGCGCTGTACCCAAAGATCCATCCAGGGACCTCTGTTATCCTTTATTCTCAGTGATGAGGCTTGCGGGTTTGGTAAATGGTGAAAGCCTGGCGCTTGTTTTAGAAACAAAATCGGATGGGGAGGACTACCCTTCAGCAGATGTATTGTTGCACATGTGACCAGCGTGACATCCAACCGTGGATCAAACCCACACTGCCGCAACCAGCGCGACTTGCCAAACTGGAGGATTAGTCTAGTTAACTAAAGATGCCAGCTCGGGGTGCCAGTCTAATGCGCACAATCACAAAGAATGATGTCACTGCCAAAGCGGTCTCACACACTATAGTGATTTATTAGCAATCTAAACTGAAATTAATGAAAAGCTTATTTTCCAGTAATCCCATTCATTGTGCGAGGCCATGCGAGTTTGCGTTAAAAGTCTGTCTGGGACTTTGTCTGGCTTTTTTCCTGCGTGGGTGACTTAGAAGCCCTGGAGTCTCAGTTGTGATGCTGTAAGTCGCCAAAGTCCTGGCCAATCTCTGTGTAAGAGCTTGTCTCTGGGGAGCGCCACATGGCTGCACTCTGGGTGCTGAGTCAGGGCTATACGGCCGTCAAACACACTTTCCTTCCATCTATGTTTACACAACATATATTAAAAGTTACAGTGTTTCAACACAGTCGTGTTGACTCAGTTTGCAATGCTGGAAAAGGACATGGACAGCTTCATATTTTCTCAAACACACTGGATGAAATGAGTATTATATTTACAAATTCTGAGGCAGGCATGCTTGTTTCCAAAGGAGTTTTGTGCATAACTGTAACCAGCCAAAACTACACAGAGAGACGTGTGTCTTATAGCTTTGTGACGTCCAAGAGTGTGTATTTGCAGTGAAAGCAGTTGTCGACACACCACAGAACAACAAAACGTGCCCTCTGCATAACCTATGTGTGACACAGTAGCAGGCAGCTAATTCAGTGCCCTGCTTAAGGTACTTTGTCGTGGAATCAAGCAAACTTTTAATCACAACTACACTTCCCTACCCATTAGACCAATACCATATTTGGGTATGGGTGGTAGGGACATGTTCCTACCAATATTGTGGGAGTACCAGTACCATGTGTGTGTGTTTTTTGTTTTTTTTGGGGGGGGGGGGGGGAGGGCTC
>JAODKL010000036.1:12794519-12824879 GCA_026780765.1 Petrocephalus schoutedeni | reverse complement strand
CGTCACCCAAATACCCCCCCCCCCCCCCCCCCGCTCAGAAACACGAGGAAAACCGAGAATATCCCGCAGCATTATTAAAACCCCGGTGACTGACTTGTTTTTTACTGCTGCTATTGCACTTCATCACACTTTTATCTGCCAGGCACTTTGTTTAGCATAACAGGCTTAATGGATGTGATAATTTAATACTGTCACTATCTGTTGTGAAGCATGTTAATTGACACAATACTTCCTCCCCCCCATCTTCTAAGTCGTTGACGGTCGAACCGCTGCTTTACCGAAACGACCAGCTGAAGGGTGAGGTTTTATTGTGCGTCTGTGTGCGCGCCGTACATCCTAGTGTCAGTTAACCCTTTTCCCGTGATAATTTCCCCATGTGAAATTTGCCCACCGTTTAATGACGCTCTGGGGTCAGACTGACCCCAAACACGGGATAGGGGTTAAGGCAGAAACTCGGGATTAACTTTCCCTTCGCACACCAGAGGGTGGACCTCACGCTGATGGCGATATGCTCACCGTACCGGTCAGATGAAAAATTGTTAACAAGTGCGTCTGCGGAAGATAAAGAAGGTTCACTTTGCTTTGCGAAGCGCCCCGGGCACTTTAGGGGCGAGCGACGGTGACGTAACGCAAGGGCGGCTCGCGCACGTGTGGAACTCGATCCCACAACCTTCAGCGTGGAAACGCGAGAAGGCGGATGGTCCGAAGCCGGGCCACCTCAACGGCGAGAACCTCAATTCAGAAAAACGAAATGATCTCATTTCTGCAAATATAATGTGCATCACATTAATCACATTTCGCAGCAGAGCTGACATTTCATCGCAGAGAGACACGTTGTAAGATTGCAATAACTAGGCTTACTTTTCCCCTAATATTAAGGGATTTGGTAATGCCAAATGGCACATAAAACTGACGAATCGGGCACAATCTGTACCTAGCCTAATCGTGCAATCAATAAGAATGTCCTCACGTCTACGACGTCTGTAAATGTCAAACATAAACTGGGGGTGAAAAGGCAATTTCCAAGTCCGTGACCATCGTTGGGCGATTGCGCTGCGCAGGAGGACCGTATGCGGCTCGGAGAGCCGTCGCGGATGGCATGTCACCGAGACGGTGCTTAAGAGACAGCGGACTGGCAAAGCGCCGATCTGGGCCAGTCATTTCTGCCCATCGCCCGCAACTCCCATCTGCAAAGTCCGCGTCCGCTACACTTCACTAAAAGCCGGGCTGCTATCTGCAAACGACTCATCGTTTTAATCCAAGGGATATTTATGAAGTGCATGGGAAATCATTCCGGCTGCATCGATACCTATGCACCTGGCATCATAGTGCACACACCGTGTAATGTTGGGATAATTAGCGACAGAAATGTGCGCGGATTATATCAGCCGGCATCCCGTTAATGGGCACGTACCCACCGAATCTACCCACCTCGACACGCAGACGCCTGCATGCAAATGACAGAACTTGGAAGCCCGAAGCTGGACACTCACCGCTGGGCGTCAGAAAGGCTCGCCTCCTTCGGTCACCTTCCGAGGTCCCGTCGGTCTCTCCTACTCCTCACCTCCCAGTCCGCTGATTCATATCCACGTTTAAGGACGATCCGTATGGGGCGAGCTCGCCCTGCCCAGGTGCGCCCCTTCCTGCCTTCAGCGAGAAAGCTCCCCGAACTCCATTCATTCGCACGCACGGATCGCCGGCCGGGATTCCTCCTGCCCGGTCATTTACAGCACTGCTCTCCCGGGCTCTGGTCGCGAACACGCCGCCGACAGTCGTGTCTCTCGCATTATCCCGCTCCGACGCCTCAGTACGAGCCGGCCACGGTCAGGCGAAGCCCCTCGCAGTAAGGTATCAGCTGCCCGTACGCAGCTTCGTTTAAAACGCCCCCCACACTAAGTCCCCCCGCCCCAACCCCCGCACACCCCCCTCGCAGCCCCGCAGCCGAGTCGAATTGAATGTGTTCTGCTTTGCTTAACACCCAGAGACCTAAAGGCCATTTGAGGTATCCTTTAAAAACAATATTATTATTCGTATTATTATTATTAATGATAAAATTGGATACGGCGAAGGCTGATTATGCAAAGCAGGGTACATCTGCCCACTAACGATTCTGGCTGAAGACCACGGCGTTTGCATTTCAAGACGCCAAAACCCAGCACAGAAACGCTAAAATGCACAGAATACTTCCTGCCAGACCAGCCGGACTGTTAAATACACGCAATAATAGTAATACTTATTATTATTATTATTATTATTATTATCGTAATAATGATTACCTTTGTTTCTTTTGAACGAAGCCATCATATTTCTTTAAAATCATAACGTAACAAATCATTCAACTTATTGCAACGGATACACGTATCAATGAAAAGCTTTAAGTAGCTCCATCCATGACTGGGAACACTGGGCATCACTCTGTTCCTCTGTATTTTTAGCGGGGACTGTGTAACCAGCCAAGGGTCTTAAAATAAATGCCTATTCTATTCGATTTGCATGAAATTATTAGACTTCTACGGAATGAAAGAATGAAGAGTTCTCGCTCTACTATTAATTGATTAGCATAATAATTACACCGAATGCGCTCCAGTAGAGAACTTAATCACATGCCTGAAAAGCACTTTTAAGACAGTCCCCGCCTTCAACTCGTACGTGGGCTGCTTCTGCGTATATGGAGTGTGCTTGCTATTCCCGGGCTATTCCGGTTTCCTTACACAGTCCTAAAACTTCTGATTAAACTAAGTCACCTCTCTAAAACATAATCATATGTGCCCCTGTACCCTGCGACTTGCGTGCATCGCTGTGCTGCCCCCACCCCGTCCCGTAACCCTGACCAAGAGAAGCGCTCCGAAGGTGGATGGCTCCTGCCTCCATTTATTTTGAAATGCAAATAACATGAACGATATATTTAAAATCCAAATATGAAGGGAAGCGATCTAAATATGTTGTTACCACGTGTTTCTGACATACTATATAGTTTCACATCGCATCAACCTGACAGATGAAATAAAATAAGCATGAAATATAACAGTGACACCTATGGGTTATATTCAATAATGGCACCTTCGTCACTCCACTCGCGTTGCTCATTTTTTATTCGGTCCCTAATGAGCTGGGGTGAGTCTAGCCGAGATTGTCTAGTTCAGAGTTTGCCAGGGCAACAATAATCCTGGAGTCTACCTAAAGCTGCGTCTGACAGCGAGATATCATTTTAGCCCGTATCTCCGCTCGGTAATTATTTTTCTTTTTCTCTTTCTTTCTTTCTTTCTTTCTTTCTTTCTAATAGTAATAATAATAATACTGACCATCGGTTCCATTATTGATACATTATTGCTCTAATTAGGTACTCAGTTACACCTTGTAAACCTAGTAGGCCTGCACTTACATTTAACTATTTATCCTATAACATTTGGTGAAATGAGAGCGACTAAATGAAAATTTGTTCAAAGAAATGTCCCCGGTTTATCTCAAATGGATGATAAAGCTGTCAGATCATCTTAATACTCCCCTCTCCGCGGTATTTAAGGGGGTCATGGTTTTGGCTTTTTAATGGCGGGAGCTAGCACTCTTTAGATTCATTACGTTTCCAACGCGCCGGAGCATTATGTCAGTTGGCACTAGCAGATAGAGGCATTGTGCATTTTATTGACCTTTTTTTATTTTCCACCTGCCCTGGGGAAGCAGTCACAGCGTAGCCCTTTAATGAGAGGCGGCACGGCCAGCAATGTGAGTCTGTAGGCCTCCATAGCTGCGCTGTGTATCACTGCCTCTGAGGCAGGTCTTCAAAGGCAGATATAATCAAATAGAGCGGCAGATTCAATTATTCTGGGCTTGGAGTTGGACACAGCTGATATTTGTTACACTGGAATGTAATTCAGTTGTAAGACAAGGTTAGTCATGCCTGGTCGGTACTCAGAGACGCATCCCCATTCAGCTGTGTCTGCCAGTATAAGTCCACACTGCACCCAAGGGTGTTTGTACAATAGGATGATGTACTCTTTCGTTTTTTTTTTTTTTTGGGGGGGGGGGGGGGAGGGCTCATTCGGTTCCTACCAGTGTTGATACCAAACCTACACCCTTGATGAAGCCTGTCTGACAGTTAGAATAGATACCAATGACTGGAGTCCATTCCACCCTCTTGGTAATGGAGTAAGACAGGATTCTAGCCTTTTATTAGCCTGTTCTAGCCTTTTATTTATTAGCAGATTTGATAATTCGCTCTGATTTCCTCTCTATTCAGAACTATTTTCACTGCACTTCAGGCCTGAAGTACCAGCTACATCATCCCTATAGATATGTATGCATAAATTTACAAATAATCTTCTCTGTCATAGTGTCTTATGTTTTTGCTTGCTTGTGCATCTTTAGCTACTGCGACCCAAATGTTAATATTTGCCTATCTATCAGTGTGTTCTGAGTTCCCAGGCCAGTTCTAGTGCACCCTGCCTTTGCTGGGCCACAATGTTTACATAGTAATTTCTACTATTGATATTACAGACCTATATTTTACTTTTCAACACAGGCAGCATTGCTGCATAAGAAGGATGGAGCTTGTGACTTTGGGCTGACTATCTTGTTTGCCTCTTCGCACACTCACTGTGTAAATGATTCATAGTGATACACCGCTGCATTTTGGAGGCACACGAGAAGCACAGCGTAAGCACAATCATGCAGCATTTTAGCGTGGTTTGACTTGTGAACTCGTGACATTTATAGTGCGAACTGGAGAGTCAATTCGCCTGAAAACGCCAGTGTATGGGCCCCTTGTCCTTGTGCCACTGGACAAAAAGGTTTTATTGTAGAGGCATCATGCACTCTCATAAAATAGGGTACCAATTTGTACCTTTGCTTGTCCCTGGGGCTGTACCCTCAAGGGTCTGCCAGTTGTACCCTTAGCTGTAGGTAATTGCACCTTATATGGTACAGAAATGAATCCCCAAGGTACAAACAGTATTAATGTACCCCCAATGGTACGATATTTTACTAAGCGAGAAAATCATGAAGAATATGAATCTTCCCTGAGATCAAAGTAAATCTTAGTGACGTGGGTGTCGGCTTGGTGACTAGTTTTGAAACTGCAGCGAGGACAGCTGTAGCATCTGACGTCCCCAGGCAGGTCCATTCTGTGAAAAGGCGTGCACCAGAAAACTCCCGACTGCCTCTCAGTTTTTGTCAGCAGCATTATATTTAGTTTTCTTTTCTTTACGCCCCTAGATTGGCATAAGATCTGATCTTTGCTGACTAATATTGATTTGTTAATGTTGGTTTGCGGCTCACACTGCAGGTCACTGTAACTGTTTGTTCCAGTTAGAGAAGAAGAAAAGAACACAAACAAAAAAAACCTAACCTAAAAACATTCAAAGTACTTGAATTAAATGAAATAAATTAAAACTCATTTCCATATTTCAATAGCTAAAAAGGAACCACGAGTCAAAGGAGATTATTCTCAATGTATATTTTAATTGATAATGTCTTCCAAGACTGTTGTAATGGAAAATAGCATAGTACCAACATTGCTGTCCTCATGTAAACCCAGGTTTACGGAACCACACGTGCGTTTTTGGCTGCTTTGTCGACTTGCTGTGTTTATATAGTAATATCAGAGTCCGTCAAATGTCAATATGTGAGGCATATTGTCACCAGCAGAACATGGAGTGTGGCACACGTCATATCATTACAAGGCGGCCGCCTACATGAGGCAGATCTTAGTCACAGTTCCGTTGTCATAAAGTCTCCTGTAAACCTGACTGCGCTGCTTGTTCGCCTTGGCACGATGCGCCGCTTCTCGCGGCTGAGGCTTCGGAAACAGACGTCCCGCTTCCCGAAGCGCCTGAAGACGGGTGAGTGCGTCGGTCACCGAGAAGGAATAGCGCTTCCCAACTTTTTTTTTTTTTAAGGTGCGTTCCTTTAAATGAAATGTCCAGCGTTTAGGAGCTATACGGTACGCATGAGACCTGAGATACAAGAGTTATCTACAGTACTCCAGTTCTCACTTTGAGCAAGCAAGCTCACTCTTCCCTTTTCTGTAATGTTAGCATGCCCAGCGGGGTCCAGCAGCCAGTTGACCTTGGACCCCCAGAGGTTTTTTTTCTCCCTACTTGGGAGTTTTTGGTTCCTCTCCTCCGTTGTCAATGGGCTTTCTTTCTTTTCTTTTCTTTTTCTTTCTTTCTTTCTTTCTTTCTTCCTTTCATTCTATGTATTTCATTTTCTCTGTTTATTCAGTTTTGTCTTGCATATAGTAATGTATTCCAACATACCCATGAAAGGCGCCCTGGGACAACTCTGTTGTGAAGGGCGCTATATAAAAATAAACTGAATTCAATTGAGTTATCAATTATTGCAAGATCCCCAACCAAAAAGTACTTTTTTACTGCTATTTTTTCTCAGATTTAATTTTCACCCACTAACTGTATCATAAAAAAATCGAACCGTTAATACTCCAGGCTACTAGCAGTGATGCAATTAATATGTTAGTGACTTTTCTCAAAGTTTTGTATTTCCAGCATTTTTCCAAATTTATTTTGTTTCCTTTTCTGAAAACTGATTATCGAATGTAATGTAATTGACTGACTTATTTGTCGTTAAAATGCGGATAGAACTTTAACAAGAGCGCAGTGAGAATTGAATAACGTTCATAACGTCTCGTTTTTATCTACACCGAACCTTTATCTTTGTCTTGTGGAAAAGAGGAAGCCCTCGCAGAGTAGCGGGTAAATACGAAATCGCATCGCACCCACGGCGCGCTACGCTTGCACTTGGCGTTCAGGACTCGCTGTAAAGATTAAATGGCGTGAGACCAAATTCTCTGGGCGCTGCTCTGATGGATCACCTCTGCATGGACAGGTCACTCTGGTCACGGGCTTCTTCAGAGAGGTTTTTCCTCTAATCAAATTAAGCTTTTAAACCATTCTCGTTTGTGTGGGTTTTGAGTATATAGTGAGTTGCTGTATGTCCTTTCACCTTAAGTGGAAATCCTGATGCTTTCAGCTTCATTAGGATCTATTTATAAGACAATGTTATCTCCTTATCGCCTGCCATTCAACCACAAATGTTCTTGTCAAAGTACTTTTAAATGCACCTCTCCGTTATTCTTTATGTACATCCCTTTAAAGTACTTTAATCCTGCGCACACCTTCTTCAAAAACCCTTGTGTGTGTACTAACAGTCACAAACCTGAAACCGCAATTATTATCGAATAGTAATGGGATATCTGAATGGTGCTATATCGGCTCATTTCATGAGGAGGACCCAAGCAAGTCAGCAGAACATCACTTCTTGCCCACATGTTCTACATTTTGCTGGGTTTCAGTACAGATTTCCATCAGCCCATTAAAGTGCCAGACTCCTAAGCAGTGCTCTTCAAGGCCATTTGAAGTGCAATTCTCATATACTGCCATCTAAATGAATCACCTGTCTAGAGTTATATAAATGGTGCATGGGTGAAATACTCTCTGGAATAAACATTAGGAACATTTTGGGTTAATAGCCATGACAGTGGTGTGTGTTCATTCGATACATTGTCAGGCCATTGCACTATAGAAAACACTGCAGCATCTTCACAACAGGTCCAGGCCAGGCAGCAGCCACTGACTCATAACTGTTCCATTATTACTCCAGTGACGGCCTACAGCGTGACTTAAGTCCACTTCTCGCCCTGGAGGTGAGAATCGGGACAAAATGCAAGTATTCTGTGACCCCCATGTGTTCTTGGATTTATACTCCGATTTCCAGAGGTGGAAAGCTTGGGTTCATAACCAGCCAGCTGAGTACTCTGAATGTGACTACTTACATTCAGCTGGTTGGTTGAAACAAAATCTTGGTCTGGATTTGTACTTTCTGAACCTTAACTTTCCACCTCTGGTGATTTCATATCCAATATATTACATTTAGATTTAGGCTGAGCATGTACAGGTAGTTCTGCCATCTAGCACTTCCTTACCAATTAGGCACAACTAAGGAACAAAAGACGGGTGCAGCCATGTCTTGCCCTAGTATAAGCACTGAACACAGTCCAAAGACCTGACCAGCAGGTCAAGAGAATCCTGATACTGGAGACCACAGAGGTTACATATACTCCTGCTAGATCTACAATCATACTGCACCTTTAGCCTAATTCACTCCCAGACCAGATCAGTGCAACCCCAAGCCAACAAGACACGGGGCGGAGCTATGGAGCAAGCTGTGTGGATTCGATGGCCCGGATGTCACAAGCCTGACAATGCGCCAGTGTGTCGTGAGCGACTGTACCACCGTCATGCAGAAAAAGAGCAAACGGCAGCAAGCAAACTGGGACTTGTCTGTTGTTCCACTGCAGCCAGGATTCCACACCAGGTGATGGGCCAGTTCCTGGGCCTAGAGGGCCGCGGGGGTGTATCAGATCACCACCTCTGAGGCTAACACACTTTTTGATTTTAACCAATAAGGTAGAAGATTCCCCATTAGGGGGGGTTACGAAATTGTATAAGAATCAAGCTTTTGCTCTGTTCGGGGGGTCACACGGGAATACTCTGTCTCTTTGCTGTCAACCTCAGGCGCGCCCTGCTTTAATAAAGAAATTTTATCTTACTCAAGTCGTGGCAGGTAGATTCCCTTCAAACTTGGTGCTGATCAGAACTTAGAGCAATAATAGCAAGCGAGATTTTTACTTCCACAATAGCATGCAACAGAGTGATGATTACTGGAATGATCTGGGTAAAACTGCTAGCTGTTACAGCATACTGTTAGACAATAATAATAATAATAATTGATACTTCATTGATCCCTGTGGGGAAATTCTCTTCTCACATCCCCCAAACTTGCTCTCTACATGAAAGCAAGCTTGGCCATGAAGAGCAGCCAGCTTGTGCGGCGCCCAGGGAGCTGGGGGTTAAGGGCCTTGCTCAGGGGCCCACAAATGTGTGGAGGCTGGGCTTGAACCAGTAAGCTTCCAATTACAAGCACAGAGGCTTAACCCACTGAGCCTTAATCAAGAATAGCCAGGCCCCTGGGTTATATAACACTTATAACGACATTGAATCTTAAGGGCCGCACACCACAAACACAAAGCACTTTTTGCTTTGGCCTTATGGTTGTTGGTTCCATGCCACCAAGTCAGGGATGAATAGCTGGAAATGTGACCTTGATATGCTTTGATTTTGGTTTTCAATGTTAATTGAAATCCCCTGTTCTGAAGGGATTTTTTTTTGTGAAAAAAACATCAATCAGTGTGCTTCACCCTAACTGTGCGATGGAACAGCATCTGACTGATCAGACTAAGTGACCACCGAAAGATGGGGAGAATGTCGATGGCAATCTCCCACTACTTCCTGGTGTAGAGAAGGACTGAAGCGCTGGTGCTTCGTCCCGATGTGGATGGCAATGGAAACACAAACCTTTGTGGTGTGTCTTGCTGTGGCTCATCAATGGAAAATGGGACATTTGGCTGACCAAGCCACTTGAGCTGTGGAGGTCAAAAGAAAAACCTGTTCATTTATTTTCTCAGGCACTTGCGGATTATTGTGGACTAAGTGAGTTATAAGCGAGTTGTATATTCTTCATTGAATGAAGGAGTCCTCAAGGAACTCATTAAAGAAACATACCTCTGATCAAACAGTAGGTCAGTTTTCACTTTCTGCTGGCATACAAAGAGAATACGTCCGGAGTTTGAGAGGATGATGAGCAACCAGCATCTCTCAGTGGTAGTCTTGAAAACAAAGACAATTAATTCAAAAGTCAAATATAAGTTGTGGAGAGAATAATTTACATGACTTACATTAAATTTAATTAATCAGTTTATCAATACTGCTGCTTTTTGTGAAATGAAGGTCCGTATCAGCTGATGTTTATCAAAATGGGAATACTCTCAGAACGAGTTGTAACATAAAACCACACTGGATGGACTCTTTCATCTAGTAGTGTGCAGTCAGGGAAAATAGGAAAGATCCAGGATGTAAGCTCCATATTTGGCTATGTTTGTCTCATTTGATATGAATCAGGACTTGTAAAGAAAGCTGTAGAAAATTTAGCACACCAGTGTGAATGGTTCATATGAGTCAAGGCAGAAAATCTTACCCTAGTATTACTCTTTTGCATTCACTCTAATAAATTAAACATTAACCATTTAATTACAGACCCAACAAGGTTTTGCTTGGGTCTGTAATGGAACAGTTAATATTTAATTTATTAGATTGACCACATATATGTAAGCATGGAGTCATCACACTGCAAAACTGTTCTTTAAAAAAAAAAAAAAAGATCTGCAGGCAAACCCTGATATTTCATCAATGCTAAATATATTTAGTGCATTTTCTACATATGGCAGGGCTGGTGCCTTGATTCCCGGAATCTGCAAAATGCAAAGGAACTGATATTTTAAGAACTAACCAAGAAAGTTTCATAAGCCTCTAGTGAGTCATTTATAATCTAATCATGGTTAGTAAGCAAAGTCCTAGTGCTCTAATAACATCAACACCTGATCTGAAAACTGTTTATCTTTCAGCTGGGACTATTATCCCCAAAATAAATCTTGAAGCTCCAATTTTTAGTTGTGTTCCAGTTTTACTCCATGTTTTCCCATTGACAGTACCTTGCTTTTATTTTCCTGGCGTTATTACTTCCTGAAATGTTACTATTAAACTTGAAAAGAATATGTCAGGATTTCAGAAGTCATATGGATTTGACCTCAGGTTACCCCTTGCCTGTAATTTGCAAACTGTGATAGGAGGGAAGACATAAAGCCTGTCAGTGAAGTTGAATGGGGACCCTTGAATCTATCTGTGCACTGAGGTTTCCTATGAAGAAGCCCTCTGTAGCATGGTGAAATGCTCTGCTAGTGTATGCAAATGATGCGATTTTAATTGGAATGTTATCATCTCTGGCCTGTACTCATATGCGGACTAGCGGAGAGGAGGGTGCTATTTAAGACTGCCACACTCAAAAAAAAAGAAAAAGATTAGCTAAAGACATCGACAGGGGTTAGTGTCTGTCTCAGCACCAGTTCCCCAAGATCCGGCAGCATGTCTCTGCCGGAGGTGACCTTTAAAGAAAAAGCTGCAAGATCGGGCTGATTATTTTAATGTTTTGCATCTCGGCTGGGTGTCAGCCTGCACAAATGCAAATGACACATGAAAACAAAAAAACGTTAGCAGACATTCAACACGAGCTGCACACAGAATGCACCCAGGGAAGCTTCTGGGCTGGATCACATCACAAGGGCTGCACAAGACTGTGCAAAACTGAAACTTTATCACGGGCAAAGCTTCCTGCATCCATCACTAGTTTGTTTCTGATATGCTTCACAGTTTAAGGCGTCAGTTAGTGAAGAGAACGATAGCTTCTTCCATCTCACATGGTCAGTGGCATGCAGTATTCACATGGCCCAGTAGAAGGACACATGTTGATTGACACAAGAACATGTTGTGCAACCGAACATTCTGTCAACGTTCATTGTGTTTATTTTTCAGTAGTACTACTTTACACTACAGCTAAAAGTTTAAACCTCACCTGTGGCACAGTCCCTTGACTGCTCTATGATAGGATCTTTGGTGGTCAATGCAGAGGATTTCCAGTAACTTTCTCAGGAGATGCTCTTCATTGGAAGAACCTTTTTGATTATCGAGCAAATCCTGGGTGTAGCAGCTCCATCATTCCAAGCAACCAGTGACATGAATGTGCAAACGTACTGATCTCCAGCTGACTGAGTGAGGCCTGACAAAGGCCTTTTCTCTCCGCGGGATGCACCAAATTTCATGCAGGGCATGTTAACATAAAGCTCCTTCAGCTATAAAACCTTCCAAAAGCATTTCCCCTACCTCATGATTTTAGGATAATACTTCAAACCATATTTTCCATATGGTGCTAATCCTGTTTAAGAGGGATTTCTTTGAAAAGGTGATTTTAATGCCCATTGATATAGCCAGATATCATTAAAGGCACTACCACAAGAGCTTTCCTATAATCTGAATCAGTGACGTTATGGTGAGAAGTCCATGCCCTATGCTTCCAGGCTCCCTCACATTAGGTCTTACTTTATCAGTTACCAGATCTTAAGTTACTCCTGTGTTTTGTATCATAGCTCGACATACTCGGAGGGACTTGAACCCACAAATCACAGGAGAATCCCCAAAAGATCATCATGTAATTTAGAGAATGATAGTGTAAGGTCAGTATGTGACCTTCTTTAAAGACATTTATATACGCCATTCTGTGTAGGTGTAGATACGAATAGTAAGACGGTTTCAATCTGACAACATTATACTCAGCCTGTCATCACTTCCTAACTGATGTAGCAGAATGACTCTGGGTGTTTACATGTAGCTTTATTTGGGTTGTTGTTTTGACAGGATCATGTGTCATAATATTATGTAGGCCTGTAACGTGGGCCTACCTGACTTGGTTTAGTTGCAGGAGGCTGAGGTGTAACATAGTTATGTATGAAAGCAATAATATCATTCCTGTAAATGAGTGTTCTCAAAAGGGAAACACGCTTTTTTATGAATGAATAACATCAAACACTTGCTGGTAGAATCACTTTTTGTAATGTTAATATTGTTACACATGGATTTTAGGCTATTTATTCGTTAGTGTAGCTGAGTTAAATTAGCAGGCCATTCGTACATATAAAATTACGTTTAATGAATAGAAAGATTCCATTTCATTTAACCTGAAGAATTTATTATTCTGCACGACTGCTGAAATTATAGTCATCGTTTATTGCTGTGCCGTGTAATTGTGCTGTTGATTTTTCCTATTTGACCTGACATGACTTGACCTTAACTTACCTCTGAATACGTTTTTTTTTTTCTTTCGACGCGCTGCGACCCGGTCGCTCCAGTCCGCACACGTATTTTGATTTAATGAATACCCGCTCATTTAGTTTCACATCAAACGATAGACAATCTTCGGTTGGAAAAAATACAAAACAATTAATAATCTTCAAAGAAAAATTACCCCTAATCAGTAATACCTCATTTCCAGGTATTACATGTTGCTTTGATAAAGCAAGCAATTTTCTGCTCTTTTGGGGGAATTCAAATCACAAGCATATATAAAATTCTCTCGTTGAAACAAAGGTTATTATAATGCTGGGGTATGTTTTGATGAAATACACGTTTAGGCTACCATCTGGTCAGGCTGGTAAGAATTTGTTGCAGAATGCTGGCAGAGAATTTCTTTTTCTAGATTTCCCCATTATCCAATCAAATTTAGATATTTTGATAAATGAAGATTTCATTTTTAAAAGGGAATATTTTTACAAACGGCTACAAACGGTGGATTTTTTTCGAGCTTACCTTTAAACCAGCGGCATTTATTGGTCTACATTGTTATCGGTGATTATTGGATTCGCACTCAGATATTTCACATTCTCCAAAAGCCCTGTGTTGTATGTCATACCGAAGCTACGATTTTGAAAACGGATATTCTGTGTCTTTGTAAATATTTAACAGCTCTTTAGTTTGATAATTGTATTTCCTAAAAACAAACTAATAAAAATCTCAGATATGATATAGTGGTAAATGTACACAATAAATGTCCGTAAAAAACAAATATATACAAATATAAACACAAAGAAGAAAGGTCATTCCATTTTTATTAGGATTCATTATTGCTTCTTGTCCAGGCTTATGAGAGGTACGACACATAAGTCTGCATAAACTTTTTTTAGACATCAAATAATGATAATAATAATAATACAATTCTTGCATTTCATTGTCATTGCGCTGTCTTGAAGCAGAGCTATGAAATGGTGCGTTTATTTTGCCGTTCTTTAACCTGTACCGTGACGTTTATGTTGATGATCCGGCGTTTTTTTCGTTTAATTTAGGGAAAAATCCGTAGTAAATGTTTCACAAATTCCATTTCGAAAGTTGTTGTACTGGCTGTATGACTAATAAATCAGATAACCCCGAAATCGATAGTTACATCATTCCACATGAGTGTGAGATTTAAAGAATAATGACGTAAATAAAATCGTGTCTGAATTTTATCAGCGTAACATCTGTATGATGAATGTAATCATTGCAATATGAAATTCATGTTAATTGCAAAAATCATCATAATATCGAATTTCTCTATGTACAAAGTAATGATTGAATTTTTTAAATAATCATTTAATAAGAGTTAAGACACGTACTTTTTTTATTTTACTTATCTGGTTTCAAATTATTGTCATAATTACGCAAATAATACTCCATATAAAAGTAAATACATTTACCATAGTCATTCGCTTGTCTGGAAATTCCAGATCTTCCAATTATTTTTCTAAACATAGACCTGTTTATAATATGTAGCCTAAGTTGTTTTCTGATTATAACGCTAGAGCCTAGCTTGCCTAGTACTCTGACTACTACAGTGTTGATTCTGTTACTACAGCAACTTAGACTGGCAATATTTTATCAGTGAAACATCTACTTTACAGCCAAAAACACAACTTTACAGAATTAACAGAATTAAGCTTTTCCTAGCCTGTTTGCCTGCTGCGATTTTATGTGCTGACTACATATTTGTAACGGAGTTTTTGTGACTTTTCAGCCATTTAAGGGTCCGGAACTGAGCATAGTGATTGTCGATAAATTAAGCATGGATATTCACCATAACGAAACAGAGCGAGGAAATACTAAAACAGTGGTACGTAAAGACGACTGTTAATTACAGAAACAACAATAATGGCATTATAACTAAGCGGCCTTTCAAAATCTCTGCCTAAATATGTTCGAAGGCAAAGAAGCATGTCAGCACGGTCAAATAATCCAACAGTGTTGTACAAAGAGTATAATATATTATTAACTTAGTACTTGTACAAAAGAACAAGACGGTCTTAAAAGTTAAATGAAACTGAATTAAGGTGAATGGAAGGCTAGTTTGGGACAACCCGTGATCCGTGATACAGCCTAATGTACAATGCAATGCCGTTTGAATCACGACTGCCTTTATTGTAATGTAGTTCGGTTTCACCACGCAAAAAAACAAGGTGATTCCAGGAAAATGCCGCCAGTTCACAGCAACTATATACTGCGTAATCTTCGAGTAGGAGGTTTTCTGTACCATAAGTGGTCTAGTTTTTACAGCTAGTTTGTAAAAGTTTCATTTCACGAAAAGCGAAAAAGTGTATAGGTCTCACCTTGATAAAAAAAAGGCTTGGTCTAAAGTCTTAACAGACAACAACAGAATTATCACTTTAAATCGGAAACTAGATACAATTTTAGTGTATAAGGTGCTTAAATAGCGTAACATCCAATCCAATCCAATCCAATTTTATTTATATAGTACATTTTAACAACTAAAACAGTTTCCAAAGTGCTGCACAAAAGGATAAAAGCAGGAATAAGATGCAACATACTTAGTCTAGCATCACTAGACAACATTAAAACGAAGTAAAAGTAACAAAGAGCAAAAACCCATGTATATATACGGTATAGTATACGTATATAGTATACGGTAGGCCTATTTAGTAGATTGGCGAATAAAATTTGATTATTTGGCCGTTAACAACTGAAAAGTCTTTACGTGTAAAATATTAATGTACTTAATTTAAATGTATATTCAAGGCAACTGACTTTAATGTGTTCAACTAACAGCCCGCCAGGCAACATAACTCGCTTTTACCATATTGAGGTCGAAAAGACTAATCAATATAGCAGAGGACCAATTATCTCAATATTATTTTTAAAAAAGAAAATTTATAAACACGTTACAAATCGTAAATAGGATCAGGTACAGGCCCAGCTTAAAACGGCTATAAATGGGTGTTATGGTCAGGTATATATTTATCACAGCTGGTTAAACTGGACATGCTGCTGTTATCGCAGACGTGGATATCACATTTAGTGTATTATTACATTATTATAGCTATTTTTCAAACACTTGCTTTATAAATATGTGGCTGTTTCGCACAGTGCACACGCAGTGGCCGGGCCTATTTTAACTATCGTATGAAGATCGTTAAAACAGAACGTCTAGGTTTTAGGAATGCGGCAGTAAAATGCCACCAGAGCACGTTGTATAAGATAAATCTAATACTCTTTGTAATTGCTGTCAGTTTATTAAAAAGTACATGTTTTACTTATTTATCGCTGTTTAACAGCTTTAGCCTTTGTCGATATATCAATGTTTATAACAAAAAGTGTTATCACGTTCATGACTTATTTCAAACGATCACTCCATCTTATGGGCCCTGTTTGCGCCGCGCTGTAAAATGAAGACATAAATTAATGCAGTAAAACTTAATTCACGCAGAATTTCGTCAAGAAAACAATTTAAAACCACTTTCGTCGGGCCCATGTGGCGCTCGCCGCTCGCTGACGGCGGATCCCGGTGTATATCGCACCTGTTACTCCGCGCAGCGTCACGTGCTCTTAAAGAACAATTAGCAGCTTGGGGGGGGGAATCAGGACAAAAGCATTTGACATTTTAATCAACCGGGCTCTCTTTCCATAACCGAATCCGCATGGCGTACAATGTTTACTCAAAGTCGGGAAATTGATAAGCAAACTTCCCTGATGCAACTCGGCTGTAATCAGGAGCAATATACTCCACTTTCGATTAAGCGTGAGCCCGTGTCCGTCACAAATTACTTCCCATGCGACAATGCAGAGCGAGAAGGTGCGCCCCGATACCAGCCGTCGATTGTCCATGCATGTAAGGATGTTCCCAAACCTGCACAAGCGCCCCGCGATTCTAACTGGCAGTTAATAGCGCAGGCCGAGCGGCTATAGCCGTAGCGCTCGGATGAGCGGCTTGGCGCACTGCTTCCCCAGCCTGATCCATATGGCCGGTATTGTGCGCCTCTCTCGCTCCCTATAGACCTCCTCTCCGGGCGGCGTGCGCTCCGCGTCCCCGAGTCTGCCGGCGCGCTCCGCCGTGAAGAAGCCGTGATTTGTCGTGCAGCACGTGATCAAGGCGATCCCACCAAAAAAAATTCGGGGTAGAGGGGTTTTACTTTTGTGTATGAGGTCGTGTGTTCTCCTCTTTTTTTTTTCCCGAAATGCCGCCGCTCCGCCTCCCCTTTTCGCAACATTGACGCAATGTATAAATACTGGAACAAAAGGACAACTTCCTTGAAGCTTGCTGAAACTGCATTTAAAAAGCAGGAGCAGTCAGTGCGTAGCGTATAGAAATCTTTGGAAATGGAATTTAATTCTGTCACTGCAGCCGGCTGCCGACGTGCACGTTTGGATGGACGGCGCTTTCTAGGTATCGGGGGCGGATAAGTAAGTATGATTAACAAATTATCTTTCGCCCTTTGCTACTCTTCCTATGCATTTCCATATGCATCGAAGGGAGCATTTGTTCGGGAGTCTTCTTTTGATTGAAATAAAAGTATTTTAAATCCGAGTTTTAATATATAAATGGCAAAGTTGCTTACTGAAATGCCAGGGTACATGAGATGATGAGAAGCTAGTGGCTGCTACAGCAAAATATTTTCTAGTTGATAAAAAAAACTACCGTAGCATATAAACGGTAAACAAGCAAGTTGTGTGGTAGCTATAGTAGTAGTGAAATGAACAAGAACAGCAGACGCGTTACTAATTTAAACACGTATTTGGAAGCTGGTAATAGCGTACTTATTAGTGGTTATATATAATATATTTATATAACAGCGATTGTCATTGTTGTTTTGTTGTGCATTTTTTGGAAGTACTAGTAGCTTGGTAGGATCAGAATGTTTGTTATTGCTGTTGGCTTCATTTTAGTCGCTTACTTGTCCTTTGGCTGAATGACACTACATCTTGATTTAGGTTCATTTAACTGAATGTTCACTCGTGTATGGTGTCATTATGGGGCTCAGCCTGCTTCTAAATTTAACATCTCTCTAAGGGAGTTTGCGGAGCCAAGGCGACTGGGCTGCCGGTTCTGTTATGCCTCGCATGTGATCAGTTGTACGCCAGATCTAAACACTATAAACGGATCGATCGGTCCTTGAAGCATCCCGCACGCTTTGTCGCTGCCGCCGCCGGCGAAGACGCGGCGCACCGTGGCCCGGCTCCAGTCCTCGCCGCGATGCGTGCGGCGCGTCGAACAAAGGAGCCGCGGACACTTCGCTTCGGCGGAGCGGCATTAGACAGCAGCCGCTCTGTTTACAATAATAACAGGATCCTCATGACATCACGTAACAGACAGCGGTCTCCGCCAGAGAAAAAACTTCGGAGGCATCGGCGACACGCTAAATTTGGAAAGCGGTTACATCATCGGAGTGAGAAGCACGTGGGGCGGGATTTCCGCTCGCTGCCGCCGCTGCCACTCCGGAGAGCGGACTGGCTGCGCTTTAATTCGGGCACCGACGGCCGCGCAGATGCCCCAGAAGTGCCTCAGATAGCTGGCCACTTTTTTTTTTGGAAGCAGCTCCATAGATGACTGTAATCGTGGAGGTTCCTTATCCATTTACTGAGCTCACAGATATATATTGATAACCAGCAAATCAGTAATAGCTATGTGTCAAAATGTCTTTGTGGACAAAGTCTGATACATTTCTGCAATATTTTTTTTCCCAAAAGCAAAATAGCTGTCCGTATGAACACGTGTGTATACGTAGGCTTTACTTAATTTATACACCTTATGTAAATGTACCACATATATATTTATTCAATATTACACCCAACCCACTACTATGTGTTGATATCAGAACATTTTTATTGTTTTTCTTTAGTTCTTTTCTTTTTCAGGCAAGTTTTGGTGTCGGTGGTCAACATACCTTTCTCCAGCACCCTTAGAGTAAATTTTGTCTGGGCTATTTCTGTTGCGAAGCTCTGCTAGAATAGGTAACTTTTTATTTATCATATGATTATGACACTACTTCCAGGAATGGGTGAATGGTGAGGTTACACAAGGCCGTGTTGTGTTTTTTTTTTAGTAGGCTACAATCTTCCATACCTCGGATCTCATTTGGTGTGGTAAATAGGCCGCCTTCTACAATTTAGTAAGTTAACCAAATATTTTCTTTCAATCAGTAAGTGCAGAGTTTAAATGCGCCCGGACCTCGAAAGGTTACTGTAGCGCTAGACGCCGCAGTTACTGCGAGTATTCGCGTAAAATCCTGAGAAATGTTAGGGCCACGTTAGCAGTCTTCAGGCCACAAACAGCAGTAGTATTCTCGGCTGCTTTTCCTAACCACACAGACGGCTGTCCTTAAAACTGTTCGCCTAATTTTCGACTTCTGCCCCGTCGAAGGGACACGCACCTATTGCGAGATGAGCGCTCACGGGTCTGTTGAAAGAAAAACGGCAGGACATCAATGTTGACTTCCGCACCTTACAGTAGTACTGAGAAGGAAAACGGAATGTATTCAGAACTGATTCAGAACGTAGTGACCCCAGTAAGCAGTGCGTGTCAGTTTTCCGAATAGGACTAATTTGCTGTATCTCCCCCATAAATAGGCCTATAAACTGTACGTTAATTATAATTGTAATTATAATTATAATTAAGACGGTGGTTATTGTTTTAGATCGTGGGACCATACTATACATACTATAGTATGCATACTGTAATATACATACTATATCAACTAACAGTGTCATGTTTTTTTTGACACAACATTTTGTAGTATATCTCCTAAAAAGTGTAATGTTTATATGTAATTAAAATACATATACATTTAAAAATAATCACATTTTAACTGTGTCCATCGTACCATAGTACTAAATTAGCTGTTGCGCAATAATTAAAACTGCTCCTAGCCCAGGAGAGACTGATTGTAATAATCTAATATGAATCATCTTCTTTAATTATCCAGCTGAGTCACCTTAAGCTCTAAATAGTTGTTTTACTTTTTTGCTTAATAAAGCCAAACACACCCGTAAATTTTCACCAAAAAATAAATCACCTACAAATGTGAATGTCTGTTATTTGCTCTAGTTATTAGTAATGAACAATCAAGCCTGATCAAGTAGAGGCTTGCCAGGGGTGTAAATCGACACACTCCGTGTCCCCAGCTCCATGGCAATGAGCCATTGTTCCAGTACTGCATCGACTCTATGTTTTGCTTTCCTTGTACGCCATGCACTTGTCGTGTCTGCGCATGATTCGCTACCTGCATTGCAGTTTAGTATCCGTCGACCTACAGATGGCGTAGTGGTGAGGGACATCCAGCCACACCATACAGTTTTGCTGGTTCCAGCTGTAATACCCTTTGGAAAAAAAAAGGTTCTTCATATAAATTCCTCTAGAAGCCAGTTACACAAATGAGGGGAAAAAAACTGTAAGTGCTATATATAAAGTATCAGCAAAGCAACTAAACACATGTAAAATGATTTTTTATTATATTGAAGTTAAGAATAGACCTAATGTTGAAAAGCTTTTTAGGGAAAACGTTTTAAAGGTTATTTTTAAAGAGCTGTGCTTGGTACAGTAGACCATCTTCACCCTTTCTGATCAATGAAGTGTAGCATGTTCTAATTACCCTGTCCCTGCATAAAAGAAGTGACTTCACTTTTTTATTGAAAATAGTAGTTCTTTTATTATCTGGATACTTGATATACATTTGGTTTTTAATTAATACCTTTATAGTTACATATTAATGTCTCAGTGACTGGAAAAGGCAATTATTCAGTGTAATAATTTGTAATATAATAGCCATTGGTGCTTTAAGTGAATGGAATTGCGTTTTTTCCAAGCACCAATTAACTGTTCCTGTTACATTTAGGAATGCTGGGCGATGATAAATAGTGACAATACAGGTGTGGCGTGTTGCTATCAAATGCTATAGCTGAACATATTTGTGCATTAAATGAAAGGACGAACTGTTTTCCCTTTAGTCTTATTTCCCTTGGGTCTTTATCAAAATGCATATCTAATTATCTTCAATTAAAGATGTGGCATTTGTGTTGCATGATAGCTTATTTTGTTTTAGCAAAATTAATACTTGTGTACACTGTTTCTTGACACTGTCCTGATTTTGACAGACAACCGTTGTCTTGGAAAAAAATGTAAAGGTTACAAAGGAACCACTGGAGTCTTTATGGGGGGAAAAATCTAGCAAAGTGCTGTTTACCTTTGTTTTTACCTTGTAAAATGATGAGTCTGTTTAAGGACATTCTCCACGCTTACTATACTGCCGACAGGAAGTTTGTATGTGGGAGGGATATTTTTGGGCCTGCAGATGAACTACACTTTTAGTAATCAAATCTAAATAATAATTTTCTAGATAATATTTTTATATCAGAACATTATGCGGATCTATATTTTTTCAGCCTTTTTGAAACCAGTAAGTCTTAAAACGGTAACACACTAGCGTAAATATTTTTAGAATATACAGTAATTACATATAGCAAATTGTAGTGATGTAGAGGTCAGGAAACACTAATATTAAGTAGTGCTTAGTTCAATTTTACTAAACATCCCTGAACTTGAGGTTCCACTTAATGTCACTTAAGGACTTAAAGACATAACTATCAGTCTCTTAAGGTAAACTTGTTCTTTCATAATAAACTTTATTTTTGTATAGAAGTTCCTTACACTGAAATTTATATGTTGAGATTAATTGAGATATTCATATACTAGATATTTAGAATGGCTGCAGTGATTGTACCCTTCACTGGACACTGGAAAGGAATGGAAAGGGAGCATTCTTAGCCAGTGAAATATGCGTTCATCTGCCCCTCAGCTAGAGAAGGGAGACTCCAGCCAGAATTGTGTAGGAGTCTGATTTGCTTCTCTAACCCTTATTTAATGAGGTTTTTTTCTTTTTTTTTTTTCGCTGTTTTGTGTAGTTAATGCGATATTCCTCCCAAGTTTTGGCTTTTTCGTGCCAGGACAAAATGACATAGGCTGTGTACAGTTTAAGGCCAACAATTTAGAAACCTAGCTAAGTTACTGTGTGTTTAATCTGTTCTGTCTGATATTTATGGTTTACGTTATTTGATATATAAAACATTGCAATATAACACAGATGTTTTTTTGAGCAACCCTCCACCTTTCAAAAAACCAATCTTACCATATAATGTGTTACGTGTTACCATGATGTTTTGAACAGGAAAACATGTTCTCGCAATCATGAGAATTGATTTATTTTCAAAAAAGGGAAGGGTACATGAAAATATTGAGTCAGGCAGTAAATCAGTGAATGAGGCACTTATGCAAATAGCTAACTGGTTTGTGTTCAGAAAGGTTAAAGGGCACGGTTGTATTTTCAGGGTGAGCTGTGGCTAACTATTGGTTATTGACAGATGTGTTGTCACTGGAGTGTGCTGGCTTGGCCCATTGTAGAATGAGAAGTGCACTTCAAAAACTCTACGACCCCCGCCCCCCAACACACACACACACCCTTTAAAGAATCACAAGGGTGCAGCTGCCACAGATGTCTTTTGGAAGGGGAGCAGGATGGGGGAGGGTTTTGTATCAATGGGAGGAGAAGACTCATGACCCTCAATCCGCCCCCCCCCCCCACCCTTTGCAGCCACCTCACGCTCCACGATCACAGGGAATCAGAGCTTTGTTTGAAAAGTGATGTAGAGGAGACAATTGGCCAGAGAACTTATTCCCTCCAACTCTTTAATCCAGTCATCTTTTCGTTCTCCTTCACTGTGTAAGCATTAGTATGTGAACCTGGGTTGTACAAATCCACTTCACTGAAGAGTTCATTTATTCATAAATAAACTATTACCTGGTTATAGGCACCTCTGAAGAAAACCTCAGATGGATATGCATGTTTTAAAAGTGGTATTACTGATCTGTGTCCTAGTCAAACAATGAATCTATTGACATTCACGGTTTTACATGTAATACAGGAAATATGTTTGCCGCAAACATGAGGGTTTAGCTTGTTTTGTGTTAGATTCTGCAAATCAGGCATCTGAGGAAGATTTTGGCGATGAGAAATTTTACAGAGCCTGTCACCTGAACTAATGCCGTAATCTGAGTATGGGTGTAGAGGACTGAAAATAAACCTCTAGTCAAAGACGATGACTGTCAGGAGAATTGTGCCGTGTCTGAAAATACTTTCATTACATTAAGAAAATAAAAAGACCCATGTGGGAGGGACATCTGGAAATAGTACAGTAGTTGTGAATATGTTCGCTTGTTTTGTTGTATTCCACAAGTTCATGTCGGCTGTGTATTTGCATTACTATTCTACAAAATAACTTGTAACTTATTTGAAGGAAATGCATTTATATTTAAAAAATTTGGTCTCACTACACATACGTGATGCTTAAGACAATAGACTGTTTTAGTAATGAATAATACTGCAGCTGGTCTTACTCTGTCTAACATACCAGTAAGAGCGTCACTGCGTAGCTTTCCACCTCGGCTCCATCACTGAGGCAGATTTGATAAACATTTAGCAACACGATACCCTATGCGGCACCCCCAATGAAAACACAGGAGCTGATGCTGATCCCTTTTTCAGGATGCCATTGGGAAAGGTGCTCACCTTCGTGATTATGCACGAGCACTGAAAGGTCTCAGGGTCACGCTCTCAGCTGCAAGGAAGTGATACTTCTGAAGACACTCTGCTTTCAGGTCTGCCGAAGCACTTCACACTGACTATTGGAGATACCTAGTTAATGCAGATCTCTTCATACCAGAATTAAGTACAATTGTAAAGTACATCTGTTGTCCTTTTCACCCCGTTATGATTGCGGATGAGCATAGTCATGGCACTTATAATACCTTCTCCTTACTGGTAAACTTCACCGTCCCGCCTGGGTGGGGAGGTTGGGTATTTTGCTGGGTCATCCTATGTTTTCTAAATAACTGTGTAACACGACTGTTCTTTCAGCTGAATTTCCTGTCCAAACCAGTTTATTTGGAAGTAAGCCAGTTTTTTTTTTTTGTTCTCCCAGGAGCCCATTGTCTACATTTCATCCCAGGCAACAACACAAATTTACAGTAAAACGCAACGTAGAGTCGATTTTTCATTTTGGATAAAGATTTTTCACAAATGTAATTATAATACAGAAGCATGTATACGTCATTCAAAAGAAAAAAAAATGCCACTTTCCTTTTCATAAAACTACTCCCAGAAAAGAGAAAAATCTTTCAAAATAAAAACTGTACAAATTTATCGTTTCTAGATGTTTAAGTATGCCAGACAAAGCATTTCCAAGCCGAAATGTATCTAGGGAATGTGAGAAATGTATAAATTGGGAATTATTCTGATTGTGTAATTTGTTGTCATATGAAAAATCTCGTTAGGTTTACTGCTTGGGAGCACCTGGGGTTTGCATTTGTGCTGCCTGGGGTGTGCCATGTCCTTTTCTGATACAGGAAGCCTCTTGCAGCCCCTTCTGTGCTGGCTAGACAAGCAAAAAAAAAAAAAAACACCAGGCCCAGTCTACAGGCAGATTGCAATGTGTTTCCCCTGGGGTGGAAAAAGATCTCATACTGCGTTGGCCTCTTTACAGAGTACCATTTGTATTTTTTTCACCATTTTTCTTTTCACCATCTAGCCCATGCGACCCCCAGACCCTAGAACGCGTTTGATTCTGAAACATTTTCCAGGGTGTGCATGATCTGCTGTGGTTTGCTTTATGACGGTCTATGATATGCCTTTTCTCCACTTGGTCTGACGTTATGATTTAAAATTAGTGGTGTGAATCAGAAAGGATGTAGTGCTGTCCTCAGTTGGAGGTAAATATTTCAGTAAATTAGAAATATTACTCCAGTTACTGGATTTTAGGAGCATGTATTTACTATGAAGAGGCATGCTACCTTGTCTCTTAATCGAACCCTGGCACATCTCTACAGCATCTTCAGAGATTGGCTAACTCTACTGTGAATGAATTAGCCAGATGACACACCAAAGATGTCAATTCTGAATAGTTACAACTTAACTTGTAAAAGCTTGATTTTTTTTTTCTTTTAACACAGCCAGATTTTAAGGAGCTGTAAAATAACGTAATAGTTTGAAGCAGTTGCTAGGGAAGGAGCTGTTTGAGTCCTGCTCACCTTGACAAGGTCCTAAGGCCAAACCTCAGCTGAATAAGCGGGAGCGGACTCTGTTTACGCTGCTTTGTAGGGGCGTTAAAAATGATATGATCATCAAACTTAAGGTGAGTGCAGCTA
The DNA here is from genome assembly GCA_026780765.1 of Petrocephalus schoutedeni. Lineage (NCBI taxonomy): Eukaryota > Metazoa > Chordata > Actinopteri > Osteoglossiformes > Mormyridae > Petrocephalus > Petrocephalus schoutedeni. Next base: position 12,799,907 of record JAODKL010000036.1, on the reverse strand, counting down.
CAGCACCCGTTGCGCCGTATGAAAGCTAGCGGGCCCGGCCAAGTGCGACTGTGAACCGTTTTACCGTAAGGAGTCCTTATGGGCAGCCCTGAGGGCTGTGGCCGGCGGTTTGAGTGGGTGGGTGTGGTTAGGATGCCCTTTTCCACCATTATCCCTGTCAGCCCATTCAATACTGAGCTCCAAGCCATGGAAGCCCATTTCCACCAAATGGGTATAAAAAAACCACACATTTATGTCAGATTTCTGACTTAAGTCGAAATTCTGACTTTTTTTTTTACCCAATCAGGCAGCGTCTCCTCCTTCGTAGGACGCTATTTAGGAATATATCCCAGGAATATATTCATTATTCATAAAATGTAATCTACTGGCAAGTGGTTTGGATTTCATGATAACTACCATTACCATCACATTAATTACCATTAATGTAATAACAGCCAAAAACATTTTATATTGCAATGTGATGTTTTTCATCCAGAAGTGTTAGTACAGTATTGTTATACGTTATTACTTTATTGGCTCTTATTACATTAAGAAGGGAAAAATTATTACATTATTGGCAGTCATTACATTAAGGGTAGGTGTTACCTTATTGGCTATTACAGGGTCTAATGCAGGAAGCATTAATGTTAGATATGCCTGTATCACACCTGATTAGGCGAAAGATAAGTTTTATTGCCCCTTTTCATTTCAAACGTAGTTAACGTTTACAGGATAATTATCATTGCAAGTTTCTACCATTCACACAATTGGGAGAATTGAAATGCCTGGGCAGAGCAGACGCGGCCAGCGTAGCCTTCGTTCCTGTTTGCTGCTGTACGCGCGTCGCACTGAGCCATTACAGCGGGGGCAGAATAAGAAGGCTCGGCATACTTGCTGGTTGCTGGAAAAGAACTCAAAATTACAAGAAATAAAAGCAAAAATTCTGAGATAAAGTCAGAATTTCAACGAATTCCTGGATATTAAGTTAGAATTAGTCAGAATTGAGATAAATGTGTTTTTTCCTCCTCCAGATGGCGGAAACGGGCTTCCATAGCATGCAGACAGACACTCAGCTTAAAGTTACCTCTGCGGCCAGGCTCCGTGCAATACAAGCAAACACTGTCTGTACGCAAAAACAGCTAATATCCGCGTATTTATTTACTCCCGATGCATTTTATAGCCAGCCCGTTCGCTACTGCGCACGGTTTTAACCGCGACGTATTTTTTTCCAGGCGGTCAGCATGCGCAGGTTTGCCCACGTGTCGGCGCGCACTACGCGCGGCCCCTCGAATATCGCGGCAAAAGGCGAAGACCCGCTTTTAATCTCCGTTAATGAAGCAGCGTTAACCCCGCGCCGCGTCTATCTTTTAACTCCGCTTCCCCGCCGCCAGCCTCCCCTGTACCGGTCGGAGAGAGAGAGCCGGGTGAGTTGGGGGTGGGTTTGAGACGGCGCGTCGCCTCGTCCAATCAGCGAGCGCGGCGCAGACTCCCGGCATGCACTGCCCGGCCCGGCAGGGCGGGGCGGGGGCGGCTCCAGCCGCTCCGGCCGATTTGAATGAGGAACGCAGGTTTCGGCGCCATTTTCGAGTGGAGTGCGATTATTGCGGCGGTGGGCTGGGAGAGCTGTCGGGCTGGGCGAGCCGACGTTCCCACTCTCTTATATGTCTTATTATTATTCTTACTATTATTTTTTTTAAGTCTTAAAAACTTTAGAAAATGTAAATGAAATGGGGGGAGTTGGAGGGAGCGGCGTGAGGGCAGCATCCTGACTAAGAGAAGATAAGGCGGACGAGACGGAGGACGTTAACCGAAGAAAGGCAGCCGATTCCGGGCTTAAGAAATACCCGGAAAACCTGTGAAAATGCTCCCCGAAAAAATGTGTAAAAATTTTTAAAAATTATTCCGAAGGCTCGCCGGCGGATTCGGGGCGTTTGCACCTGAGGCGGAGCCGTTTTTGTTGCTTTTTTACGCGAAGTTTGAGCGGGAGCGGCCACGGGCTGTCATCGCCGCGAGCTACTTAACCAGCTAACCTTAACTAGGCAGCGCTGGTCACACTCGCGGCGTCTTCGCTATTTTTTTTTTTTATTTTATCATGATTTTTTAACTATCATCATAAGAAACTCGAATGTGCAGCCAGGTTACAATGGCTGTTTTCAGAATATTTTCCAATTTTCCCCCCCTCTTCCACCCTCGGCTCTTGTGGCGAACAGGCGCTGATTTTGGAGCCGTGTGTCACGGAGCCTTTGTGGTCTTTGCCGCCGGTACCGGAGGTAAGTCCGGGCAGACGGCCGTGTGTCACGGACTCGCTCCGCTCCGGTGACCGTCTGCCCCCCTCAGCGCTGCTCCGGTTGCTGCCTATTTAGCTTCGCGCCGCTAAGGGACCGTTAAACTCGCAGCCGACGTTGTTGGGTATCTATCCGGGCGGCGGCGGCTACTTTCTCGCCTGGCCGGCGGATTTTCCTTTCTTCCGAAGGGTCACGCTGCTGGTTTATACGCTGAATTCTGGTTACTCTCCGGTCAGCTTGTCGTTTTCATTTTGGGGGGTGGGGGTGTCGGTGTCCGGCCCGCTCCATATACCCCCCCCCCCTCCCAAGTACACGAGTGATGGCTTTAGGTCGCTTTCCTTTCAGCCCGACACTGGAAGATTGGCAAGTTGGCCGGCAAACGGCCACTTTCCAGCCGTAAGTCAGCGGATTTATGGGGAGGGCTGATAGTCGCGTAAAGCTAAATGCAACCCTGGATAGTCGTAGACAATTCTAGAAGAGCTTAGAATATTTAACGTTTTTTACTTTTTCTTCTGTAATTTGTCACGCAAATATTGGCCTGTTAGGTTGCTAACGACGGAGGTTAAAAGGCATTGCTGTAAAGCTTAGATTAATGCTAAGCCGAGGTAACCTGACACGTTATTTGTCAGCCTGGGCGATTTGTTTCTAAGCTATTCAGTTTGACAGTGGATATGACAAGGCGAATAACTTGTAGGGTTTCTGGGGGCTCCCGGTTTGCCGGCACGTTTAATTGTAATGCTGTCTGAGTGCTGGGCATTGTCAGGAGCCAACATGAAAGGAGAGGGGTTGCTGCGGGTCTCGCTTATTGACCTCTTCTTTAGAAAAGGCCATCGTGACTGTGTTTCCAGAAGGATACCATGACTATATTAAAACGCCCATTTAGGTCCCGTTTTGGTGTCGATTTAATTATAAAGTGATCAATCCCAGAGAACCGCACATGCTTTCGGCCATTCTTTTGAAGAAGTTCGAGTTTGGTTGAAAATTACGTCTGTGTGAGGGTTTAGGGCTCTTTATAAAGCGCTAATCACCGTTTGTGGCCGAAGCCTGTCAGGTTTGTCTGGTGTTATTTTTAGTAGTGAGGAACAGTGACCCCAGTGATTAAAATGTACGTAGACTAAAATAACCATTTCAGTTCTGTGCTCTTGTCATCCAAGCTAATTGTTAGAGCTCTCTGAGGTTCATGTTGTTTTTTATTAAGTTGTAGGTCTGTTTTTTGAATATATTTTTTTCCTTTGGACCCCCGTTCATTTTTTTTTCTTTTTTTGCACGGCATCCAAGGAAGAACTTAGAACATTTTTAGGTGTAATTATTTGATAGTCACTCCTGTATACTAAGGAAATAATTTACTACAAAAGTAAAACAATATGAACATCGTATCTTTTTTAAACAGGTTGCAGCTGTAAAGAAGGATCGTTTAGTAATGGGGTAAATACTTCGTAGTTTTTTTTTTTATTGTATAAAGCTGCACGAGATTGTTCTGAATATAATGTTAAAGATTTTTTTGTAGTATTTTTGGTACTCCAGCCAAGTTTACTTCTGTCACGACCGATTTCTTTCTTTTAAAATGTTTATCAGAACCTGCAATACTACAAATTATGTGTTTGAAAGTTAGAAAGATGTATTTTTTATGCAATTTGCTTTTGTAGTCTGGATTTTAAATATAGCCCATATTTGGAGAACTTATCTGCTGGGGAAATATGTCAAGTTGGAATATATTCTTGTGCCCAAAGACATTTTGCAGTATCAAGTATTCAGTTTCTTTGGTGTGCAGTATTAGGTGAGTCTAAAGTACAGATTTAATGTAATGACACCTATAATTAGTTCTGATTTTATGCATTACCTTGTATTGTGGCCATTTTGTAAAGTCTAGATTGGTACAGTCAATTTATAGTGACTATGCCCTTTTTTGGTTTGGTGTAAGTGGAATTTTTTGTGGTGTCTTTACACTTTCCTCCCTTTCCCCCCACACACATGAACAGAAATCCACACACATATACACATACACATTATCCAAAACAAAACTTATTAGATCACTGTGATGGTGATATGATGAGGTGTTACTATGCTTAGTCAGCTTTTGTTCAGGACTGATATGGTTATTCAGGGGTTGCCCACTGATGAGCTTGTATATAGAATATCATTTTGATAGTCATTCATTAGTAAATTAGTTTTTTCTGGGCTGAGAAATTGATGGGCATTACCATTTATTTTTATATTCGCAATATCTTTAATATTTGCATAAATTTATCAGTCTTTGTTGTATTGGGGAAAGCATTTTTATGAGTATTAGCATTGTGAAATTGTAGTGGGTGTAATGAACAATGGAGCTGTTTTGACAATTTCAATTTTCTGCTGAATTTGCATTTAAGTTTTAAATAAGTTGCTTTAGAGATTGTATTTCATTGAATCAAGTTTTCGTTGTAACCTGGTGGGTTTAATTCAATCTGTATTTTCATTCATATTAGTTTTGATGTTGTGTAGATATATACCTATTACATGTAAGTGTGTGTGTGTGGTTATGGGATAGTTCGATAGTTTAGCTTGGTGAAATGACGGGAGGTGTAATCTTTTATATGAAAATTCTGACAATGGATTTTTTTTTTTCCCAATGTAGGCTCTTCCATTGCTGTAGTAGTTCTACAGCAGTCACTTTTTCATTTGCTCACATATGTAGTGGGAAGTAGTTGCACTCCTTAAAAACTGTTAAGAATTTACATTCACTATAATTGAAGCAAGGCTTTAGTTGTGCTTTCTTGGTTTGGTTTTACATACCACAAGTAAGCAGAATGCCACAAAAAGGAGATCCTGATGATGGTCGTAAAATGAGGAAAAATGTGTTGTATGGCAAGGTTGACTGCAGAAGCCAGCATCTGTCTTGAATGAATTTTTTTTCCTTCAGAGATATTGCATTGAAACTCTTTGTGGCAAAAGACAATCATACTATGACTTGAACAGATATTTATTCATTGTTTCATTAATTTCTCCCGATGGGGTGGGTGTGTGCGCGTGTGCGTATTTGCCCAGCAAGTTTTTTTTTCCTTTGTGTGTGTGTGTGTGTGTGTGTGTGTGTAGAGGAAATAATTTGCTATTAATTTGCTGGGCTGTTTTTGGTGGGAAACTGTTT
>JAODKL010000036.1:12775160-12794419 GCA_026780765.1 Petrocephalus schoutedeni | reverse complement strand
TGTGTGTGTGTGTGTGTGTGTGTAGAGGAAATAATTTGCTATTAATTTGCTGGGCTGTTTTTGGTGGGAAACTGTTTTAGGTTAGTTGGCAATTTCATCTTGGATTTCTGAAAAAAAAAGCCAGTTTTTCAAACCCTACATTGAGTATATGCTTATATGCTGACTGTAAGGTGTGCTCAGTTCTGTTTGGTGTTTTTTATAACAGAAATCCTTACCGAATTTGACACAGCTGTTGCATTTCTTACTGGTTTATTTGGTTTATATTTGTTTCATGTTTGATTTGTTACTTTATTATATTATTAATATGATTAATTGCGATTCTGCTGTTTTCATTTGGTATTATGGAGAACCAGTGTAATTGTAAAACATGTAAAATTTAATTTGCCATTAAATTGGGGCACCACATTAATAGTGATGTACATTCAATAGATTATAGGTATTAAAAGCATTTTAATTACACTCAGTTTAGTTAATTATACCTTAATTTTTTTTTAAATAGAGTAGCTCCCCCTTTCCAGAAATATTTGTTAGTGTGATTTAATAGCTATTCCTTATTTAACAACCATGTGTACTCGCTTGTAGTAATCGGTTTTATATGAATCATGGTGATGTAAAAATGTTGTAATGTATTTGCCAGTAACACAATTTCTCTCTCATTGCCCCCCCCCCCACACACACACACACTTACAGTGTACCTTACACTGTACCTTACTTACAGTGTATTCATAAAATCTGGTCTGGGAAGTCACATTTATAGAACTTATATGAGCGGTAGTCTGTAGGATGTGTTCATATTTTGATTTTTTTTTCTTTCTACATTTTCTCATAGAAGTAAGGCTACTCCATAAAATATTCACACAAAGTAGTTTAATGGTTCTATTGTAGGTAAGTAATGATTAGAAAAAATCATGTCTAGGAGGAACAAATAGGGATTCTCATACCAGTGGTATATGTTCTGTTTGTTATGGGGGATGTAATCCGTGTTATGCTTATGATGTGGATTAGGATATAAGCCTAAAATTTCTATGCTAAACTCTACTTGTTTGGAGACTACGAAGAAATAAATTTCTTAAGACCTGTAGCCTCTGTCAGTTAGCATTGTCAGAGAAGGTGAACATGCTACTCTGGATTATCTGTAAAAACTCTGGACACATGGGCCTCATACACAGTATGTCCCTTACATATTCCTTAAATGCCTGAAAATGATATGAATTGCTTTGAATTGTGAGCCGTAATATTGTTATACTGTAGCATTCATCTGTATTTAAGAACTTTGATTTTTTTTTTTCCTTGTAAATTGTAGGGTATATAGAAAACATGGTGCACATTGTCCACCATTTTTTGTAGCAAGTTTCCATTAAGATTGCTACCTCTTATTTTAAATCTCTAGTTCAGAGATGGCAGTGTAGTTCTGTTGTCTTTTTCAGTGGTAAAGTGGGCTTGAGAGCACTTTCTCATAAGTTTGTTATAAAACTGCTAAACATCACTCTTACAAAAAAATCTATTTTTTTTATTCTTTTATTCTTGTCTTGTGTACTAGTGCATTATACTTAATTTAGTAATACTTTTAATATTTTAAGTATTATTGACAAATTTATATGGGGAATGTGTAGTTAAAAACAGTATTTCAATCTAGGGAATTGAATGTGATGCTACATTATATAGGGTACAAAGGAAAAAACATAGTGGATGGTGGCAACCATAAAGGTTAAATTTTATTATTTTTTTTAAGTATTCCTCTGACACTGTTGGGATATGTTAGATGTGTATTGCTTAAAGTAAAATCAATTAAATTGATGTTTGCCTGCATTTCTCTGCATTTTTCAGTACCATAATCTGAATTGGTAGAACTGGCACAAGCCTTTTATGATCTTACTTGGTTTGTTCTAATGAAGATATGAGTAGCAATATAGAGCAATGAACACATGAAGTCCATTTATTTTAGGTGTAATTTTTTTATTTTTATTAGTCATGAACTCAGTATCTCTCTGGGAACATGTATGTTTATGCATTATTAAATTTTAGTGTGATTTGGAAACTCTTAGATTTCAATTCCATCTTAAAAGATGGCACTAAAGGTTTTTTTTTTTTTAAACAGGCACTCTCCTGTAACTTAAAGGTAGATGGTGACCAAGATTGATTTTAAATTGGGGGAAAAAGCTGAAGTTTTTTAGAATAGATAATTCTGCTATTTTTATGGCTTGGGAATTCACGATTAAATGAATTTGTGTTTTGTCAACAGATGAAGTAGCAGGAAAGGGCCCCCGGTGATTTCTGTTAACTGACTGAGTGAAAGGCACAAGCTTACATTACACATTTTGTATTCTGTGGAATTTTTTGGTGTTGCAGTTGCAAGAAATTAATTGAATAATTCTTCTGCATTTTCCCAGATAGAAATGGTCTCCTGATTTAAATTAAAATCTGGATACATATTATCATACATGTCATATTTTATCTATATTAGTTTTGATAAGTGATGCAAACTGTGATGTGTAGCCATATATCAGCAGTATACTTTTTTCAAAAACTTGCACATCTTTGTCTGAATGAGGTGACCCTTCTCAATATTTTTTAAAATATTACATTACATGTGTAAAATTGTGAAATGAGTCTGTGGCAGTAGATCCACTCATGTAGCTGATGATGGCATTGTTACACTTGTGGGCTTACATTTATTCCTGACTTCTGTGAGTTATTGTGGTTACCGAGTTTTGCAAGGATAGCAATTCATTTGAGTTTTCGTTATGAGATGAGGTGTAAATGCAGTTATGGGGTTTTCTGGGCTGCAAGTCTATAACTTTATCTTGTAGCGCAATAGATTCTCTGGGTCTTTAGGAGCTAGGCACAAGTGTATTCAAATATATAGTTTTATAGTTTCCTACAGTCATTTTTCCTGATCGTTAACATTGAGATTGGCTGTGGTAAGCATGGGAACTGGCATTTTCGAGATCTGACATTTTAAACGGTAGGCAGGCTTGTCATGTTGCTTCTGAATTCATGTTTACCTTTTTCTGGATAGTACATATGTCTAGATAGTAAAATATGCAAAGTTTTGTATGATGAAAGGTCTTGATAATCCCGTCACCAGAAATCTAACTAGCTGGTGAACTCTAGGCAGTCTCTTTGTAGGGGATATAGGAATTGCTCATATCTGTATGGCTATGCATTTCAAGTAATCAGACAGTTGGCAATATTCCTCCCCTAATAGGAACTGTCCAACTGCATGAATACGGATGCTCCACTAGGGTTTGCCCTTGTTTTACTTTGATAATATTAAACATCTTCTGCTTCAGAGTGTACTGGTAACCAAGCGGCATTTTATTCTCACTCTAAAAATATAGCTTTCCCCACCACTGCCCCCAGCTCCACAATGCTCATGGCCCACACACACAAACACACACACACCTTCAAAGAGTTCATTGGATGTAGGCTTAATAGAAAACCTGACTTCCTTTTGGTCTTGCAATTTGATGAGGCAGACTCTCAAAATTTGCTGGTAATTGTGATTAAGGCCAGATGCGTACAGCTGACCTTCAGTTTTCAAGTTCACTGAGGACATGTAAGTTCTCTGCTTAATCCTGACTGAAGGTACATAAAAAGGAAAAAAAAAATCTAAACCTATGAGCTAAAGATTAGCTGCAGATTTTTTTCCCTGACCTATTTAGTAGAATTATTTTTAACCATTTTTGTATGTATTCATCCAGTCCAGTAAATACCTTCAGAGGACAAGCATGGCTTTGGTGTTTTCTGTACCATGTGAATATGAGAATGAAAATTTTAATCTGCAGAAAATTTTGGTGGTGTTACCTCAAGATGCATCTCCAAGCCAGTTTTTTACATAGGTCCAGTTCTGAAACCTATAAATTTAAAATTGAAGCTCAACGTTTTTATTTGATATGTGGAGGAATTTGTGGAAGTGGCATTAAAATTAAATGCTAAAGAGCTTCAACAAAAATGTCTTGGATTGTATGAGATTGTACTATTATCATCTAAGACTAGTTAAGTTTTCATTTAGGTCACCTTGACTTTTATAGGCTGAAGCAGTCAATTTAGAAAATCCTCAATCCAGATGTATGTTCCAGATATTGTTACATCACATTGAACTCATTTTTATAAAATGTTTGTCATGACTGTTCAAATCCTTCAGGTTTAGTTGTCTAAAATTATACTTTTAAAATGGTTTATTCATTAAGTTTATTGTATTCCTGTTTTTTGAATATCTGGTATTTGTTTGTTTACACATGCCCTTTCCCATTTGCTTCACATTCACTTCTGTATGATTCTGATGTTTTCTCTGTATATTCATTCAGGTTGTATTGTCATAGACGGTAAACAGTCAGTTACACTATGCAATAATGCATATTATTCTGGTCACCAGTAAACGCAAATCAAACTCACCTTTCCTACCCTGGTTTTGTTTAGTAACACGTAAACCATGATGCACACAAGCAAGGCTACCTGTACTCATTGGTTACCATCTGAGTTTAGAAATCAGGCACCTGACATTAACAGGATATTATCTCGTTCTTTAGACCTATAATTGAGGCTTAAAACATCACTCCTGATGTGTGCTAGTGTGAAGTTATACTTTTTTTATTTTTTTAAGTTAAACCCTTTGCCTTTTAGTAATTTTAATTTTGTTGTGCACATCACTTTGAAAATAGATTTTAGAAAAAGAATTTAATACCACTTCAGCGTTATTAATTTAAAGGAAATTGTGGGTAATGGTTTATGTACAAAGTGAATGCATTTAAATGTATTTTGTAAACTACCCCCAACTGCCTGTTGCGTGTTGTCAAAATATAGCAATTTTACTAAAACTTTGTCCTGATTGAAATTTTTTACATATGAAATTATTGATCTTGGTCACTCATACATTGATATTGACTTTTCTGCGTTGCCATTGTGTGATGTTTACTTGTATACATGCAGTAAACAATAATTGTATGTTAATGAGGGCTGTGGAAGAGTAGCACATTTCAGTGTGTTTGCATATTTTCACACAATACCCCACCCAAGGTATTACTCCTCAGTACCATTTATCTGGTAAGATGCCGTTAGCAGCTGGTTATTTACCAAGGCAAGGAACTAGAGAAGTTTTTAGGCTAAATGTACAGTTTCCACTCTGCTTTTGAGGCATGGATGGAATAAGCATTAAAGATCATTGGATACAGGAGTACATTAAATCAGAAAACAGTATATGGAATAGTTTTTGACTCCTTTTTGCTGTAATAACATCCTGTGCTTCAGATATGACTTTCTGTATTATCTATACAATGAGATTGTCGTCCTAAAGTACAACATTCATCTAATTTTTGTGGATTTAAGAGATTTATAATCAAGTTCTTTTTTTCTGTCATTTTTAATTTTTGGAATTTAGGTATATTGCAGTCACTGTGGCCCTTGTGTGCTTCATTATAACAAGTTTTGACACTATCCTTCTTCAGCTTAACTGGATTTAATGGCGTTTGATCTTGGTGGTTTGGACAAATGTGCACTTGGAGCCACAAAGTATATTATAGTATAAGACCAGTATAGTTCTTACAGTACACTAAGTAGACAAACATTTGAATGTGAAACGTGAGTAAACTGGTGAATAAGAAATGCTCAAGTGAGAACGTGCAAAAGTCAAACCCAGATTTTTTAATTTTTTGTCTTGCTGATTTGTCTACATTAGCTGAATGCCATGTTGAGAACTCCCAGTGAGAGCAGTTTGACAAATTATAAATCATGTTCAGAAATGTTCCATTGAGAATTATGAAACACTCTTAAAGTTTCTCGTAGAAGTGCAAATAAGTAGGTTTACCCGTAAGCCTGATGTCATTGAGAGATTCAGCTGGCTTGCAAGCTAGCTGTGAGTTTCCATTACCTCTTGTGAAAAAGACCAAACCTAATCTGGAATGTAATAAGATGAGTAAACTTGAAGTTCACTTGATCATGAAACTTGTGGATTGCATTTTGATTTGTCGTATTAATGGTATGTTAGTATTAGTATGTGGGCAAGTGAATGCGTGTGGTCACCCACTGCTTAGGTATGTCTTTGTAAAATCATAGACAAGGACAACTTCTACATTAAATGCTCAGTTGAGGAGTGAAAATGCTACAAAACTCATGCAAGAGCCTCTGAAATGTGTGTGGGTGGGGAACATTTTCAACACCAACTATTTTTTTTTTTTCCTATAGTATCACTTCTGGTCTTTTACTAGAGTCTGGCCTGCTACTGCTGTTAAATTTGTCGCTTGCAAATATTTTGTGGTTTATTGTATAATTAGACAATTTGTGCAAATTTCTGATACTGGATTCAGTATAATATTACAACTTTTTTTTCCTTACTATTTTTGATAAAGTAGTAATCATTAAAATTCCAGGTATAAATCTGGGTACTATTCCAGTGTTGTGCTGACTTGACTGTCTATCTTGCCTTTGACTTCCTTTTTCATACACTGGCAGGTTTAATGGGCTGATTGTGTAGCATAAATGTTAATGTTTGGATAGTGATTAGGGATGTCGGTGTTGTCGAATATTTGAGTGTGGGAAAGGGGGGGGGGGGGGATTATTTTATTTATTTTTATATATGTATATATATGTATATGTATGTATATGTGTATATATATGTGTGTGTGTGTGTGTGTGTGTGTATGAGAATTGATAGATGAGCTGTTTTATTTCACAGATTAGTTGTAATTTATTCATTTCTAAGTTTGTGGTTTGCTCATTTTTGTGAGCTCTGAATGCACTCTTCAAGCCAGTCATAATCATTTTCGATTGTATAATATTGTATAATTGATGAATGACAAAGGCACAAACTCTTAATTTAGTCTTAATTTACTTTCATTCATTCAAGCTGCTTTTTCATGTTTTACATTAAACTTTTGCAGCGAGTAACATCTCATTTTGTATGGAAAAATATTTTGATCCATATTCCATACATGTTTTTTTCCATGTTGGGTGTGGTGGAGGTGGAGGCAGGGCTAATCAGATGGTATTCAAATAATGACTGGTGAAATTTGACTAGTCGTACTGCTTGAAATACTCAAACCTAGTATTGAATAAAATACCTTGTTGCCATGTGTATTTTTTTTAAATAAAATATGGCAGTTTTATACAGAGGTCTTCGATAGTTGTGAATTGCTTTTATATATGGGTTTTACAGTCAGGCAGTTCCATCACTATATCTAATCACTTTATATAAATGTTTTTACTAGCAGAGTACAAGGGACATAGTGAAATGTTAGCATTGCAGTTGGTGCTACTAGATATCTTGTCAGTTGGTCCACAGGCAGTGTATTGAATGTCTGTTCTGCACTAGAATGACTGATCTCATGTCTTAATGTCCCTGTCTTCCAGGTGGACTTCAACACTGGGAATCTGCTTAAGTGAGGTCTGGCAGTGCTGTAGCAGCACAGAATGGTTTGTGGGAATTACTGGAACGCAGACCGTCCTGTGCTGTCTCAGTAATTCCTGGACATACTACCTCCACTGCAAACAGGCAAAACACATGTAAGACAGGCTGGGAGGACTAGGAAAGCAGACGGAGCACAGGTCCTCATCATGCTTCTGGCTGCCATGCTGTAGCAGCACGTAAATATTGGAGTTCAAACCCTGCTGATGCCTCCAGTATTGCTCGTGCTGCTGGAGTAAAAGCTAGCCACTGCCATCTGTTGGCCATCCTTTGTCATGTGATTTCAAAGAGGGCAGCCATGCAGGCGTAACAATGATTAGAATGAAGAAATGCCTTGAGTTCACTGTTTAATTGTAATAATTGTTTGGCAAATGGCAATTTGTTGTGTCTTATACAACAGGAGTAATTCTTTTGTGTCCATTGCCCAGTGAACAAAGTGAAAACAAAGGAAACTCACACAAGGGAAAAACTGACCCTTTTAATGTGGATGTCATTGTATTTTTACTTTGAAATAAATTTTCACTTTATAATTCAAGGATCAGAATGATTTCTTTTACTCTTGTAACATATGAACAATGCAGATATTTTAATATATTTAAAATAATGTAAGACTCAGGAGTTAATGATTAAGACACTTGATTGAACGGTTTAGTAGATTACTTCTAAGTTTACAATAATTGTCCACCGTTATGTGTTTTTTTTTTTTTTTTTTTTAAAGCATGTCAGACTTGTTTCATGTTCTGGTAATAATAAATATAATAACATTTTTAATTATTTTATATGGTACACAAATGTTTTAAACCATTATGGCATAACTTTGAAATGTGTAAACCCCACCCTGGCCAAAAAAAACACATTTGGCTATCCATTTCTGCAGGATCAACGACTGATAAAGCTAACGTAAACAAAAGGTTTAAACCTTTCACTGGAAGAGGCCTAGTACCTGCCAAGTTAATCCTCTTTAACTGAGGTGCCAATAAACCATCTGCAACAAGGTTTACTGTTAAGATTAAGAGATCAAGGTTGGTGCAAATATCAGTTGTCTTCTGGATCTGCCAACAACCTTTGGTAGAGCACCCAGTACCAGGTGCCTAATAAAAAGGTTACAGTAGTTAACACCAATGTTTTGAGGTGGTATTCTGTATTTGTTCAATTCTAAACACCTGGGGTGTTCCTCAATACCAATGATGCAAAGATCATACTTGCTACCTTGCCTTATAAGAACAAATGTGGGATGCAATGAATCAATGGATTGGTTTCGTTCAGCAAGGATGTAACCAAAAAATAATAATTTTGGGCACAGCAAGAATGACATCTGGGGAATTTTTTACCATTTTCTGTACTTTTGTTCCTGAGTATTGGAACCGGTCTTCAACAAAACATTAAACTAACAAGAGAACACAAGTACGGTGAAGTATGCATATTGAGGAACACCCCTACACTATGACCCTAACTAGGATAAGCAGATAGAGGAAGAATGCATAAAAACCGACAATGTGTTTGACTCAACTGTGGAAGGCTGATTCTCTTCTCAACCTAGAGCCTAATGAATTATGTGCAAGGAAAAACAACCAGAATATGCATGCCTCATATTGGACAGATATCATACACTCCTCAAATCACATGTTTTTTTTGGACTACAGAAGGCAACGTGCTAAAACTGCAAGAGCATGCACACATGCATGCATCACAGCAAACTGGAGGTGGGCACTGAAGCCTCACAGTGAGCTGGAGGCAGGCACGGAAACCTCACAGCAAGCTGGGGGCAGGCACTGAAGCCTCACACTGAGCTGGGGGCAGGCACTGAAGCCTCACAGCAAGCTGAAGGTGGGCACTGAAGCCTCACAGTGAGCTGGAGGCAGGCACGGAAACCTCACAGCAAGCTGGGGGCAGGCACTGAAGCCTCACAGCAAGCTGGAGGTGGGCACTGAAGCCTCACACCTCCAAGGTTGTGAAATGTATTACTATGCATCCATTATCCAATAACGGCCTGTACCAAACATCACTATATTAACAAAAAAATACAGATCACAACCAGTACTTAAGTTTGCCATTTAACCTATTATATGTAAACAATTCAGTGTTTAAATATGTTAAGTTGGTCTTCCATAAGCACATAAATCTAGGTTACTAATTTCTAGGCTATAATGAATGTATAGTTGGTCTTTTACACCTAGAAAATAATGAATACATTTTCCATTCTTTAACCAACTGCCAGATAAAGTAACCCCTTTTGGGGGAGGGGGAATAAATTCAAAAATGTTCAAATTTGAGGCATCATTGTTACCTTTATTTTTTTCAGAAAAGGATATGCTTATTAGATTTTCCAAGCAAAGATTTTCTTGAGTCCTTGAGTATATAATTGACTACTTTAAAAATCCCCATTTAAATGGTTCCATGCAACATAACAGATCACACCTCATTTTCACATTGTTGGAATGTTCATATTTTGGCATTTTCACCCTTATTTAATATTATTAAATTATTAAATGTACAGAATATGTTGGACTTATCTGGGCATCCTTTGGTTAACCGCAGAAAGCATAGGATAAAATCCAGTGACTGAAAACCACATGATTGTCACAGTTCTTTCCATCTGGTGAACAAAAGCTCAAGCTAATATGCGCACAATATACAAACTTGCACACTTAAAGGAAAGTGTAGTGCTTACAGATTGCATTGAATAAATTGTAAAATACCTGCCTGCAGAACTGTGGCACCTAGCTACATTTCAGTCATCAAAATCCTTTAATTGTTCCTTTTAAAAACATAATGCCAGGAAGTATAACTATTAGTAAAAATGCACAAAAAAAATCATTTCACTTTTTTGAACATTCATCACATATAAACTTAAGTAACACTGTCAGAAACAAACCCATCAATAAAAATATATCTGCAACACAGCCTCCACCCTTAGGTTAAAATATCAGAATGTTGTCCTAAAACAATACTCTCTCTGGGTTACTAGTTGCACTACAAAATAAACCTTGGAGTATTATTGTGTTTCTACTTTCAATATAGTGATTACAACTCTGAAAGTGGGGCCATACTGTATCGGGCCTTTTCTGCCATTACAAACCCTCAGATGTTACGGTAGCACATGAATCCCAATACAACTGAAAATGGAATTCATTATAAGGGAATTCCCTTATAATTCTCTTGTATATATCAATCATAAAAGAAAACTTGAAATAACATGAAATTGGCTACATTTAATTATTTCGGATGTAAAACATTTCAGCTTTAAGTATGTGAAGTTGGACATACACATAGTGATTTATAGACTAATCTGTACATTAATATGGTTATTTATTCGATTCCTACTTTCACAGCCAAGCTTTTTTATTTTACAAAAGCTAGCTGTGAGCAGGGGCATTGGAGGGGCATGGATACTGTGACAAATTCAGGGGGCCCAGAACTTTACAGGTACCTTCGAATACGTAAAAAATTATATGATTTAAGGGGGGCCCCATGGTGACATTGTCAGGGCTCACAGAATCTAGCTACTGCCAGTCTCCGTAGAAGGTCTAACATTCTTTGTCCTCTTAGATGTGTAAAACCTTAGTTTTCCTATCCCCCGTTCAGTGGACGTGCAAATCTAAAGTAATTTATAGTAACACATAAAATCTGCTGTCATATCCAAGAAATCAAATGCAAGTTTTCGCAGCAATTCAAACAGAAGCATAAGTATGCTGGCTGCTTCGCTCCAGCGTTGGGCCGCATAACTGGCCAGATCATTTGCAGCAGGTAAGTATGAATGACCTACGGAAGTCACGCAGGTCAAGTCTGGGGACTCCAAAAAGAAAAGTGCACAGAGAAAAAGGCAGGCACCCATGACGAGTGCCCACAGCACCTTGCAGCAGCCCATAGCTGAGAAACGTCCCGCCTTATTCTCATGAGGAGCAGCGAGTTTGTCCACGTCTTTGAGCCTCACAGTGTCCCAGCACTTCAGGTCGAATGTTTTCCAAGGAGGGCCCACATCCATGCATGTCCGAGAGGGTATAGAGGTTTCCTGTATCACCTTTAGCTTTTCCCGAAATTCCTGCATCTGCTGGAGAAAGTAGAGCGGGTCGGGCACGTCCCTGAAGGTCTCTGCGATGGAGAGCGCGCGTTTCTGCTCCTCCAGCGCCGCGCTCAGCTTGTTAATTTCTGGGTCGTAGGCTTGCATCACCATCAGCTTCAACGTCTCGAAATCCGAGAGTATTTCGTTTTTCTTCTGCTCCAGGATTTTGATCAGCTTGTCGAAGTACTCGGTCACCCTGTCCGCGTCTCTCGACACCACCTGCAGCGCCTTCTTTTTGTTCGTCTCCAGAGAGTCCAGGCAGGACATGATGTTGGTGCTGCGCCAACTTTCAAGGCTCCGGAACAGCTCCTCAAAGGCCACCCTCTCTTGCTCATACGCCTCCTCTAAAGCACAAAATGCGTGCCCTTTGTGATCCCCAGTGGTTGCACAAAACCCACAAATAAGCTTGCAGTCCGTCGCGCAGAATATATTGAGCGGCTGCCCATGATGCTGCCTGCAAAGGGACATCTTAGGCATGATCCTCAGCTTATTGTACTTCTCCACGATCCCGCGCAGCGAGTAGTTCACTTGCAAACTGTTCACACCGTTGTGGGGGGTTTCTTTTCGGCAAGTGGGGCATTTGAAGGGTGGTCTCCACAAAGGGCCCCTGTTGCCCTCCAAGATACCCTCTAAACATTTCTTGCAGAAGCTGTGGGAACAAGGGAGGACTCGGGGGTCTTCAAATAGACAGCAGCAGATCGCACATGTAAGGTCTTCTTCAAGAAGCTCCATTACTGGATGATAGATTAGATAGATAGATAGACAGACAGATAGATAGATAGATACTTAACAGAGATCTAAATTCACGTTGTACCGCTACCTAGATCCGACACGAAAATCCGCATAAAGAATGATTACATTCTGCTTCAACGTGAACGAAGCACGCCAAAGTCCGCGACACGTAAACACTAGCCTTCGCTTTTATATCCGGAACACATGTGCAGTATGTGGGAAGTTGATATTCAGCTAGCTGAATTGTTTACCCTGTCAGGGCAAAAAAATATGCTATTTTCAATACGGCCATCTACATACAAGTCGTATATACTTCGGGTTCGTTTCTGAATAGTTATTCCAGACTCGGCACGTTTAAAAAGCCAGAACGCAGAAAGATCTCACGTACCAGCTGTCCTGGCTCACTCCGGAGCGCAAGCATGGCGCTTGTTACCGTGCAGACTTTGACCTTTCGGGGGAAATATTAACCAGTTCGGGGCCGCGATGGAGCGATCATGCAGCTCCGATGCCGCTGTCTGGCTGTATAAAGGAAGCACAGTATTGCGTGTGGTTCCTGTGCAATTATATTTTCATACTTGCGTCACGTTTGTCGCAGCGGGTTCACTCTTAATGTACCACAAATTAAGTGTTTCAATGAACATTATTTTTAACATTTAACATTACGCCTTTTATCTGATACTTACGGCCGTGGACCCTCTTGCTTTCGCATGCATTAGGGGGCGCCGGCAGTGCTGGAGCGCCCTCCGCTGGCCGTATTTCCGAGGCGTCTGCCGCGAAGCCCACTGCGCTCCGCCGTGCCAGTTCTGGTTCCGGGTGTCCCGCTTGCCACCTGTCAAATGGCCTCGCTCGTTTCCTGCATTTTGGGGTGCTGTGCAGACAGCAGGTCTGGCCATGTACCCCTTCAAGAAATGCCGGTAGTTCAGCTGGACACCCAGCACATGGGTAAGCGTTACCTTGTCTCTCATACAACCAGAAGCTTAGCGCTGCGATAGACGTACTGGGGAAATAAGTGAACTGGGCTGGAGAGAAAAGTTTCAGATTTAACATCTTAAAATCGAGTGTGACTGGAAGCATAATCGTTGTATCAGATGTATTCCGGACGTTGCAGGCCAGTTCGAAGGTTGGTAAACAGCTGCAACGAAAGGGATCTGGTTTAGCTTTAAAAAAAACTTTAGAAATACAACTTTAGTATGTCAATAAGTGCTTTACTTTAGTGGTTTATGGGGAATAATTCACTTCCATCACCACTGATGATTCACATGTCATTTCCTTTTTAGCTATAGTAATAAGGGACAATTACGTTAAATGCTAAAAGCGAATACATTACGCCGAAGAAGGTGTTTCCTGTTTAACCTGCTTACTGTTACAGGTTCAGATGTGGTTGTGATTAAGAGTGGCAGACGAATATGCGGTACGGGCGGCTGCCTGTCCAATGCTCCACTCCACCAGAACAAGAGCTACTATGAGATCAAAATTCATTCCACGGGTTGGTTTTGCAGTTAATGTAGCTGGGATAACATGGTGTGAAATAAATGTCAGAGTGATGCCTGAATTGGAGATGTTTTGATCGGCTGTCAAAATATTGCTCTTCTCCAAACATCCATGTGCCTCCAAAGACAACAGGCTATTTAAAATCATATCATCATTAATCATAAAAAAATATGATACTTTGAATGTTTCTAATCTTTCTTCGGTGCTATCTGTCAATTCTGGTGTTGGGAAATTATCATCTTCATATGCGATGCTCCACTGCGCTCGTCTGCAGGAGTGTGGGGTGTGGGCGTGGCCACCCCGAAAGCTAACCTCAATCAGATCCCCATGGGACAGGATGCCCAAAGTCTAGTCCTCAGAAATGACGGTTCGGTGTACCATAACAACGAGGAGAAGATTCGGTTACCGGCCAACAGCGTACCACAAGAGGGCGATGTTGTGGTGAGTCACTACAGGGCCTGGTGGATCATTCAGATATGTAGTGCCGCCGTCTATAGCTGGTACAGTGTATCCTTCATGATATAATGAAAGCCTCATTGTGTAAAGGTCGTAGGTGTGGGAATTGGAGGACTGTATGCATGCAAGAAACTTTGCTGCCTGCAAATGAGTAATGGGGCAAAAGCATTCTCTGTTTTTCCCTTGGCAATTTTTTATTAAATATTAAGAATTTACCCTTATTCATTTAGCAGAAACTTTTGTCCAAAGTGTCGTACAAGTGAGGCAGCTGGTACATTACCAGCATACGCCTGTCTAGGAGCCAGCTTAGGCACCTAATGTGCAAGTTAGAATTAGACCAGAAGTTAAACAAAACTTTCCTTTACGAAAAATTGAATCTAACATTCGAACATCCTACCATGCAGTTGCAAAATACATGAAAAGAATATTCACTGTTGCCAAGACTGTATCCAAGAAATAGCTGATTGAGACAGAGATTAGGTCAGTGGTTGGATAACCTAATTGTGGTGTTCCTGGAAAAGGTGGGTCCTGAGACTTGGTTGAAGTATTTTACAGATCCCAACTTACTTAATTGGCCAGTGGAGGGAAGGGGTGGGCTTTTCATTTTATGGCCTGAACCATGCCTGGTGGAGCTCTAAAATGACTCAGTGGGTTTACAAGGAATCTTTTCATTGAAGCATAACAAAGTGCTTTTTATAAACATTCTTGTACTGTTTTCCAATCCCTTTTCAGGGCATAACATATGACCATGTTGATCTGAATTTGTATTTGAATGGAAAGAACATGCACTGTCCAGCCTCTGGAATCCATGGAACAGTTTTCCCTGTTGTATATGGTAAAGTATTTGAGCTTACTGTTCTGTTGACTCTTTTCGACAATGGTGAGGTTTATTGTCAAACTTCCTCCCGGACCCACTTCTGCTCCATAAGGTACACTGTTATCTGTGCCACCAGGTGGTGATACATTCTCGATCCATTTTGCATAAGCACCTATTCAAAGCAGAATTGTGGAAAACCTGGAGCTTGTCCCAAATATTGCAGAGTGCAAAACGGGCCATAAACTCAACTAGATGTCATGCATGTACATAATGTGCACAATTTATGTCAACATCAGTCACCATCTTGGAAACTTACCTGATCGGAAAGAGAGTACGCACACCCACACACACTCTCTGTGAGGACATTAATCAAATGCACAACACTGGTGGGTGGGAAAACAATGTTATTCTCTCTGCTATTGAGCTGCCCTTGGAGGGGATAACTGTTTGATGGGAACAATCCGTTAAATAGCTAGTACTTCACAGAAAATAAAAACATTAGAGATGATTACTTAATGGAGATACCTGGAGAATGGTTAGAAGAAGAGTGGAATTGATTTGTCACGCTATAGGTAAGACTACATCTGTATGTAAAATGAGCGTGGAATCCATTAATATGCTCTACTGTTAATTACCGGGTTCTTTGCAGTCACTCATTGATCTCGTCTCGCCATTCCAGTGGATGACAGTGCCATCTTGGACTGCCAGTTCAACGATTTCCACCATGCACCACCCCACGGCTTTGACAAAATAATGTTTGAGAAGCAGATCTTCTGAGAGCCAGCGCCGCGCCAGTCTGAGGTGAACCGCAGCGCTGTGCCCGTCTACCCACCCGGCTGTGCATATGCTCTTTTGGGCATTGTGCGTTACGGCCATGTACGTCCTCCCCAGGCTGAGTCTCACCACGCTGTTCTTAGATTTGCTGCCGCAGAAGCCTTGTTTAAATGGAAATGTATTCATAAGAACTACCCCTGAAGCTGGACTCGTGTTATTAAAGGCGGCGTCCGGACATTTACATAAGGAAAAGGAGCAAAAATCTCCTTGGTTATTTACTGAAACCTGTTACAGTATTGATCCATCCATCTTCTAGACAGTACAAGGTCATAAGGTCTTTTTTTGAATCACTACTGATTTTAAATTTATGGCATCCATTAGCTATAGTCACTATGTGCAAACTTTAAATATTGACTAATATTCTACTTCATGACATGGCTGGATTAAAAAATTGAAGATTGTGCCATAAATACTTGGTCAGTAGTCCGTGTGGAATAACTGTATGTCTTATGCTGTAGTAAGTTTATTAATCATATATAACTTGTCTGTGAGGGGGTAGCATGGTGCTTAGCACTGCTGCCTCACAGTTCTTGGACTAGGGTTCAAGTCTCAGCCCAGGTTCCATGTGGTTGGGTTTGCATGTCTCTCTGTGGGGGGGTCTTCCAGTTTCCCTCCACAGTCCAAAAGCATGCTGAGGCTAATTAGAGTTACCAAATTGCCTATAGGAGTGCCTGTGTGAGTGTGCCCTGCGGTGGTGGGCTGCCCCCTCCCTTCCTGGGTTGTTCTCTGCCTTGTGCCCATAACCTCTGGGAACCTGTCTCTAGACTTTAATCACCTGCACCATAGGAATACCCGGGTATATGGAATGAAATGGATGGAGATTTTGTCATGGAATGGCACATGTTGAATGTGAAATATTCAGACATACGTAAATCTAATTTTACACACAAATAAATAAAAACGTAGTGCCGATTCTCTGCTGAACAGCCAACTATTGTGTGCTCTTAAGACGTATGAAGTGCGTAATTAGGATTTTCAAATGAATTAAATGCACAATTAAAAACTTGCATAAATTGGGGCGCTGTTTGTACCACGTCCT
This sequence comes from Petrocephalus schoutedeni, assembly GCA_026780765.1. Classification (NCBI taxonomy): domain Eukaryota; kingdom Metazoa; phylum Chordata; class Actinopteri; order Osteoglossiformes; family Mormyridae; genus Petrocephalus; species Petrocephalus schoutedeni. The sequence goes on along the minus strand of JAODKL010000036.1, from coordinate 12,777,585 downwards.
GCTCATGCTCCTTTGATAAGAAATCGGTACATTTATTAGTAGGTGAAACTCTCATTTTCCTTTATAAAAAGATCAGAAAGTAAACCTCAAACCTAAATCTCAATACAACCTATCCAGCACATTTATTACGCATTATAGATATCACCATATTGTTATGTGTGCAGATGTTTGAAAGAATGTATGTATTATTTCATAAAATTTAAATGATATATTTCACAAAATTTATCCTCATAACCTTCAGTTGTGGTGTTTTCTTATTTGAACGCTGCAGGATATATATAATAATAGGGGCCACATTGTGGCCCCATGGGTACAGGTTTTGAATCCCACCTCCACCCTGCTGTAAAGTTTACGTGCAGTCCGGTTTAATAAAGACATGCAGTTAAGTAAATTCTTATAATCCACTTGACACACGTTGCAGATATAAAGAATTATGACACACACAATTAAAATGTTAAACTCGAAAGACAGAAAATCTGCATAACATCACGAAATGTAGTGAGCCTTCTGCATGCATTTCAGCTTTGGCTAGTAAGAAGAAAACAAAAAATGCCTTGGATATATATTTTTAGTAAGGCCTAAGTTATAATTCCATCGAATGACATGGTTGCCGTCTCACACATCTGGCGTGACACTCACACTTACAACTCTCATGGTCACATAAGTAATCTTATGACAAATCTATTTTATTCAATTATAATCCTAAAATTAGCTACATTGGAGTAGTCTGCAAACCCAGCAGACTATTTATAAGGTAATAAAACTGTTAAGTATATGTAATTAAGTGTGCATGTGTGTGCAGACTTGTCTCAAATTGATAATCTCACTGTAACCAGCTGACCATAGTTGCCAACCCTGGAATGAATATCCATTTATATTTACTGATAGCTATCTAAATTTTGATGAATACTTCTGAATCGTCATCTGTTTTAATTTCCATGAAGAATCTGCTGAACTAGAACAACATTTATTCCGGTTGTCCAAACCAGTAGCTGCTGTTAGTGTTAGTGATGTAGCCGAGATCACCTAAACCGAGACTGAGTCATTACCAAGACCAGAGTGTATCGAGACAAGACCAAGACCAAGGCAGGGCTAGACCGAGACAAGACCAAGACCAAGGCAGGGCTAGACCGAGACAAGACCAAGACCAAGGCAGGGCGAGACCAAGACAAGTCCAAGACCAAGGCAGGGCGAGACCAAGACGAGTCCAAGACCAAGGCAGGGCGAGACCGAGACGGGACCAAGACCAAGGCAGGGGCAGACTGAGTCAAGATCAGAAACAGATTTGAGTCTACATAACACAGCACACTATAAAATGTGGGCCATTGGCACCATCTTGGGGCTAGGCATTTTGGCCTAAAATTTGCCAAAAATGTCACAGTATTATTTGAACCATACTGTAGATGTTTTTTCTTAAAGTATAAATGATTCTGGACAGGTAAAGCACAGGTATGGCAACTGCATGACGCCAGGCCATAGGTTTGGTCCCCATGTAAAAACCAACACAAAGCATGCACATCCAAATAATGAACTCTGTAAGCGGCTGCATGAAGTCGAACGCACCCAGTATATAAGACTGGGGGAGTTTAAATGCGCCGGTAGTAGCATAGCCCCGCCCCCTACACACGTCAGTGCGTAGCTTTAGCCCCTCCCCCGCGTCGGCGCGCTTCTCCGCCCCGGCCGCGCACCCTCCAGCTTCCGGGCGTAGCGGAGCCCCGCCCCCCACGTCGGGCCGCTCCCCCCCCCCCCAATCTTCCTCAGTCTTCGGTGTCACTGGAGCTCCGAGCGCCGGGACCGCAACTCGCACGACGCAGCGCGTTAAGAGCCATGGCAGACAGCGCCGGCCTGGAGAACCATCGCATCAAGAGCTTCAAGAACAAGGGCCGCGATGTGGAGGTGAGGCGGCGGGGCGGGAAGGAGCGTGCGATCGGGGGGCTCTCGGCTCCGGCCTTGTGACCAGCTGGCGGGGCTGAGTCTCCGGATCGTACGGCTCGGGAGGCAGCGCCCGGGGAAATCCCTGCGCCGGCGTCGTCCTGCGGGCGGCGCGGCCTGCTCCTGTGTCCCCCCCCCCCGTGAGGTGTCCCTCAGAGCCGCCGCTCGGCCCTCCGCCTGGCGCCGCGCTTACAGGCCCGGCCAGCGACGCCGGGATGGGAGCGGGCTGCGGGCTAATGGCGCCTGACAGCCTCGGACGCCCGACCTAACCCGCTAAGCTGGCGGAGCAGAAGCGCCGTCCGCCGGCTTCATGCGCGGCCGCTTCGTCCCCGCCGCCAGTCGCGCTGCTCTGGGTACAGCTGGTTACCAGCAGCTAGTCGGCGGCGGTTAGCCGCCTAACCCGGTGTGTGCCCCCGGCGGGCCTGGGCCGGTGCCGGCTCGCCTTTCCGGTCCCGCGGTTTTCTTACCGGTTAGTAGATGGTTACGGATAATC
>JAODKL010000036.1:12764778-12775060 GCA_026780765.1 Petrocephalus schoutedeni | reverse complement strand
GCGGGCCTGGGCCGGTGCCGGCTCGCCTTTCCGGTCCCGCGGTTTTCTTACCGGTTAGTAGATGGTTACGGATAATCTTTTATTTTAATGTGCGCTTCGCCGTATCGCCGGCTGTCCATCCCCAAGCCGCGAGGGCCATTAGGAGGGTACCGCTGTGTATACAGTATTATAATATAATATGATATATAGTATAATAAATGTAAAAGTCTGTCCTTCTGGGAATCGTACGGAATCCTGCCGGACGGATTATGTCTTTCTGAACCGGCGCACCGCGTCCCAGGCTTTAAAGGCGCAGCCCTCAGCTGCGGTCCAGCCTGCATAGGGGCATCCTGGCGGGTTTCGTCTTTGCACACACGCACACGCACATACACACACACACACACACACACACACACAGCGCATGTCACATGTGCATAGCCGCACCGTACGGGGACACGGCGGTGCGCAGCCCCGGCCTGACGGCACAGCGCGTCTGCAGGCGCATTGCAATTAGGAGATCCGGCAGATTAGTGCGACTGCAGTAATACTGTCTCCTTTCATGTATGTATTTAAAATTATGCCCGTGTTACAGAAGGCAAACGTCCGTATTAGCTGTCACAGAAAACACTGCATACCCCAAATCAGTGCTCCGTATGCACAGTGCTGTGCTCTAATTGATAATCTCGCAGTGTGGAAACAATGGTGACCCGTTAAACCTACATTTTTGAGAGAAGGCTTCAAAAGCCAAGACATGGATGTTTGGTAGTGGGTGTAATTCCTCGTTGTTTTATGTTCAGGCCCATTCTTTGGGCGTACAGCAGATGCTCATCTGAGAGAGGAGCTGCCCCGTCCTACAGTCTCCTCTATGTCCTGCTGAGAGATGTATAGTGTGTAGTTCTCGGCTTGTGGACTGAAGGGTCTGCAGCTTATAGCGGTTGCTGACTTTCTCCAGACTTGCTGTTGTTTTGATGTTCTTCAAAATGGCAGATTTGGCTATAGAAGCTTTAGAGTCCTTGTGCAGATGGAGGTTGCTGTAATGTGTGTTATGGTGGAGAGTGTTTTTCACTGTTTCAGATGAACAGTGAGATCTCATTTAAAATTTAAAGGAATTTACGTGGAGATGAAGGGTGGGGGGGGTTCGCATTCAGTCAGTAGCACATGTTAGCTTTTCCAAGATCCCATAATGTCATTGTGGGGATTAGGTGGTTGTTTTGTTATGAAAAGCAGAGGTCCAGCCCTGCTTGACTTTATATTTCCATAAACCCAGAACTATGACCATTTCCTTGTTGGAAAGGAATGCGGTTTAATGTAGAAACAACAAAAATGGTTCCCCTTCTTGTTGAGAATTTGCTGAGTTAAAGGTAGCTGCTGCTTTGTCTGTCAGTTCTGATGGCGCAGATTAAGTAGCAGACTGAAATGCCATTTGATTTGTACATTTGTCATCCTGCCCCCAAATAACACCTCTGCTGTATTTTCACATCATTTCCCGACTGGCCATCCTCTTGACTTAATAGGAAAATGCCCTAGGAGTAAATTAATGACCACTTGGTGCTGATGTATTGCATCCCACAGTAGTGGGGTAGGGTCCTTTTTTGACAGCATAAATACACAAGCATGGTCTTTGAGAAGGTGAATGACAGCTGGGGATTAGTTGCCTTGGGGGGAAGACATTATGATTAGGTTGGTATTGCAGACGCATGCAGACCTGTTTTGTTAAACCAAGCACCGGTTTTAGGCCTCGACTTTGCTTTGTGCCATTTTGGTGCCCTGATCTGTTTTGCGAAAGCATGCTTGAGTGTCAACGTGTCTATACTCTGATTATGTTGGATTGTGATATGCTCAGCTCAGTCAATGGATATTTCAGTTTATATTTAATCTGTCAAATAAATGATTAACAAAATCTTGAAGCTGCTTTGTTTAAAAGCAGCCACTAAGCGCACACTTGTAATGGGACATTCATTCTGGGCTGTCTGGCTAGTGTCTCTAGTGTTGTGCTGTTCCACACTTTTATATAACTTGAACATCATGCTCATTTTGCTAGGTACGCTTAGCCACGAGAGTTGTCTAAGTGTGAACTTTTTCTGGGCCTTGTCGGCAGGGGTGCTGAGTGGCATTGGCTCAGTCTAGTGCATCTCTGTGCTCTTTCTTGTGTGGCCTCAATAGCTGAGGGCAAGCTGAACCATATGGTGACCTGAACAGATCTTTTGGCACCCTACGTGAAAGATCAGAATTTCAGTGCGCAGACAGCTGGACAGGCCCTGTGTTCGCAGTGTTGTTAAAACATCCCATGCTACTGCTGGTGGGAAGTGCACGGCCTATCTGTGGACGACTACATTCTGGGCACAGTTGACATCATCATCCTTATTTGTTTGGTGAGATACTTCAATACGGTATGTTTCAAGCTTTCCATTTCTAATCCAGAATGTCATGGATATTTATGTTGAAATGAAATAAAGGTCATCTCATTCATTAGTGTGAGATGGTCTGTAACCATCATGAGCTGGGTAACTGACCACAGTCTCTGCAGCCTTTAAATGAGTTGCAGATTAGAAAGAGAAAACAACCTCACAGCCATCCGAGGTAGTCCATTCTAACCTGAAGATGATTTAACTTGCATCCACCATGGCACTGTGATTGGCTTGGGGAAATGCAGCCTGTAAACTATTCAATGGCACTGCACGGCCCCCCTCTACACTTCTGCTTTCCAGAGTGGAGGGGATGCGGGGCTCATAGATCACGTGCTAAATCCGGAGATGCAAAGGCAGACATGTGAGGTCATTGTTTTGAAGCGGCAGAACCGGTGTCAGTCTCGTGGACCGAAGCCCATATGGCCACAGATGGAACCTGGAGTACCACTGCTACTATCCAGAATATCTTGGAGAGCGGGTTTGAGTTTTCTCAAAAGACATGACCAAATGTCTTTGGGATTAGGTTTTGGCATGCCAGGCATCGGTAATCCCACAGGACTCACGGACCTGGAAGCTGGCAGCTTCAAATTCTTTATTTAGCTGTGTGTTTGGTAAAATGTGCTTGCAGAATGGAATGGTTTGCTGAATGGTTTATAAGTGTCAAACCGATCTTGAGTTTGTGTAGCTGAAATTAGTGGCTTGTGCTGTCAGCCTCTGACAGGTTTATGATAATTCCACCCTCCATGGGTTTAAAGTCTGATTTTCAACCAACTAAAGAATTCTAAAATGCCACAGAACAATTAAGCAACTCTTTTGTTTGGCTCTAAATGGTTTTCTTTAACATATTCACTTATAAGGGCTAAAGGACTGATATGACGAAGATGTAGCTTTTTAAAAAGGGGCAATCATTTTGGGAAGTTGTGTGGAGTGCTTCAAATTGATATATGAACACAGCTCTTTCTAAAATAGATGAGGTATGGTTAAGATGTAAGTTCCTCAGAAAAGCTAGCAGGTCTGGTGTGTGTAGAATTCCTAAACCTCACATTTTGCATAATTGTTTGTCTTTTTCCAGCCTCTTTTACACTGTCCCAGTGTTTGCTGATTGTGTCATGAAAAGGAGCCTGAAATGTTACTTCTAATCCGCTTTGACTGAATATGCCTTAACTGAAGTGACGTGGCTTGTGACGGTGATGTTTGCCCAGGCTCATTTGGTGGTATGCTTTTGATGACGTCAACGCAGCCTGTCTTCTGGGGCACGTCGCGTACGCAGAAGGGTCTGCTTAGGCTCTGTCCTGTAATACAGGGGAAGTCTTACCCAGAGCTGGTTCTCTTACCCAGAGCTGGTTCTCTTACCCAGAGCTGGTTCTCATGCATTGACTGCTAACGAAGAAGCAAAGGTGGAATGTGAAGTGTGATCCTGCTCAGATTTGTAGAAAGTAAAGTTAAAAACTTTCTCCAGGCCCGTCTTTGTTTCAGTAGGATATCTACTTTACCCAAGTGTTGTGGCATCAAGGGTAAAAGCTGGATGGCAATAGTTTTTCTAGTCAAAACTCGACTTTATATTTAAGTGTCCTCAACACAGATTAAGACCATTATCATTGGTAGTGGCAAAGTTTATCTATTATCTGTCTTTTTTTTTTTTTTTTCTTCCCTGTAAGGATTTTTATTTGTATGTTTTGCCATCAGACTATGTGGCGTGAGGAACACTAGTCTGGCATGCCTTTGAAAATGGGTTTGTTTGCTTATACGCTATGCACAACTTTGAGTGGAACTTGAGAGGTTTTTGAGGAGGTTTGGGGGCCCTTTGGCTGTAGAATCAGTATTTCTGGTTCAAACAATGAGGGTGGTCGCTTTAATGAGTTGCAGTAATTGTTTTTCTTGTTTGCAAGTTATGTTCCCCATCAAAAAGCCTCAAACCCCAGCTTGATTTTGAATGTGTGAACCCTGATTTAGATTTTTTTAAAACTACACTGAATTGATTAACATCAACAACATGTATTCCAATATTATATGAACTGGCCAAATATATACAATTACTTCTTGAATTACTGTTTCCAGTTTCAGGTAATTGATGTTAGTGTTTGATTACAGAAGTCTGGCTTTTGTGAGGAGCATGCTATAGCTTACAATATTGAATAAAGGCCCCATCTCATATATATGTGTGTGTGTGTGTGTGTGACAATAGTCATTGGATAGTGATGTTATAGAAACAGATTTAAACCACGATGATAATGGTCACAATCTCCTGACACAGTTCTGGAAGTTGGATCCACCCCCCCACCCCAAATTCGTTACACCTGTAATGTTACTAATGATGCAGAACTCAGAATTAACACTATAACACAGGTAAATTCTAACGCGAGTTCACCTCGTTCCAGTACAACAAGTCGGAAAACCATTTAGCGATGCCGGGGACTACAGTACCTTAAATCTCACAGGTTATCCGGCTAAGCGAGAAATCCCAACATCACAGTATTTTGTGCATAAAAACACCCTAGCAACATGTTCACAGGTAGTGGTTGGTGTGTACAACCGATTTAATGAGCCACAAAAGACGCGAGCGCTAATAAGTAGTATAAAACGACAGCAACTTTTGTCGATTGAAGGGTGCGGCCATCTTGAATTCTGAAGTCGGGGTTGTGTCGATTCCTCCAAGTTTACGACTTGTAATTTCGACTTCGGTGGGTGTTCCAGTTGCAACTTCTGGTCGGGAACTCATAATTTACCAGTTACGTGTGCAACTCTAATGCACCGAAATCTCCAGGCCAGAGATTTCCCCCACCCCCCAAAAAAATAAACGATGTATCAACTGTGTCTCAGATATTGAGGTTTGAAACTAACTGTGGTTTTGGGGAATCGCTGCACTGCTATACCGAGCCATAGATGCTGACGACGATTGCTAAGGCATCATCCAGTAGTCACGATTTTGTAACAGTGCACCATAAATGACTTGTTTGTTTTGTTGTTTAAAGAGTGGGATAAAATTTAAAAATAATCCCTGAAAGGTTATGGTAATGTGAGCGGTTCCTTGTCACTGTGGCTTCCCCATCCATCACCCCTGGACTTGAGGTTCAAACATGACACCCAGTTGTACCTTTCATAGTGACATAAGAGCAAGGAGTTTGGCTACAAACCTGCTCAAGATGAATCCTAGCCAGTGTGTCTTCCATATAATGTGCTAAATTTTGCATATATGGAAATATTTTCACTCTTTTCGACTCTCCTAATTTTGGCTGTGCAGTACCTTCCCATTTGTGCCAGGAAACATGGGGCAGAGTATCTGGGTAGATGCTACTGTCAGCTGATGTCTGTTTTAAATGCCGAAGCCACACAACTGTCCACGGGAGAACCAGCGGTTGGTGCAGGACCGACCTGTCCCTGACCACAAGCAGCTGGCAGCTTGCGGGCTCACTGAAAAGGTGGTTACCTGCTGAACCTGGGCTCTTTCCCACCTGGCCTGTTACTTCATGATCGCTAACTCTCCTTATACTGGGAACCTGAGTGGGTCAGCTGAGATCATGGATTGTCTTAACCCTTTTTTATGTTAACTAGCTGCTGGGGAGTGGTGCATCACGCTGGAATTCAGTCGATTTTGACCTTTCTCTTGGGTCGTCTGGGTGCAGACAACGTGAACGTTTCACACAAATAGTCAAACATTCTCAGTTGACTTGCAACTGAAGGGAGCCTGAAGGTGCGTAGATGTTCCATTCCTGCAGAACAACATCTGATCTTAAGTTTAAAAGGTGCCTGTAAAAATAAACTCATGATTTGATTAACAAGTCGCTCATCTGCAATCTTTATGTGGCCTTCTCGGGGATGGCTGTGATACCCTGATTATATAAGTGACTATTTAGGATTGTAACATGAACCAGGATGGCGCATCACAAGGTCTCAAGAGATCCAACACCAGCCAGCCTATTTCCAGCTCTGTGTTTTGCAGGTTTTTTTTCCCCTCTTCCTCCTAGTCCTGACTCTTGTCCTTCGGCATTGCTCCATTGGCTCCACAGGAATAAATCTATGTAAAATTTCATCAAGAATCTTCTCCCCCAGTGCTGCGATGTCGGGGAGACGCTCATACCTTATGTTGTATAGCTTCTTGGGAATGCAGGAAGCTGTGTGTCGGGGGAGGGGTGCTGAGAGGGCTGTGTGTGTGTCGCACGCAGTGGCTGTGTAGGAATGTGTCTTGCAGAAGCTTGCTGGGCCCTAGTGCTGCGTCCTGTTGTGACAGAGGGGCCAGCCCGTGTATCAGGGATGCTGGCTGTGTGTATTCCTGCTCTACACCCGTTTCCGGATTGCATTTTTTCCGTTTTATTTACATGGCATTATTTTACCCAATATTTGAAAAAGGTTCAGGCAGTCCCTAGAGAAATTAGAGGGCAAACTGGAGGCCCAATGATAAAATCACTTTGCCAACGCTGGGATTGGAACCAGCCACCTTCTGAATACAGGCACTGCCCCTTCTTTATGTATTCTCTATTTTGGTCGTCATTTGGTTTATATGGGTTATTGTTAGTCATATGGGGGATGACGTAATGAATTCATACTGATAGTGAATTAATTATGCAGATAAACACAGGATGACCACCCAATCTTAATGAACCATTTTATCGTTCATTTTACCTTGCAATGTCCACCACCACAAGTTTGTATAAATATCCTCTTTGTCAGTAGTTATGCCTGGTTTCTAGAAAGTGATGTTACGTTTTTTTTTTGTAAGTTTATTTCCCAGAAGTGGCTTTAACCTGATCGTGGTTTAGAGAGACATGATTAAAATGTTGCCTTTGGGGCCGCTTGACACTCATCCTGCGTAGACTTGATGGACGGAGATGAAATGTTGCTCATTCTGCTCCTCTTGTCTCTTTCAGACGATGAGAAGACATCGGAATGAAGTCACAGTGGAGCTGAGAAAGGTACGTGCCCGCCTTTTACTGAGTATAGGTACCAGCAGATGTTGAGAAGGGGCATCGAGCCAACATGCGGAGGCCAGGTGCCAAAAGGCCTGATTTCTTCTTCTGGACTCACTGAATCAACCTCCCATTGAGAGTCATTGAGGGTTAATACCATCCGGTGTGCAAAGTAAGGCAGTGTGGTGGGTTATGTTGCTCCTAACCCTTCTTGGCAACTGGGGTGCCAAAGTGTATTTTGGTGCTGAAGGTGACCCTCCGCCTACCTGTGAGGGTGCTGGTATGTGGTCTGTAGGAGGGGCATCAATTCGGTCCGGTCTTCCAAACCTGGTTATGTGCCTTCTGCCACACATCATCCTTCAGGACCTCCAGGTTCAGCCTGGCTTCATTTACCCTCTCACATTCTTCTGGTCGATTTGTTCTGCAGAATGTTTCTTGTTCTCGCTGTGTTTCTGGAGGCTCTGATTTGATTGAGCACTTGTTGATGATGCTCACACAGTTCTGAAGGAACCGTCGAGACTCAGTCGGTTATCTCCTGTGCTGCTTGCACAGTCACGGCGCTCTTCGCCGGATTGGGGGTGTCGTTAATGTCCATGGGGATGTTCCTTTTGTGGGCGGAGCTGGGGGTCCAGGCCCTGATACTCCCCTTATCGTGTTAACAGACCCTGCTGATAAATAAAGCCGTTTCTCAGCTTTGTCTGTCCATCTCCCTTGTGCCTCTTCCCTGATCCCCCCCTGAGAAGGTTGTGATCTCATCAGAGATGTGGTTCCCCAGCAGGGTGCACCGTAGACTATGCTGGCCACCTCCTCCCCAGTATGCTTCAGGACCCAAACTAACTGCCGCAGTGGCTGCTTGAGTAAAGAGGCGGGAGCTCACAGCAGTCCTAAATGTATTTATCACCTAAGCCAGCTAGAGAAGCTCAGTATAAAGGAAGTGGACTCGGTGGGGAAAGCAGAAGCTTCCCTTTGCATCAGAGTCTCTCCAATTAGTCATCACAAGCGTCACTGGCAGCCTGCGGAAAGCATCGCCAAGATCGCTCAGATCAGCCTCTCGGAGCGAGCGAGCGAGCGAGAGGGAGGGAGAGGGAGAGAGAGAGAGAGAGGCCAAGACACTGAGAGGGATTAAACTGCGATCGTTTTAACTGTCACGCTTAATTTGTGGCGTGCTCTCGGCTGGTGCGGCCCCGGTCAGCAGGAGCTGGTGAGCAGATGTCCTAGGTGACTCCAAGCGGGCCGTTTGCTAACATGGGCTCCCATTCTCGCCTCTGGAGACCCTTAATAATTTAAATTGGCTGGATTGTCTGCAAAACCGTCAGCACTGGTGGTGTTGCACTAAATTGCTTTGCTGAATAAGACTCTGTAATTCCAAAACATCCATGGGGTTGTCCTCCCTCTTGCAAACTCATAACTCGTGGTGCATCACAAAAACGAGTATCGGCATCAATAATGGTTCATCGTTTATGACAATTTACATGGTTAATGGGGGGAAACAGCATGTTAAATGAATTTTAAAAAGTCTATTACTTCTAGATGGTTGGCGAATCGAATAATCTAGTACTTCACGTGTCTACAAGGTAGAGCTTGACTCATATATCCATTAACCAGTAAATTTGGCTGATATTCAGGTTCCACAAATGTATTTGTGGAAAACCATCTGATAAAGCACCAATAATAACTCTGTAAACAATTTTGTTGAGGAAGGTATCTTCTATTCCTCAGTGGAATGCCCACCCTCCATACCCTCAGATTTCTTTTTCATTATTTTTTTGTCTAGTTGTCTATTTTTGACCAATGCAAAAAAGGTGATCTAGCTAGTACAGTATCATAACCATTTAAAATGTTTGCATGAACCTAGTAGCTGCCTTTTTCCTTTTCTGTGAATAATGCCACTTTCTAAGGTGGTGGAAGCTGAGTTAAAGGGATTAAACAATCCTTCCAAACCATATAATTATGACAGAAATGTCCATCTGTTGCAGTGCTTGTTTGTGTCAGTTTTCCACCAAGAAAATTATGCACTTCCGTCACACATTGCCGATTCTTCTTGGACATAAGTTATAGCTGGACTTTTAAAAATATTTTTTTACGCCTTTTCTCTTCTCACATTAAATATTTATTCTTCCTTCCTTTTAAGAACAAAAGAGATGAACACCTGTTGAAGAAGAGAAATGTACCACAAGAGGAGAGCCTGGAGGATTCGGACTTGGATGCTGATTTCAAAGGGGTGAGTCTCCTGTCCGCGTGCTCCGACCTTTGCAGCCCCCTTGAGGCCGTATCCACCCAGTGGCCCCCCTTCAGAGCACTGTCCTTCATGCCATTGTCTGCTGATGTCCATTACAAAGCTGGCAAACCCTCGGCTGGTCATGTAGGTGCTTTGGAAGTGATGCTGGCCGCTTCACCTGTGGTCCAGCTGGCTTTAAAATTCATGGAAAGATGACTCGGTTCTGGAAGGTTTCCCAGATCCTTACATTTGCATTAATGACTTTTTTTTCCCCCCTTGTCTCTTTTTATAGCAAAATGTGACACTAGATGCCATTTTACAGGTAAGGCTTCAGTCTGGCACTCCTCTGTGTCATAAGGCTTTAGGGGCCTTTTGTGAGCTGTGCACTGCTTCTGAAGACTGCCTAAATCTGTCCTGAGGAGCTGCCTAGCTAACATTACACTCGTCTTTGTCTTATTGAAGAATGCCACCAGCGACAATGCAGTAGTGCAGCTCAGCGCAGTGCAGGCGGCCAGGTAGGCATGGCCGACTTGTTAGTGTATATGAATGGCGGCGTCTGCAAGAGGGGCCGCAGCAGAGCGCCTTGGTGCGCGGTGGGCTTCAGTCGTGCAGTTTAGTGCGTGCGTGCGTGAGCCCTTGCCGTTACAAGTTGTACTCTTTAAATCTCTATAACATCTCTTGCAGGAAACTCCTTTCCAGTGATCGGAATCCCCCCATCGATGACTTAATAAAGTCGGGAATTCTGCCCATCCTGGTGAAATGCCTGGAGAGGG
>JAODKL010000036.1:12742842-12764679 GCA_026780765.1 Petrocephalus schoutedeni | reverse complement strand
GGGCTGGGAATTCCCTTGGGGTGGGACTAGCAGCAGGTGGGGCAGGGGGCTTGTCCCTGCTGTTCTGGTAGCTGTGCAGTGTGACTGTACACACATTGGGGGGTTTGCAGGAGGTTCGCGTGAGGAGGCTCTGAGCACTGGGCTGCACTGGGCGGCTTTCGGCCACTCCGCTGCCGCCGCCTTGGTAAAGGAGCTGGACCCCTTTCACGGGATTTCATCACTCTCCGCTTGCTTGTTACATTCCCGCGTTCTGCCAGTGCTCAGCAAATCTATATCCATTATATAATGCACTCGTGCACGCCTGGTTTTGCTGTGGTTTATTTATTTTTGCTGCATCCTTATGGTTATTGCTGTGTTTCTGTAGAAGCCCTAATTGAACCCTGCCCGTCAGCCTCTGAGTTTAGTTCCGACTCTCGTCCCGCGTTTTCTGCTCCTGAAGCGCGCCGTGCTCGTTCCCACCCGGAGTCTGCGCTGCCCTCAATCCGGCACTAGCAGAGATGAATCTGCATTCCGTTCTCGCCGCGGATGCCGTTTTCCCAGGCTGGCGCGGCCCGGGCTGGAGGAAAAGGGGGTCGCCACGGTGACAATGCGCCAGACTCGCGGGCCAACGAACGAGCGGCGAAAGTCGCTCGGCTGCCAAAAAAAGTGAGCCGCTCCGGCATCCGCCAAGTTCTATTTCGATTTGTGACACAGAATTTTTCTGGGTCACTTGTTTCGTGAGCAGAGGAGGCGTGATCCCCCCCCCCCCCAGCAGGCTGGCTTGATGCGGCATTAGTATGGGGTTTTTGTACCGGCTCTGCCCTGTGGTGGATTTCCCAGGATCCGGGCATCACGGCTGCTCCGGCTCCGCCCAGGAGGCCGCATGCTCCTGGCAGGATCCCAGCGACGGGTTGGCGGGTCGTGAAATATGCCCACTGGTTGTAAGCATCACTCTCTCTTTACCCCAGTCCTTCCTTGCAGTTTGAAGCTGCGTGGGCGCTTACGAACATCGCATCTGGGACATCAGCACAGACTCAGGCTGTAGTCAAATCCAGTAAGTGCGTCTGGGCGGGGTGGGGGTGCCGCCGCGGGACACCAGGACTTGTACGTCTCTCTCCTGGCCTGCTGGGGCGGCTGGCTGCTTGCGCTCACCCTGTCTTTGTGCTGCCCTTTTCCCGCCCGCGTCACGCCGCTGACTCGCCGGGGCCTCCTTCCACAGATGCTGTACCTCTGTTCCTGCGGCTCTTGCACTCCCCCCACCAGAACGTGTGCGAGCAGGCCGTGTGGGCGCTTGGCAACATCATCGGTGAGTAGGCGAGCTCCAAACCACCCACTCTCATGTGCGTGCCCCCCCACCACCCGCACCCCCCGCTCCCCCAGCCCCAGAGGGCTGCTGATGGCTGCCGACGCCCATGTCCTCCCGCAGGAGATGGCCCGCAGTGCCGAGACTACGTCATCTCCCTGGGCGTGGTCAAGCCCCTCCTGTCCTTCATCAACCCTTCCATTCCCATTACCTTCCTGCGCAACGTCACCTGGGTCATTGTCAACCTGTGCAGGAACAAAGACCCGCCCCCACCCATGGAGACTGTGCAGGAGGTAAGGCTGCACGTGTGCATGCGGTCGTGTGTGTCTGTGTGTGCGCGCACACGCCCGTATGAGTGAGGCAGGAAAAATGCGTCGCGAGGTAAACGAGTCCGATTCCAGTTTGATTTCCATCACTACTTTGGCAGGAGATTTATGTTCACAAATTCACTGCTGACATATGAGGCCATTAGTGTGGCTAAATTATTACTACCTTGCTCCTGGCCTCACAGACGGCTGCGTAAATCAACCTGTCGTGCTTCAGGTGTAGAAACGCTGGAGTGTTTGGCTGTGGCACCGCGTCGCATAAAAGCTCGGACTCGTGTGTAGACTTGTGTGCGGTGACGCGCCGGCATGAAATCCTTAGGCGGTTTTTGGCATGTGCCGGTGTCGCAAAGGTGGTGGCACTTGGCAAATTCGAATCTGACATCATGGCAGATTGGTTGAGGTTTCGACTTGGCAGATCTCCAGATCCGATATGAAGTGGCATGGTATACCTCCACCACTCCTCCTGGAGGAATTATACAGTGCAAAGAGCTAAAGGAACTCATGTCCTTTCTTATAAAATTGGGCAGCGTGTGGCTCAGCAGATTAAGACGCTGCCCTTGTGGTTAGGAGGTTGCCAGTTCAAATTCCAGGGTCAGCTGAATGATTTCACTGTTAGGTGCTTGAGCAAGACCCTTAATCCCCAGTCGCTCCAGGGACTTTGGGGCTGTCTGCTCAAAAATGAGGCCGAACGGCACAGGACTGGTGCTAATACTGGACTCCCCTAGTACTGGATTTAACTTTAATCTATATTTCAACTTGATAAGAAGTGCAAGAGGCATCGAGCAGTGCCTTTACTGTAATGGTCCAATTGGCATGGTGGTTAACGATATGAGTTTGTAGTCCAAAGGTTGCTAATTTGAGTCCCATCCTTAGCTTTGCTTCTTGTATAAGAATCCAAGCCAGAAATTGCTCATGTAAAATAGCCACCTGTGAAAATGGTTATGGGTGTCAGTCATTGAATAAATCCTGTGTGTGTGGGTGTGTTTGTCTCCTTCATGTGGCCTGTGACTGAAGTGCCTCAGTGTCTTTGTGTACGCCCCGCCTCCATACTCCTCGGCCGTCTAAAATCTTCCCAAACACTGCAGTATTTTTAGGCTCCCAGCAGCAAAATCTGGACCGTAAGTATGAGGAGTGATCAATCTGCAACATTTTGCCACTTGCACCTCAATAACTAGAGGGAAGAAAGTACAAAAATAATCATTATCTTTTGCACGAGGCACTGATAAAAATATTTCTTCTGTTTCCCGGCCTTGTCTTTTGACGCTGGCAGTAGTAAAGGACTTCACTGATCCGTGTGGCTTCAGAATGTCATTCACATTTTGAGTCTCTCCGTGGTGAATTAAAATTCTCGCTCCACCCCCATCCAAATGGCTTTTTTCCATTACTCATTTCCCCCTAAACAATCAGTTAATGAACATTTTGATTAAGCAGAGTGTTCAGGAATTGTTTAGATGGCTTATGGCACTAGGCACTGCATTAAGCATTATGTATTAAGTTAGTATGCTGATTAGAGCACTGTGCCGTGAAGATAAGCTGATGATTTGAGTTTTAGGTCCTCTGTCGGAGGAGGTCACCCACTGTACCCTGAAGGTCTCAGCCAGGTCATAGATTGACATGATCAGGGGGCAGAACTTCTTCATGATGTGTCTGACACCTACTGTCTCCCTCACCCACAGATCTTACCTGCCCTGTGCGTGCTGATATACCACACTGATATCAATGTGAGTATAGCCTCCTTCATCCTACCCAAATAACGCTGCCACCTTTTTCAGCCTGTATTCCATAAGCAGTTGCTTTTCCTCTTTGTGATTAGCATTCGATTTTTTGACCAGAAAGTACCGCATTTAGGAAGGACGAGCTGGGAGTGTCATCTCAAGCTTCTGCTTCTAGGACGGGTTGTGAGGAGCGCGTTTTCCACGCCATTTCTCTTTACAGATCCTGGTTGACACGGTATGGGCGCTCTCGTACCTGACGGACGGCGGTAACGAGCAGATTCAGATGGTCATCGATTCGGGTGTGGTGCCCTTCCTTGTGCCACTGCTAAGCCACCAGGAGGTCAAAGTTCAGGTGAGCGAATTTTTGCCAAATACATAGCCTTTGCACGTAGCATACAAATGCCCCGCTAGCTTAAATGGCCAGTCTCTGTAAGGTAATGCTTACCTCACGGTTGTGTCGCTTGCTGTCTAACGTGTCACTTCCTGTTTGCAGACCGCTGCACTGAGGGCAGTAGGCAACATTGTAACGGGCACGGATGAGCAGACGCAGGTGGTGCTCAACTGTGACGTGCTTTCCCACTTCCCCAACTTACTTACGCACCCTAAGGAGAAGATAAATAAGGTGAGCTTGGGAGGCCCTGCATGCTGGGGTTTACCTGCGCACCCCAAGGCTAATGTTACTATCATGAAGGTATTGGGTTCTAAGGATGTAATTGTATGTGGAGTGTGTTTGTCTGTCTGGTCTTCATAGCAGAAGATGAACTGATCACCGAAATGCATAAAGACGACAGTCTTTCTTTTTTTTTTATAAGCAGGATTGTATTTTTATTTCTGTCATTTACAGGTACAAAATACCAAAAAAATTTAAATGAAAAAGGCCTGAAGCAAAAGCTTCCAGCACTGTAAGATATTTGAGGTCTCATGACATTTACCGAGGTGTCAGACCTTCAGTAACTCATTAGGACTTTGGCTTATTCGCAGTCATAGTTCGGGAAACTCCAGGTGATACAAATTGCAAAGCTGTATAAGTTCTCTGACTCCTCAAAATAAATTTTTAAATATTTAACCTATTCAGTATGAGCAGAGTTCATGTATTGAAGTGTATTGAAGGTGGAGATGCTATGTTGGAGCTGGATGGATGGATAGGTGGGTAGATGAGGAGGACTCTCTGTACAGCATGGATGTCTGGCAGGGGGAGCCATTACCCTGTGGCCTCAGTGCATCCTGCTGTCATTCAACACCATTGATACTGATGTGTTAGCAGTCTGGAGCACATAACTGGAGCACATAGAACTGTCATTTGGCAAATGATGATCTTCCAGGACTAGGGATTGCTAAATATCTACTTTGAAAAGCTAAAAAAACAACTATATATATATGAAATCTATCCCGCTTGTCCTTTTGCTTATGAATTACTGGGTCTTCTCAAATGCTTAAATTTTTCCCCAATGAATCATTTTATTGGATCAGTTTAATTAGAGTTGCATCTTTGCATCATATAACCAATGAGTTCTTACGATTGCTTGGCTGTCGTTCGTTAAAGGTTCTCCCCTTCTTGTGAAGCCCCATACCATTTTTTGGTCTGACTCGATGGCATGCAGCCCGGAACTGGGGAATATATCGATTGACAGGCCTTGTTGAAAAGCAGCTGTGCAGTGAGCAGCATGGGTCACATGACCTGCCCAGGCCCAATGCAGAGTTCAAGGCGCTGTGTGGAACTTTTGTCGTCCTTAGACCATATTCAGCACCAAGGATCTCTAATACTGGCAGATACTTTCATACTCCAGTAGTCATTTGACTTAAAGTACTTCTGTCTGCACAACTGTTTTTCAGGTATTTCTTGTGAGATTGTTCTAGCTGTAGAGAAAATGAAGGCTCTTTCTTGCAGAGGAACACTAGTTATAACACGGTAATTTAAAGCAGCAGTACCTGATACAGTACAGTTAAAATTAAACCCTACTGTGTAATGTACTGCTGCTTTAAATTTAGTAAGACTGGGGTGTAGGGGTGTTGTGGCCTCATGGCAACCGAATCGGGGCCTCCAGTCCCATGTCTGAGGACCTGGTCAGTAGATCGCAGGATGTTTGTTTTAAATGGGAAAGAAGGCACATGCTGGGAAGATGAGGTATGGTATTTGGATCATTTTAATATTTTTGTTTATGGTTCAGGGCTGTGTAGGAGGATGGGTGAGTGTTCTTCCCTTCACTATGCAGAAAATACCCTTTTATTGTGGGCTGATGCTTATACAGATTCCTCTTCTGGAACAAAGACGGCATCCATTGTCCCTCTTTAATCATTAGCCATTGTACATTTGCCTTTTGTTTTATGAGCCCTGACAGTACCTGTGCATTTCTCCAGGAGGCAGTATGGTTCCTGTCTAACATAACAGCTGGGAACCAGCAACAAGTCCAGGCTGTGATTGACGCCTGTCTCATCCCCATGATCATCCATCAGCTGGCCAAGGTAGGAGTCCCTTCCCCCTACGTCTTACCTGTTGGCTGGGGCAGGCCGATTTTATCTGGGTCAGCCTTCTGGGAAAGTCAAAGCACTTAATCACTGGTTCACTGGTTCTGTCTTCAGTGCCCCATCCCAAGGTTTGGTGCTGATCTGACAGCCCCCCCCCCCCCCAAAACAGCAGGAAAGTAATTGCAGGCGTACCAAGCTGGCTCAACGTTACCACGTGAAGGAGGATATATTTTTCCATCTCTGCATGAATATAGTGCAGCGTCACTGTTTTGCTCTCCGTCTCCAGCGTCAGCCTAAGCAGTCTTGGGGTACTCATGCTCTGCCTTTGGTCCTCTGTCTGCTCCGCCTGTAGGGTGATTTTGGCACACAGAAGGAGGCGGCTTGGGCAATTAGCAACTTGACAATAAGTGGAAGGAAAGATCAGGTAAGTTAATTTTTGTGAACATAGTCGCCGCCCCAGAGTGGGTCAGCTGAGTGTCAGCTTGCCTCCGTATTGAAATGTTGGCTTTTCTCATGCAGGTGGAGTACCTGGTCCAGCAGAATGTGATCCCACCCTTCTGTAACCTCCTCTCGGTGAAGGACTCTCAGGTCGTCCAGGTGGTTCTTGACGGGCTTAAGAACATCCTGATAATGGCGGGGGAGGAGGCCAGCACGATCGCGGAGATTATTGAGGAGTGTGGAGGTAGGGGCTGGCAAAACGGACGCGGCGGGGGGGGATATTCCGGGCTCTTTAGCAGGGAGCTGGTTACAGTGTGGCCTGGATTTCCACAGCATTTTTTTCACAGTCTTAATGCGCTTCCATCTTTATTGCAGGTCTGGAGAAAATAGAGAGCCTTCAGCAGCACGAAAATGAGGATATCTACAAGTTAGCGTTTGAAATCATCGACCAGTACTTTTCAGGGGATGATGTGAGTGTGGGACCCAATTTAATACCATGGGAAAAAATTACATTACAGACTGCTTTAGATGAAGCAATATAGCTATTGCGGTTCTCTGTATTTATGTACCGTAGATTGTATCATTATGATAAAATATGGACATAATCTGTGAATTAGCATTTTTATGGTCTGTGCGGTGTATATCTGGAGATTCATGATTGCACCTTGGCTTGTCTTTGATAAACGGGGCTGCCGCTGGTTGTAACCTGTGCCGAACACTCTTCCACAGATTGACGAGGATCCCAGTTTGATCCCTGAAGCCACCCAAGGCGGCACTTTCAACTTTGACCCCACCTCCAGCCTGCAGACCAAGGAGTTCAAGTTCTAGAGCAGACGTGCGGGTCGCCCCGCCACCCAGCACTCCGCCATCACCTTCCGAATATCATGACAAGACTCACTAACCTGAAACCCACACCGCCGCCATGCACTAAAGGATCACAGGCTACGCCAGGCATCCGCTGCCGGCGCTCCTAAACATTACAGAATCTGGAAGAAAAACAAAAACAAGAAAGGAAAAAAAAAAAAAACTCATGACTGTCACTCTGCAGTTGCCAAATGTCTTTCTCACACACAGACTTTAAGGAATTTGTGTGCATGAAGGTACACACCCATCATGTTGGTGAAGGAGCAGACCCTTGACCCCCACCCCCCCCCCCCCCGGCTGAGGGTTGCTTTATTGTTTTTATTTTATTTTTTTCCCCCGTTGGCTTTCGTTTCCTGGATTCACCTCCGTCTCACTCCGTTGACCACCTAGGACACCACCCTGATTGACCTCCAAGCCAGAAGTCAGTGTGATGCGACTGTGTCCGCTCCCCCCGCAGCAATGCCCTGGTCCAATCCAACCGGTGTGGGGGGGTGACCTCCAAGCCAGAAGTCAGTGTGATGCGACTGTGTCCGCTCCCCCCCGCAGGAATGCCCTGGTCCAGTCCAACCGGCGTGGGGGGGGGTGGCACTAACGGTCAACTTGGAGTTCTTTAGTTACCTATCACTGCTGTTCTTAATTGTGGTTGTCCTGAGTCATCTTGGAGGATGCCTTTTATGTATGGGGGAGGGTAGCACAGATTAAAAATTAAAGACTATTACTCAGTGAGGAGAGCTGACACGAAAAGATGAATTCCACTCGATCTGAAAGAAACACAAAGGAAGGAAAAATCATTTTTGTAGCATTGATCTCTCTCTGGGCCTGGAAACCAGGAGTCAAAAAGGCGAGAAGTTTGGAAAGCTGTAATCTGCTGGCGCTACAGAAGATGTATGACAATGGAATCATGGTGGTTTTTTGTTGTTGTTGTTTTTGGGTGGGGTTTGAAGACTGGATTCATGCTGCACTCCTGGTGTTGCAGTCCCTGGAGGCAGGAGGGCCGGTCCTCCTCCCTCTATGTTCTTAGGCTCCCGGTGGAGTTCTGGTGTATAAACTCTCAACTGTAAAGTAATAAAGTCCTCCCGCTCCCCAAGGAACAGCTTCAATCTGCAGACCTGTTACTGCTGCTTTTTTTGGATAATTTTGCACCCCCCCCCCCTTTTTTTTTTTTTTTTTTTTTTAATTTGTTTCCCTTTTAGCGTTGTGCATTTTACGTTAAAATCACTAAGAATACAGTAACGGTCGTTTAAATTTTTCCCGTTTGACGCGTGGAGTGCCTGACACCCAACGCATCAAATCGCGTAGATCGGCTGAGTTGTTTCTGTGTTATCGTAAAGAGCGGAGCCCTCAGATTAGTTACGAAGAAACGAGTGATTCTTGTGATCCTTGACTATACAGCGTATGCATTTTCTTTGCCCTTCCAAGTGTTCCTCAAAGGCTACCTGCAACCAACCCGATCGTACAAGTGAAGCATTTCTTTTTGAACTTTCGAGTAATATAGCGCCCGTCTAAGTGTGTGCCGCAGCCGCTAGCCGTTCGCTGGAACGCCGCGGGACGACAGCATTGAGGCCGTCGCTGCCGCGGATGTGGCCAGGGAGCGGCCTTCCCGCCACACGCGCGCCAACGGGGTGAGGTAACGCTCTCAGACATCGGCCTCTCGCTGTTGTTACTGGACGTTTTCCCCCCTTCGCTTCCACCTCCATTTTATTTTGTAAAGATTGTAAACGGAAATTTCACTTTCTTTTTGGACTAATGTAGTTGCGTCATGGCTGCTAACTACTGAAAAGACGCGTGAAGCCGGGTCAAGCAGCCGGGCCTTTGTGGACTAACCATTCATTATCGATGAACAAACCGTTTGCAGGTGTACGGTCAAGAGCTAGACAAGTCTAGACACCTAAACAGAGCCACTTTAAAGATTGCAATTTAGTCTTGTATCAAAAACTGATACAAGCTTCTGTTCATTGCAAGATTTTTACTTGCTAAAAAAAAACTTGTTTTAAATAGGAAAAAAAGCAACAGCATTTTGGCCTCTGATTGTTTATATCTTTTTATAAATTTTAGATTGAATTTCTCTTTAAGGTGGCTCATTGTTCCTTTCAACTCTTGTGCATATTAAAGATAAGAATGAGTTGAAATTCATTGTGCCTTTTGTTTTTCATTTCTAAGCAACAAGGAAAAAAAAACATTTCTTAAGCACTGAAGCCTAATTTCTGGAGGTGTGTAAGAAATGGGTTATTTGGGTGTGGTGTTTGGCTCTCATTGGAACGTACCATGGGACTTTGAATAGGGCTTCTCTCTGTTTTCTGCAATGCAGAGCAGGATTGTTCCACCGCGATCCTGCCGGCTGACCGTTGTATTCCACCGCCACCCTTCACTCCCTCCCCTGACCATCGCACTCCCAGAGCGCCAAACAGCCATGCCTATCACCAGTCAGAGGGTTTCAAAGCAGCCGCGGTGGCAACGTGAAATCTCGCTTCCCATCACCCCCTCAGGACATGGTCTCTGTATTAATGATGCTAACCAAAATAAAACTTGCTGTTAGCCATTGGCTCCTTATCGCTTCGAGTGTCCTGATTGATGTCTGTGTAACTTGGTATCTGCTCTCCTTACTTTTTGCAAATGGTGAACCCCGCATACTACATGAGCAATATTCATTTACGCTTCATTTCTGGTCCGTCATCAGTCTGCGTGGCCTCTCCGTGGCAGTCTTTTTTTTATTTTTATTTTACAAGTGTTCTCAGGCTGAAATACCATTTGTTTGCACCGAAAGTCGACATCCAATGCTATTTCGGTTTCCACAAATGACACAAAGGAGATGCGAAGTGGTGTAGAAACCTGTGTGAGACGGCAGTCTCCTCGCTTTGCGGCGTGAATAGACCCCATTGTCAGCAGTGCGTGAACGTTTTAGATCAAACCGAGGTGCTTTTCATACCCGCCTTGTGCGTAGGGCGTTCTGCCTCTTTTAACACTTCCTTTAATAACGGCTAATTATCGGTATAAATATACAGGCATTCAGTCAGAAAGTGGGAGGAATTAAGTGTTAGAATTCCCAATCAATGGCTTTTTTGTTGACTCTATACAGAATTGGGTCCCCTCAGTTTTGCTTTAATGCATCCAGTTTAAACAGGAAAACTATGGTCATAATTTCATAAGTTAAACCACTATAAGTAGGAAAGCCACCTTCGAGCAAAGGCGTCATAGTGACGTATAAAGTGAATGGCTCTTACGTTGTAGGTTCCAACAGAGCCAAACGAGATGAACCCTGACAATCCAGCCCCACGCCATATATAATTGTTGTCCGTGAATCCAAGGCTGTCATTTACAGCTCTGGCTGACTTCCCATAAACGGCACAATCGCCTGCAACTACAGTGCCGTTAGTTCCTTTCACTAGAACGGTACGCAATTAATTTGCACAAATATCTCATTTAGCACCTGTCAATTTTAGATGTATAGAAAAAAATAGGAAAATCGATGTCTTGCAGGAATAGATTAAAAAATGCATTTTGATTATACACCGCCAGATAAGAGAATTTTAATGTACAGATTGGAATTCAGTATACTGAATTCCAATCTGTACATTAAAATGCTCTTATAGGTAGGCCTTTATTACTGTGTAAAGAAACCACAAGTAAAATATCCTCGTTATGGTTTATTTACAGCGAAATATCATGATCAGCATTATTATTATTTTATTAGTATTAATGATTATTTATTAATTTTGGGTTTCACCAAGCATATGGACTCGGACCCGTGGTCATAATAATTAGACTTACCTCCCCTTACTTGCTGTTCAAACTCTTAGGCAGTTAAAAGCCGAGACGGAGTGAAAAGCAGTACAGCCTGGCAGTGATCGGTACAAGGTCGACCCCCTTCTCTAAAACGAAGCCCTGGTGGAATTCATCAAAGTCTTTTACCCCACAACTGTTAAATAATAAAACATAAAAAAGTGATTCAATTTTTAATTTACGATGGGAAGCACTGAATCATTCCTGGTGGATATTTTATAGAGAGAGAATTAAGAATTTTCCTTATGTTTAGATTGCACAGTCTCTTTGCAATAAGCTGTGTTTGTGTATTTATCACGGAGTTGCTGTGCGGTTACTTTACCTTACTGTTGGCCCGCAGCATGAAAAACACTGAATCAAGATGACACAAAGCTACTATTTGTACTAGGGACAACTTCCTAATAACTTATTAGGCAGAGCTATTAACTGGCAAAATGTCCTGCCAAGCATAGCAGTAGATTTGACCACAGACAGGAGGTGTTTCATCAGGACAGGTACTGTACTCTCTAATGATCTCAAAATGCACCGCTAATTAAGTGAGGCATCCCACGACATTTCCAGACTGCATCACTGAGCTTGGTGTCTTTTGTGTGAAACTTCCACAGTAGAAGTTTTTTAGTTTTCCTTCCCCCAAAATGTCATTTTCCTGCTCACATTTACCCATGATGCACCTTGGCTTAGGCATAATACAGATCCTACAAGTTTGCTTTCCCCAATACATGTCTGCAGTAACAAAGGAAATATATCTGCTTACCTTGAGATACCTAGTGGGGATAGGAATTTATGGATTGCATAAGCCCTGCCATCTAACTCAATAACTTCATATTATTTGCTAATGACACTCCACTCCCGGGTTACAACCTTAAAATTGGTTTTCTCATGAAGACTTGGAAAGAAATACGGTTTATAACCAACATCTACAGCAGAGCTCCGTGCATTGTAGCTAGGCTTGACCTAAGCTATTCTGGTAAACCCTAGAAATGATCTGCTGCAGTTAACAAACATTGCTTTTGGCATGTTCCTCACGAAAACCCTTGGTTTCATAACGTAAGTATTTATTAAATAAATATATAAGACGAATGGCATATTGATATGTAAATATATAAGACTAATGGCATATTTTACAAACACGAGGTCAGTGATGCTAAAGGCAGGAGTGTCTCTAAGCCAATCCAGTTATGCACCAAATGTAATAAGGGTGGTGACTATCAATTAGTTTTATTAGTTTGACTTGGCCCTGGGAAGGAGTTCAGAGTAAGCAGTTTGTCACCAGTCTTGTTCTACTCTTTGTCTCGGAGACGGATCAGGACTAATCCAGACAATGAATGTGTGCGGAGTGGCGCAGTCCCACACAGCTTGTGAATAGCTGGGCAAAGCCCCGCTGACACGCCCTGACCTCAAAGCATGGGTCGCAGACTCCGGTCCCCTGTGTAGTTTAGTTCATTCCTTATTCCACCTTTTTATGTAAAGTCCGTTTCCCTTTTCGCATCATAAACCTCCTGACAACGGGCTGTTATCGGGCGTTTCCGCATTCCGAGTTGGCAGCTCCAGCAGGATGGGCTGCGGTCTTCGTCCTGATCTCTCGCTTTTGGTTTCTCTTTGCTTCACCGAACTCCGGTCTAGCTATTATCAATATTTCGTATTTGATCATCCGTCCGTATTTTTCCTTTCCGTGACATAAGTAGCGTCACGTTGTAGTCTAATTTGCTGGGACGCCGCAGTTAATAGTTAATTAGCGACGAGGCGGCAGTAGCGAATGGGAGACGGGACAGTTAATTAATCCGAAGACGGACAAGCGTGCGTTTTCGGACTAAAGGATAGCAGTTATCCGCATAAGCGGGCTAGATTTTACGTAAGTTAACTGGACTTGATGCATACTTAAGTTGTTACATTTGTGGCGCATTTATCAAATTAACTGTATGTGAACTAATATATCGGAGACGGCGATTTCTCCAACTGTACTTGCAAATGTGAAACCAATTCAGTTGAAAGGATAGCTTGTCTCATATATTTCCATATATGTCGCACCATCTCAAAAGGGAACGGGCATAGTGTTTCTGGATGAAAATGGAATTTATCCATCTATAGGCATTGTATGTTTGAATAATAATTATCTGTAATAATGGTCATATAACTTTTTTTTTTTCTTTTTGTTGTGTCCGGCTTCTGTGGGATTCCCAGCAAGCGCTCCGGCTGATCGCACCCCCCCCCGTCCCCACCGTTGACCCTCGTCTCCCGTCTCCGCCGACTTCTCTCTGTTCTTCCATGGTGGACGTGGGCAAATGGCCCCTCTTCAGCCTGCTGGGGCCTCGGGAGATTCCATCCATCCGCCTGGCCTGCGTGTACGGCGCTGCTGCCAATGAGGCTGTATACTGCACCCAGGACCACGAGGTAAGGCTCGGCAAGTTTACTGACCTAGCAAGGCAGCTCAAAGCGCTTTACAACGGCAGAAGAATGCAATCCAAAAGAAAAAAACATTAAAATCACATTTAGAAAACGAGGGAGAAAACATTTAATGCCAAAACAAATGGCTGCCTGAAAATAAATTCCGTTGTAGCGACATGGCTTGGCTAAACTGGTTTAATCTAATGGGAAGCTGCAGCAAACGGTAATGTTTAAGTCCTGATTTAAACGAGCTGACGATTTCAGCAGACCTCAGGTCTTCAAGAAGGTGAAAGGCAGCGAACATCACCTCGGCACCCAGAAATGGCCTTTAGACATTAGCGCCGTGAGTCATGTTGTCTGGTTAGAAAATGCGCCTTTTGCAGCACTTCAGTCTTGGTTTAGCGATTTGGGTACATTCAAATTGGTCATGCACACAAAGCATTATGAGATGGAGACTTCTTTATTTTATTTACCTAAATTTGAATTTATGGGAGTTGGATACCTTTCTGATGTGACATTAGACACCTTATTAATGCAAATTCAGATATTGTCCATAAGTCAATTTGTGTATTTGTCCGCAAATATGTATAACACGCAGCACTTAATCACTTCTTGGCCTTTTGGCTAAGATTAGGGTAGATTTAGGGTAATAATTCCTTGCATTGCATTCGTTTTGCTTAATTTTGTTGTACTAGCTCCAGTAACTGTACAATAAACCCTAAATGCATATAACATCTTTCTTGATCAACAACAACTTTTTCAATGTATTGGGCTTGCACCCCCAAAACTGTATAACCAAGCGTGTATCCATTCTAGCCCTGGTTTTTCAATTTATTTTTGAGCATTTTGGTAGCTGACAGCAGCGATTAGAGATGCTTGTGTTCAACACTATTGTTTGAACTAAAATTAACACCCCCCCCCCCCCCCCCCCCCACTAACTTTACGCAGGTCTGTGCTCTTGGGCTGAACTGCAGTCTGGGAACGGGGGACAGCCAGAGTAGCATCGTCTCTAAGAAAGTGGAATGTCTGACGGGCAAAAGGGTGCTGAGCCTCAGCTATGGCAGTGGGCCCCACGTCCTGCTGGCCACTGAAGGTCTGCGCCTGGGGCTCTGAAGCCACTCACTCCCCACCCTTATCGTTTGTAGTTATGTGGTTTCCAATTACTTTCGTGCATCTCTTTCAGTCACCCAGTGTCATTGTGGGCTTGAATCATATTATTGTAATTATTCAACTAGTTATGGATTATTATGATTATGATTATGATTATTATTGATGATGATGATGATGATATTAATTATGTATTTTGTCATTTTCCTCTAGAGGGTGAGTTGTTTGCCTGGGGACAGAATAGCTATGGTCAGTTGGGCAATGGAACAGCAAATCAGAGCATGGTGCCAATTCTTTTATCGACCTACCTTCCGAACAAGAAGGTGATGGAGGTGGCCTGCGGTGCTCATCACTCCCTAGCCCGTACCAGCGAGGGAGAGGTGAGTTCAGTGGTGGACAGACGCCAAGGGCCCCCCCCCCCCCCTCCTCCTCCTCTGCAGTCCCGTTACAGGGCGTTTCTCAACCCCGGCTCAGGGCGACATCCAGCACACCGTCATTAACACCGAGCGGGCGGATGATTTATGAATGAATCGCGCGGTTCTAATCCTGCAGAATGAAGTCCTGGGTCTGCGATAGATTTTCAGTCGTGTTAAATTAACATTGCTGGGCACACTGGAGCTCATTTGGTAGCACAGTTGCCTCACACCTCCACTTCCTGCCTCGTCATTGGACTGGCTGGTATTCTCTCCAGGAAGTACCTTGCGTATCTTACCCCAGACTTATTGGGTAAACTGCAAAAAAAATGGTAATTTTGTAAGGGCCAAATCAGTTCTGACTGTATAAAGAGAAGCTGTCTGGAAGGTCAGTCGGTGTACTTTCAGATTCCAGGCTGGGACACGGTGCTGTAGCCTACAGGATCATGCACCTTCGGAGGATCCACCCCACCTTCAGGCTACTTAAAACCACATGTATCATTATCTGATGTATTATGCATAATTGCTGATGTTTAGGTGCTTTAAATTATGTGACAGCGGGTGTTATAATATATGCTATATTTTTCTTGGATGCACACCACTTTGTGTGCTTTATAAATGGTTAGTTTTACTTCTAATCCTATTACTCTGATTTTTATTCAGGTCTGATATATATATTTATTTTTGAATGTTGTGAAAAGGAATATATGTCCCCCCCCCCCCCCCCTTCACGGCATAATCCGCATCCTCAAGCCGCAAGCTGAGGTTGGTTGTCAAAGCGAGATGTGCCTCTTGCTCTCATCCCTCCCGCTCTCTTATTCCGTCAGGTGTATGCATGGGGCTATAACAGCTGTGGCCAGGTGGGCTCTGGATCCACAGCCAACCAGCTCACACCCCGTAGGGTGTCCAGCTGCCTGCAGAACAGGGCGGTGAGCAGCATCGCCTGTGGCCAGACCTCCTCCTTGGCGGTGCTGGACAACGGCGAGGTGAGAGGCAGTCTCCATCTGTCTGGCCGGCTGTGTCGAGGCCGAGCCCCGCCAGTCCCCGCTGTTCCCCAACTGTCAGTCAGAGCAGGAAGTGCCCGTTGGCCCCTTTAGGAAGTTTCAGGCCGTCCCTGCATTGTTTCTTAGACGGACATCTGTTCCTGGACCAGTTCTGAGCGCACTTTCCGCATCGTTGCTTCTGTATATAAACTGTATTACATTAGCCTAGATCTCCAAAGGCGGGCAAAGTCAAAGGTGCTTGGGATCCAGATCTTTTAAGCTTTTCTAGAAGGAGCCCTAAACTCAACAGATGTCCCAGAGTTGATGAGTCAAATACTAGGGGCTTAATATTAACAGCCATTTCCTAACCTGTGTGCTTCATGCGTGCCTCTAACCGGCTTCCAGGTGTATGGCTGGGGTCACAATGGGAATGGCCAGCTGGGCCTGGGTAACAATGTCAACCAGCTGATTCCATGTCGCTTGGCTGCGCTTCAAGGTCTCTGTGTGTTGCAGGTAAGGGTGGGCTGGCTCCTCGAAACGCATTGTTCCCTGGACACCAGTAAAAGGCACACCTTAAGTACTGCTCAGAATGCTTTAGTGTACCCTGTTGATTATTACATTAAATTACATAATAGTGGTGATTTTATCATTGTCAATGGTATTAACGATGATGATGATGATGATAATAACAATTTTGTTGTAGTAATAATTGATGATGATGATGATGATGATGATGATGATGATGATAATTAATAATTATTGATTATTTTTTTTAATTTTTTTTTTTTAAGCAAAAAGTCTATGGGTCACTCCAGATTTGGGTTTAGCCCTTATAGAGAAACCTGCACTATGACCATCTTGGATGTCTGTAGGGTCTTGCGTACGTGGCGTTTTTGTCTTTTAACAAGTCGATCCGTAGCTTTAGCTCTCCCAAGTATAGAACACACAAGCTTGTCATATGAATCTACAGAACTTTCTATAATGAGAACAAATTTGGACCATGGGCCAGGGACAAAAAAATGTTTTTGTGGGTACTTGGGCAGTGGTGGGGTTCTAAAGTCGTTCTGGCTCGGGGAAAGCCAGATTCTTACCAGGATAACTGGAGATGTACTTATCGTACTTTATAAGTGGCTGGCCCCTATAGTAGGGTGCAGAAAAGGTTACCATTAGGCAGGCGAAAGTGTCCTTTAACTTGCACCATTCATCAAATGGATATCATAAATGTCGGACTGAAACTCTGATCAAGGCCTCAAACCTGAATCCAAGACGAAGGGTCTAATACATTGTTCCCCTTGGATGAAGAAATGCGCCTCATTGATCCAATTGTCATGCAACGGTGCCTTTTGACTAATGGTAACGTGGTTGGCTCCTTTGATCCCCACTGCACTGCTCTCCCTCTTTGTTAATCTGGCTTCTGCTTCTTTTTGGTTGCAGACACAAATGGTTAATGCCTTAAATGGCTGTAGCTGGTCCAGCTTTCTGCAAAGTAACATGCACACACTCATACGGCAAGCCTATGCTGACCTGTGATTCAGGACACTGAGGTCAGGTCCTCGTATTTTTCTGCAACCCCAGTGATCGCGATCCGTGTTGGGCCACACCGAGGAGGGGCTAACACTCTTGACCTCTGTATTTAAAAATCCTGGCTACGGCCCTGGTTCTAGAGGATATCGCAAATTCACTTCTAACTAGTTAAAATGCCATTTCTTGATATGCAGGAATTCATTTTTAACTAACCAAAACCAGCAATTATTGATATCAGAAATAAGTTTGAAATTTTATTTCTGATATCAATAATTTTGCATTCTAACTAGTTGGAACCGAATTAGTGATATCCTCTAGAGGGGTTTCATCGGCTTGTCATACGCACATGATGCCTGGCACAGAGTTATTACTAGTGTACTTTTGTTGGTGTATTAAATTGGTAGCCTATACCAATATTGACTGCAAGACATTTACACAAAAGTGACATAAAATAAAACCACTCCTCAAGGGTGGAGTCTGCCCCATCTCAGCCCAGCAGTCGCTTGCATGACTGTTCTGCTCTGGTTTATAGGTTGTCTCTGGCTTTGCTCATGCAATGGCCCTGACAGACGGTGGCTTGCTCTACGCCTGGGGGTGCAATACGTACGGCCAACTGGGCATGGGCAACAAGAGCAACCAGTTCAGCCCTGTGCACGTCATGGTTGAGAAGGAGAGGTAGGAGAGCGTTGGTCACTGAGCCCCTCACTGCAGACGTGATCAGAGGCACCTCTCCCCCATCGCTCAGTTCAGTGTTGTTGTTGTAATGGGTGAAACCATCATGTAGCATTCATTATAAATGGATAATCAATTGTAATACATGTTTACTTATAATGGATGGATAGGTCTGGTGTATACACAATACATTATTTTGATTCTGTACTTAAACTCTATACAGTATATTGTATATTATTATTTCTTCATTTATTTAGCAAGCTTTTAGCAAGCTTACAGCTAGTATTAGTAGTATTGTAATTATAATCCCCCCCCCCCTCCCCGCAGAATATTTGGCTTTTTAATAATAGAGGTTGACTTCAGCATAAAAAAAAAACTGACTGAAATATTTTAAGGTGATGGCTAACCAGTGTTACTGTATGAAATTGGTTATCAGGCGGTTTTTCCCTCTGGCTGCAAAATCCGGATCCTGAGGTTACAGTAGTTTTTCTGCGTTTTTATTTTTTTTTGGTTCAGGTTTATGCTTTGTGGACTAGATTTTGACAGTGCTAATGACTCTCAAGTACCTGAGGAAAGTTATGGATTAATAGAATTGTCGCTCCTGCCGTCATAAACAAAAGATTCAAGAGGTCATGCAGGGTTGTTTGTTAATTTGACTCACTAGCACATGGTTCAAGAATGCAGCCGAAAGTGGTAGGTGAAGCTGCAATGGGCAGCACTGCGGGGGAGGTGTGAGGACATGTAAGATGTGGCATGAGAGTCATATTCCGCATTAATAGAAGCGGGTGGGTCAGACTGCTGGCTGTGTCCCTCTCGTTGCTCTACAGCGACACCTGCTGTCCTCTGGGTGTAAGTGGAATTGAGTGACTAGCTCTCAAATTCATCACTGTGTGGTGGAGACTGAGGAGAATGAAGCGACTCAGCTAGGCAGGGGTGTGCTGCCTGTGTCCCTCCCCAGGTCTCTGAAGCAAGGGGGACCCCTAAGAGAAATTGGGTGTTTTTTTTTTTTTTTTTTTTAGCTGCTCTAGACTTGGTGTAAAGGGAGAACTTATAAAAGGGTCGTGGAATAAAAAGAGTAAATATGCTATGCGAAAAGCTACTGCTCTGTAGCCTTTTAGGAACTGCAATGGTTTCGAAGGAACATGGATGGCAGCTGCAAGTTGAGCACGATTTTGAGGAACATGCTGATGGTCGAGTTTAACGGCGATCCTCTCTGGTCCCCTACTCCCGCAGGGTTATCGAGATCGCCGCTTGTCATTCCACGCACACGTCGGCCGCCCGGACGCAGAGCGGGCAGGTGTACATGTGGGGTCAGTGCCGAGGCCAGCCCGTGGTGCTGCCGTACCTCACCCGGCTCTCCTGCACGGATGACGTCTTCGCCTGCTATGCCACGCCCGCTGTCATGTGGCGCCTCTTGTCCGTGGGTGGGTGTGCCAGGCGTGTGGAAGACCCACGTGGTTGCATCTATGTTCATGCTAATGCCTTTTTATTTATTTATTTTTTGGTCCCAGAGAGAGATGACTTTCTAACAGTGGCCCAGTCCTTGAAAAACGAGTTTGACAGCCCAGAGACGTCAGACCTCAAGTTCTGCGTGGAAGGGAAGCACATTCATGTCCATAAGGCTTTCCTGAAAATCAGGTGAGGTGTGTTTTTATTTATTTAATAAATAAATATTCTTATAAATTCTCTTTTGGCTGCAGAAAAGAATACTGACTGGTTTTCCTCTTCATGAAGGAGTAAACACTTCCGGTCCATGTTTCAGTCCCACTGGTCGGAAGATAGGAAGGAGGTGATCGAGATTGATCAGTACTCCTTTCCCGTGTACCGTGCCTTCCTGGAGTTCCTCTATACGGATAACGTGGACCTGCCCCCTGAACATGCCATAGGTCAGACCCGCAAAACCATAGCTTTTCTTGTTGGAGTGTGCAATCAATTCCCACCTGCACACTTTCTATTTTCTCCATACAGCATCTTGTGTGTCCAAGTATTATTCCAGGGCTTGTCGGTAGCCTTATGCAAGGACGTTTTAGGCAATAGACGTTACGTTATTTTTAACGCTAGATTTTTTGGAATATCCTACAGTCTGCTTCCCCGAGTTTCTTTGCTGCTGTGAAATCATCTCATGGCATCCCGGTTGGATGTGGGGCTCTCACTTCTTGCAGACCTGCTAGACCTGGCTACTTACTACTGTGAGAATCGGCTGAAGGGTCTATGTCAGAACATTATCAAGAGTGGAATCACGCCAGAGAACGCCTTCGTTCTGCTGTCTGCAGCCGTCAAATATGACGCCAAGGTGAGCCGGCAGCTGGTGACTTGGGAGACGGTTTAGACGGATTTCACAAACTAATCGTGCGCAAAGTTATTTGAGGAAACCCGCAATATATATATATATTTTTTTCCCTCTTCTGTGGGTAGTATGCCATATAAATAAATTTCTAGTGCCCTTGGATTTGAATGGGGCTTCTCATTTCCGTTCCCAGGATCTTGAGGAGTTTTGCTTCAAGTACTGTGTAAACCACCTGACTGAGGTCACGCAGACTGCAGCCTTCTGGCAGGTTGAGGGCAACATGCTCAAGGAGTTCATAGGCAAAGCCAGCCGATGTGGAGCCTTCAGAAACTGACGCGCACTGCAGGATTCTCCTTCCTCCATTTAGCCAGGTGGTGCTGATGGAGATGACTGGGCCTGTCAGTGTTCCTGAGTGTGCCATACCTTTAAAGCAGGAACGACCCAATGTTTGTTTAGAAAGAGAATCGGTTTCAGCATTTTATAATGTAGAATCTCCAAAATTAAGTCACAAATGGTTGGGGGGAAAAACCGGGAATTTATATACAACCAACAATGTAAGGATATTTCAAAAAATTAAAAAAAAAAAAAGTTTTTTTTTTTTTCCTACAGTAGTTGGCAGGGCCAGCAAGGAGAGATTGCTCTTTCCATGGTGTAGTGGTTTTAGTGATGTCACTGCTGAAGTTTTGGAGGGTATGAGTGACAAATAATTAAAATAAAATTTAAATAAAAGTACCTGTTGTGGTCAGGTTAGTTTGTACCTTCATACAGGGCTGATCTTGGGGCCACTATAAATGTATGTTTAAATGAATGAATCTGGTCTATTAAATGGACAGCTCTTCAGCTCTTCTGAATTCCAACTTATCTTGCTGTTTTTTTTTTTTTTTCCCCCCAAGATACCATACATTCTTAATTCTGTACCCCAGATCCTTAAACTAGTCGGGTCTAGAATATTTCAAATTTAATATTTGTTGCCAACAGCACAAAGAGTGGTGTGATTGCTTTACACAGTAGCAGCATATTGTGATATGATGTTCTGATAGTGAAATATTTGGACAATAGATATGGTGTGCTGACTTTGGCTGGGGCCTTTGCTCAACATGGTCCATTATTTCTCTGAAATCTACAGTTTGAACATCATCGTCCAGCATGCATGGTCAGTCCTCCTGCTTGAGTTCTACTGACATTCTCAGCTGACGTACTTGTCTTCAGTCTCCTTCACTGACGCTTGTCATTTTTGGTATCATTTTTTGTCTTTCATCGACGGATGTGAACTGATTACTATTAAAGTAACAGATGCTGCCTGTATTCCCACTTATGAGAGTAAATGGGGCTAAATCAGCCATGGCTCTTTTCATTACCTTTTACAGCTAATTGATAAAGATTTAGTGGATCCTACTTTCATTAAATAACATAGCAGTTGAGAAAATCTTAGTCTTAAATAAAATATCCATCAGTCCATCTTCCAACCTTGTATTCTGGTTTTCTGAGTGAGATGTTGGACAAGCTGGGTTCAAAAACCTTCTGTCCAAATATTCTTCCTTTGCATCCAGCACACACCCATATACCGCAAACAGAAAGCTAGCTCAGTATTCAGA
>JAODKL010000036.1:12719827-12731374 GCA_026780765.1 Petrocephalus schoutedeni | reverse complement strand
TTACACGCCAATACAGTGGCAAATTAAAATAAAGCGAGAGTCTCAACAATGGGACACATATAGGTCGTACGTTGAATCTTACCACTAAGAGCTACAGCGCTTTTCAACCGCAGACTTACGTAATTTGCGTACCAAGCTCGGGCACGCGGGAGTTTGCGCCTCCTGTAACACAGCGATTGATTCACTCTCAAGCTGAAGTAAACGAAGAAGTGTGAGCCGGAAGCATATGCTCGAAAATAAAAGCCAAAGTACTTTATTGGTTAGTAAATCACTTCCGGTAGGATCTTAGCCAATAACATGGTGCCATTTAGTACTCTACGTTTTGATTGGAGGAGCAGTGCCATACGTGTGGTTTGGAGAAGCGCCTTGGAAGCCCACAGTTGTATAATCCATGGAAATTGTAATTACTTATAAAATGTATACGTCAACTTTAATAATAAATAACATGATGTCTTCGGTGGATGAAAAAAGACTGGGATACACGTGAAAAAAAATCGCCTTTTGTTTGAATATTGGTAGTAAAATGCTATTGTTATACTATAAGCATGCAACGAGCAACAAACGAGCATAGCATTAAGTTAATTTGCCATTTATTCGCCTGCATCAGACATACGACCAAGTGCCAGTGGGAATCACACACCTAAATCAAGAAGGTATAACTTTACATTTTCTTGTAATATGAGTGGTGTAGAACAGGGAACATGCTGTCTTTAAGCCACATCTTTCCGTTAAATGTAAAAAAAAATGTAGACAAAGTAATACACCTGAAACGGATTCTTTGATCAGTAAGAAGAAATGCAACTGTGATTTTTACTTGGTAGTAGATGCAAAACGTTCATGTTACCCCACCAGAGTAATTTTAAGTACACCGACGTCTTCAGCTTTACACTCTGAACGAGGCATGACGCTACCAACAGTCTTGGAAGGATTACCTGTGAATGTCAGTAATTTGAAATATCTGATCGTTAAAATAGCATCGGTGGACTCTCACCAATTAAAGCGTTTTATTTGTGGACGTATGATTTGACGAGGAAAGGTCATTTTCTAAAGTTGTGATGGATCTGCTTCATTGCTAGCCATGATATATTCCTGAGGCCAAGGAATACAGTTAC
Source organism: Petrocephalus schoutedeni (assembly GCA_026780765.1). NCBI lineage: Eukaryota > Metazoa > Chordata > Actinopteri > Osteoglossiformes > Mormyridae > Petrocephalus > Petrocephalus schoutedeni. The sequence goes on along the minus strand of JAODKL010000036.1, from coordinate 12,730,262 downwards.
CGATTACATTTTTACAGCCAGTAAATTAAACCTCACATTAGATCCACCTAATCAAGTTAAACCACACATTGGACCCATCTAATCATACATTTTCAGAGGATCCTTATGCGGTCTGTTTCGTCCTAGGCCAGATTCGTAAGTGCCAGCCAGAAATTATTCTTAACACATTCCTTACAGGAATGGAAAAGAAACTTGTTAAATAACAATGCTGCCTTGAAATTACTCTACTCTTAAATAGTATTCTTAACAATAAAACTTTAAATAAAAGAATTATAATTCACACCTGTTCCAAATCAGAATGTATGGCAAAAACTTAAAAAAAACTTACAAGCACTAATATTATATAAGTACTACTAAGAGAATTGCATTTTTTCATGAATATAATTTGCTTGCATTCTGCCAAAGTTGTGTTTGAATTCAGGTTTAAAATAACCAAATCAGTAGTAATCCCCCCTCTTCACTGCTTTTGGGTGGGTGGGGTGGATTTCAACACATTAACTCCCAGTTATTTTTCAAAGACAAACTGCTAAAAGTGTTGCCGCATGACTGATGGTTTAAATGATGGACAAAGCAGTGGACGTATGTTCAGGGTTTAAATCTCAGAAAGAGCTACCCATACCAACACGGCAATAAACTCAGAGAAAATTGTGAATGCTTAATAAAAATGAATGATTCCATGTTTTACACAATAAAACCACAGTGCAAACTGCAAAAAGTGCATACTAGCCATCTGCTGAATCATTCTTACCTACACTCCACTTTTTATTATGGAATATTAAACGGTCAGTAACATTAAATAGTCCATATCTGAGGCGTATACTTCAACATAAGGACTTCATGGCCCTCATTCAATGAGCCACCACTTATGAAGAGAAATAAAGCTTGGACTGAGGCTGTTATAAACTTTGGTTTGCCCTCCCAAAGGAATCACCTTTCATATGAAAAAATGACAGCGATGGCAAGACTCCCACTACGCTCGCAATAAATGTTCCTCATGACAGTGAGATCGATGGAAAACAGTGATTTCCTGCAGGCTATTTAAGGGACATATAAATGTTTTAAAGAATTTAAATAGAATTTTGATATATACTATTATTGGTACATTCCAAACAAAAAGAATGCTTCTATGAAGCTGGCTTCTTCAAGTCTCGTATCTGTTTGATGAGGTAGGTCTTCTCGTCGTTGAACTGCTCGTCGTCTGCGCGGCCTTTCTGGAAGTTGCTGAGGAAGTTGATTAGCTTGGTTTGGTTCTTAAGGAGAATGTCCACAATTGGCTGTGTTTTATTTGGGTTGGCCACAAACACCTGGGGGAGGTGAGCAGGAAAAAAAATCTATTATCTAATGAAAAGCAAAACTTTGCGGATCAAAAATGACATCTCGGGGGCCCTTGAGCACGCTGGGACGGAAGATAAACTGAGAAATAATGTTGACAATAATCGCATGCCGAGGTGATACTCTACCTTGAAGACATGGAAGGCCTCAAACTGGATGTTGGCACTCTTGTCCCTCAGCAGATTCATCATGAGTTTCAGGTTTTCCGGCTTGCTAATGTAGCGTGTCATCACTGAGAAGTTGTGCCTGTCGAGCAGTAGCTCTCCCAGGAGCTGAAGCACACACAGCCAGAAGCACACACCATAAGCAAGAACAGAACACTTAAAGCTTTACTTTTACATTTGGTAGCACTTTACAAAAGTTGGAACAAACCTTTATAAATGCTTATGACAACTTAGTCAGCTGTCATGAAGGGCTTATGTTGGTGTCATTTAGCTGTCATAGAGCACCCATAAGTAAGCTGCAACCTTATATTTTATTACAGATATGTATCTTATCAGTAAGCAAATAAAGAACATTATTAATACCTTCAATGACTGTCTCTTTGTGACATAGTTCTCCGAATGCAGCAGTTTCTCATAGTCCCCAAAAACCTGTTATAATACAAAACGGCTGGTTTTATTCAGTCTGAATTTTGTTTTTCCAGGTCATGCTACCCCTGTGCATGCACCTTTAAGCTGTAGCCTAAATGGGTATGGGTATATTGTTGCTTTTGTCTTATATTTAAAAGGTGAAAGTAATACTCCTACACATTTATTCACTCCAAAGTACACAGCCAAAATAAAGGTCAAGTACTACAAGGCACTGCAAACATTTCCACCAGCATCAGATGAGATAAATTTGGTCATGGCTCTACTAAAAATATCATATTTACACTTTTCCCCAGGCAGAGGTACAAAAATGCAGACGTTTTTGTACTCATTTTTTCATGAAGTAACCCTCATACATACCATTTCATAGTTTTGCTCTAGAAATTCTGCTACTAAGACCTTGTGCCTTGTTAGTAAATCCTGTAAAATAAAACGGAAGTTACTGGAGAGAATACTCTGGCGAAAAATGTGCCGAGACCTACACAATGTGCACTAATTCGGACAGCTTACCTTAAAGGTGGCGAAGGCGTCGGATGCAATATCGAAGATCGACATTTCCACATAACTGAAGAAGACCCGGAAGTGTTCTGAGTACAGAACGATCCTGGCGAGGGGCTCGTGCCGGATGCACTCCCGCAGCATCAACCCACAATTCATGGCTACCTGAGGTGTCTCATATCTACAGAATAAGAGCCCACCGTAAGCACCTCAATTGCTCTGGCGATGATATGCTTGACTGCAGTGCAGAGTGTCCACGCAACACTTGCAAGTGGTCACTGACAAAGGAACAAGACTAGAATGTTTACCCCTTGAGGAGGATGAAGAGCACCTCTTGGTGGGAACAGAAATACTCCACAGTTGGGCTGCGGGTTCCGATCTGCCTGCGAAGGATGTTGTTAAAGATCTGGCAGACGTCCTTTTTCCCCTACAGATTTGGGAAACAGTCCAGCGTCAGTGTCAGTTCATAGTTTTGACTGTCTTAGATCTGTTATCTAAACACATTATTGAGGTACTGCTGCCAAACGGACATGGTAAAGCGATCCTAACCTGTGGCTATAAAAGCCACATCCCTGGGTAAGGTCTCACCTCAAAGTCAATGACCTGCAGGTTTTCAATGAGCGAAACGAGGAGGGCGCTGTTATAGAGCTCTTGGGCCAGCTGGGCCACGGATTCTGTGTGTGGCTCCTTCTCATTGGTCCCGTACAGGATTTCCTTCATTGCGACAAGACATTTGGATACTTCCTCTGATGCCTGAAGAAAACATATTTAGAACATGTATGGATCCTGGATCACTACCTGTCAATTTTCTATTATGTAAATGCCTAATTAAAGCACCCTCCATGCCTGACACAGGTTTCTCATAATCATACTATAAAAAAGACCCTGAGATCATTAACAGATTACAGGACAGAGGAATCTGTAGATAGAAAGGGAGACTGTCCTTGTAGGGGCAGGTAGGTGAACCAAATGACATCCTGCTTTGTTCTCTGTCTTAAACAGGCAAAACACAAACTTACTTTATACAACTATCAATTACTCCCATGCCCTTCCATGCTTCTCACACACCTTATCAGTCTTCTTGTCCTGCTTGACAAGGATGGCCATATTCTCCTTTAGTGTCTTTGCGATCTCAGAGGGATTCTTGTGGGATTTACCGAATAGCGGCATAGCTACTGGCTCTCCGTGTCCCCTCGTCAGAACCTGCGATAGCAAAACGAAGACAATTTGTTACAGCATATCCGACCCATCATGTACAAGATTATTAACTGTTATAAAACCTGCCACAGTCACCACAGAAAGAAGCACATGAAACAGACAGCACATCTTTAGTGTCCAACAGTCAGTGGGTTTGGCAATTTAAGCCAAATGTACAATTTTTGAAGGATCATCAGTTCACTTCTGGTAATCTAATAAAATGCCCATGACAAAAAAGCCAAATTAATGCAATGACACACACACACAGCCATAATAAAATGAACAATCCGAACACCAAGAGGTCATATTATGGATTTATGATGCTTATTTATGATCAAATGTTTTGAGTGGAAGGCATCTGTCGAAACAAGGCAGATAACTTGTGAGAGGTAATACTGTTTCTGAGCAGCTGGGCACTGCATTGGTTGCTCGAGTCCTGCGGGCCGTGCATGAGTCCTCACCAAGAGTGCGTCACCACATTCACTGTAAACACCGGCGATCTTTCCGCCGTGGCGCTGTCCAAAGGACTCATTAACAGCACCGCCAAAGGAAGCCAGACCACCCCATCCGTGCCACTGGCACGTTCCTGCTGCCCGCGTCACGTCCAGTGAGGCACCGCTTTAAGTACTGCTATAATACAGCTTTGAGTATGGCAACTGAAAAGATTTTAAAGCCAGAGGACTTTAGCCACCAGACATGGGCAGAAAGCGGCCTGCTAATAGGGTAACTCCCCTGTCGAAATGCCTGGTGCTCTGGGACATAAGGGCCAAGGGACTTATTTCTATTGACCCCTGTCTCTATTCTCACACCTTGAGCTAATAACTTTGCTGGGTATGCTCATGAAAGATGTTCGGGTCTCTGCATTGGCTTTGCTGAGTCAAAGGCCACTGGTACAGACAGATAAATACCTTGGCATCCATATTGCCACATCTTTTAGGAATTAGGAGTTCCTTAGTGCTGACAGTGTTGGGATATGTATTCCATGTTTGACAGAGCTTGAAATCTTCCTTTGTATTACGAGGTGATGATATATTTAACACAGGGATTAGGTTACATGCTAAATCTAGTCCTTCAGGTTGAACACCAATAGGAAATGCTTTTGCAGTTGGCTTAAAGTTTAAGTGTGATGTCAACAACTTTATATGTAGGACTCAAACAGTCCTGAGAAGGGAAATTATATGATCTATAATTCAATTTTATTTTTGCATCACTGAGTATATGAGGCATATGTCAAATGTCAAATGCCTTTTCACATCACCCCGGGGGCAGAAATTGTCTGTAGACATCAATGTCATTAGTCAGCATACCAGACAAACCTGTCAATATAGTAGTTTATCATCAAACAGTATAGAACTCACAAGCTACTTCACAATCAACAGAATAATATGCCTTAGAATGACCATCGTATCTTGTATTCCTATAGATTCACAAAGGATAGCCATTCAAATATGTATTAGGCAGCAGCCGAGAACTGCCGTAATGTAACCAGCACCGTAATTCAGATTCCATACGTAGGATGATAATTATACAGGGCACTGATTCGGGCGGAAAGACGAAATGAAGTTCAGCTTTTATTCAAGGTCAGATAGCGAGCTATGTAGCCGCTCGCCGGCTGTATCCCCGCATGACGTGTGCGGCGCAGCGTCTCCACAAGGCGATGCCACTGACGTTACTGTCTAAAAGCGTGTGTATTCGCAGTCCCCCGGCCCGACTTTAGCTTCCCCGTTTATTTACAGAATGAAATGCAAAGCAAGCATACACCCTAGGAACTCTTATATCAACACAATGCCTCTGGTAGGTGTGTATTGTCAGTATGTGAAATGACTTGCGATTATTCTTCATTCCCCAACTGGAATTTGGGCTTGACACGGCAGTACTCAAGTGGCCATCATAACACAAGGGAGAGCCCACGTCCCGTGTAAGCGAACAAGGCGTCCCGGACCCCGTGCTTTTAACGCTGGAGTGTCCCGATGCGCTTCCTACGTCGAGGCCGGAGGCTGACATGCGCAAAGCGCACCGAGAATTATTACAGTACAAACCAGAGATAACACAGAAACGACTCGGGACTGCTCGCCAGTTATTATTATTATTATTATTTATTATTATTATCGACGCAAGTTTTAAAGTGTCAAAAGCATCATCGCGCATTACAACGAGCAGCCGGCAGCCTCCACTTCGCTCTCTCGACTGATGAATACTCACAGCGCAAGGTTATATTCCGCGCCTGTCCGGCTCGTCCCGCAGTTTACCCGATGAGCTTTCTTTCTTGCTGTCTGGCTTTCTTTCCCTCTTTCTTTTTTTTCTGGTCACGCCAGCGGTGTGTACACTGGGACGGACGTCAGAGGAATGTGCGTATGAGCGAACGGAGCGATGCGGACTCTTTTTAAGAGGCCAGTGCAGAATTTCGCCGAGAGCGATCGGCGCTACGGGACAGTAAATAGCGCTCATCTATCACATCTGAGTACTGTCATACTTTGGCTGCTATCCGCGACGCCGGAAATAGCACAAAAAACAACGACAATAACATGATACTATGAATGGATCACGTGATAACGTCATACTACAACAAGAAGAAAAAAAAAAAACGAAACTCCAGCTACTTGTTGAGCAACGCCCGACGTTAACCCAATATAAATGTTCCTGTGTCTAATACAACGGTTTTCATTATACTTAACCATGGTTATGCAAGCAGCACGTGGCAAGTCAATTGGGATAAAACGTAGGATAGAAATCGGCGAGGTGTTTATGCCGTGCACTTTGTCTCACATAAAGGGTTATGTGATGGATATTTCCCATGTACGTAACAAAAGTGGATTTTGTACCCCCACTTCTCAATTCCATACCCCCAAAGGACTTACAGCTGACATTTCCTGGAAATATATGAATATAAAGTAGTATAACTGGGCTAAGAAACAGTTTCAATTATAACAAATCACAAAAAAAATCAAATGTCAAATAATGTTAAATCATAAATCTTACTCCTCAGTAATTTATTGATTCTGCAGTTCTCCTAGCAATAATACAATAAAATCTTTCACCATTCTCGGCTTACTGAGTAGTATATCAAACTACTTCAACAAACACAACTGGATTTGGGGTTTATTTATGTATCTGTCGTTTTAATCTTCACTATTCACCTGGACATACTCCACAGTTAACAAGGGTGTGTCTCTGAATTGAAATAATGGCTGTGCCAGTAATCAGAATCCATATTCACATGTAAAATACAGGGCATATGATTCAACTGTATTGAAGAAAAGTCTTAGACAGTTAACGAAAATAAACCAGAGACTCTGTGCTATGCTAGACAGGAATACGTAATATAGAGTATAGAGCGCTTATGTGATGTTTGTATGACTTAAAATCATATTTCAGCGTATTTATTAATCATTTGAGAATATAAGTATTGTACTGCTCTTTTTGTAGCATGTGTTTTTATGGCGACTGATGTACTTAACCCAAATACAGAAAAAAATATTTTTTCACCTGTCAGGTATTGTTGAATGAGACCTCTGATGCAAATAATAAAGATTTTGTCTTTTATTATGTTTTAGTAAGTTTTCAGTGATCGGACAGACAAATGATTAATAAATAAGCTGAAATATGATCTTAAAGAGATTTACATTCATCAAAAATAACATCATTCTTAGAGTACACTTGCCAATAGCGACATATAACTGTGTTCTCAAATGATTAATAAATACGCTGTAATATGATCTTAGAGGTTTACATTAATCAAAAATAACAACATTCTTAAAACACACTTGCCACTAGCGACATATAACTGTGTTCTCAAATGATTAATAGATACGCTTAAGTATTTACAAATTCCTGTCTAGCGTAGCATAGAGTCTCTTACTGACAGGAGTGAATGGTAGGTGCCTCTCTACTCAGGCATACACCTCATTCAAATCATTCTTAGAATGAGGTACCGCTGTGTAGTGGCAGCTGTTACTGTTCAGCGCCACTAGTGACAGTACAATACTTGTGTTCTCAAATGATACCGCTACCTGCCATTTCCGGGTGCCAATCCTTAGTGGCTGGTCCACTTTGTACTGGCAGCTGCCGCTACCTGCCATTTCCGGGTGCCAATCCATAGTGGCTGGTCCACTTTGTACTGGCAGCTGCCGCTACCTGCCATTTCCGGGTGCCAATCCGCAGTGGCAGGTACACTTTGTACTGGCAGCTGCCGCTACCTGCCATTTCCGGGTGCCAATCCGCAGTGGCAGGTGGCGTCACCTTCCATTGGTGGCTGCCAGCTGCCCTTGTGGGACTAAACCCTTGCTGGTTGACTGACGCAAACGCTATTTACAGGCCGCGTTACCGCCGTTGCTATTTGTGCTATGCTTAACTAACCAAGCCAAAAGCAGTTTGCACAATCAAATAAGATAATGTTCATGACAATTAATAGACGTGAGACGATTACATGTCACCATTTCACATAATCTTTTATTGATGAACTGTCGGTTAAAACGCAAGGTCTTCGTTGCGTTAAGTTTACATACAAAACCGCGCAGTAATTTAACGCTCGACTGCGATCCCCTTGGCTGGGGACAACTGTGCTTTCGATAAACGCACCCCGGAGCGGGGATTTTAGGTGAAAACTGTAAAAAAAAATGCGTGAATAGTTTTGTTTATCGCATGTGTTTTGTTTTTGGAACAAGCGGTCCGTCAGCTGTGTATGACGGCCGAGAGAGGTGAACCTTCTGAACCTTTCCCGCCGTCGAAAAACCGCGTGGAGCCGCAGGTTTTTTTTCACTTAAGTGACAGCGTTAATTAAAAATTTATTTGGAATTCAGTTGTTTTATTATTTTAACTTAACACACACGTTTTATAATGTCCCAAATATTCGAGATGTTGTTCAAAAATAAAGTGGATTGTGTTCAATGGGAACAAGTGTCATGTACTGCTGGACAGCAAGTTGTTTTTTTTTTTTACCCAGACGTTTCAGAATAACACGGTATTGCTGCAAATGCAATACCGCAAAACCGTGCTATTTTTTGCTTAAGGTGTCATACCGTGACAATCTCATACAGGCCCATGCCTAATGCACACACGCCTATTTATGAGCTCGGCGGCACTCCTAGCTCCCCCCACGCGAACTAATTAAACGTATAATAATAAAAATCCGAATGAGATCCGGCTTTTTGTTTAAGGCTGTATCTGAGTTTTTCTAAAGCAAACAAGTGCACATGACTCTATGACCCCCCCAACCTTTTAAACGTTCCCGTTCTAGTGATGGCCGATTCGCGAAGGAATCGTTCTTTTTAACTCGAAGTGAACGGATAGAACCGATTCGTCCGAACGAATCGATTTTTAAATTATTCAAAAAAAGTTTCTAAAACTGTACTTTGGCTATTCAACATCCAAAATCATCCCCCGCGATTTCAGATTTATTTTTCCATGTTCCGGCCAGACTTGTCTTACCACTTTTACGTTCATTCTTTTGTCCGTCACTTTTGCGTTCGTAGACAGCTTTGTGTGATATGGGTGCAGTGTGGGGATTGGTGGTGGCTGCAGCGAAGGCAGCCCTGGCCTCACTGATCCTGATCCTGGTGATACTGTGGCGCCGGCGGCGGATCACAGAGAACGAGGAACACAGCAGGGGGGTGCCACTGCTCCTCCTGTGCGCCGCCATCTTTGCGCTCTGTGGAATCAGCCTGGCATACCTGACAGAGCGTGGAGAGAGCCTCTGCATCGCTCGGCGTGTCCTTGGGGGGCTACTGTTTGCCATCTGCATCACATATGTGGTGTTCCAGGGTGTGCAGCTGCACCGGTTGGCGCGGGGTGCCCATAGCCCGCATGCAGGTGCCCTGGTGGGGCTGGTGGTGCCCTTGGCTGTACTGGATCCTGAGTGGATCCTCCTGACTGATGCAGTGTCCAATGGCCAGCCAGCATGTGCGTACCAGTCGCTGGCCTTGGTGCTGGCCTCCATTTACGTGCTGGTCCTGTTCCTAATGCCACTGGTGGGCATGGCCTACAGCCTTTGGAACGAGCAGCAGCCGCAGCCTTGGAGATACAGGGCCAGATGGCTGCTCGTCACCTGCCTCGCCTCAGTCGTGCTGAGGTCTGCCTGGATGCCTGTCCATCTGTATGCCAGCGCAGCACTAGGCCTGTCCTCCATCTGGGAGGACCGGGCACAGGCGGTGATGTGGGTGGTGCAGGCCTGGCTCCTGTTGCTGCTGCAGGCTGTTCCTGAGGCCTACGCCTTCTTGCGGTCCCCACCACACCTGAGGGAGGACAGTGCAGAAGAGGGCTCTTCTCAGGTGTAGTCTGGAGGGAACAGCGGCTTCATGTTTAATGACACCAACTCAAGAAGACAGGATCCTAAAGGCACCAAGTCTGACAGCGAACTGCTGAGGCCGACACCAGACTGAAGTCCTCTACTTCCGACGACACTATTCCTGCCTGCCCGCCCTTTGCTTCTGTGATGCCTCTCCTTCCTGCCCTGTTACTGTTGCTTGTGATGTAAATAATATTGTGTACTTATTATGTGCATTTATCAGTGCTGTCAAACAAAATTTTTTATCAGACTAATCACAGGGTTGCCATGGATTAATTTAGATTAATTACGATTAAATATCATTCATTTTTAATCTATATTAATCGCATTTCGTTTAGCATGAGCAGACTCAAGAAAAAAGGGAATATATATGCACTTAACATGTTTATGGAACAAAAAGTCCCTAGCGACAAATCTAGCAACATTCCTGACAACCTTAGCTACTTTCTGTGCAACGTCACTGCCTCCCAGACGGAGCGATCCCTGGGGCAGTTCAGCTGCTGAGCTGATCACTCTGACAGACGGACGTGAACAT
>JAODKL010000036.1:12698768-12719727 GCA_026780765.1 Petrocephalus schoutedeni | reverse complement strand
TTTGTTTTGAAAAATAGCGCACAATGTTCAGCACATTCAACTTTGATTCCATATCAAGACATATATGTTGCCTTTCTTTAAATAAACATTTGTCAAATTTATAATGCTTCCTCGTATTTCTCTAGTTTAAATAATGCGCGTAAATGTATATGTAAATTTAAGTTCTGCCATTCGCTGTAACCACGAAAACGTGCTAACGCGCCATTTCTAATCACGTTAACGTATCAAATTATGCCGCGACGTGTTAACACGTATTTGCCTACACGTTTTGACCCTGATGGCTTTCCATATGAACGCAACGCGATGACGCGGTCAATATGCAAATTAGCACGTGTCGTCATCTAGCGACTTTCTGGGTACAGTTTATCTACTTCAGGTAAGAAATATTTGGCAACGCTGCATTTCAGAGATTTTGGGTCATTCTGCGCTGCAGGTGGGTTAATTGCATTAAAAATTTTAATCAGATTAATCATGATGATGGATTAATCCGCGTTAACGCGTTAATTTTGACATCCCTAATATATGTATATGTATATACATGATCCCATTCGTACATATGAAAAAGGAGTTATGAATCTTATCTCAAAGTCATACAAAAAAAAATCAGCATCATCACAGACCTGTGAAAGTTTGATATAATCTTTATATACAATATATATTTATATATATATACATTTTATATTAAACAAAACATATATGTTATATCTGTACAACTATGCAATGGTTTACAAGATATCTGTACATGAGTTTATAATGTATTCATACAGCTGTAACTAACTTCTGTCATCATTTCAGAAGTGATTAACATAATTTAATGTAACTTTTAATTTATATGAGCACAGTGGAAAAAATCAGGTGACCAAGAGAATGATCAGACTAGTACTATCACAATATAGCAATGCAGAGCCTGAGTGTCCTACAATTCTTTGTGAATATTTCTAGCGGATTCACAAGGATCTTCAATACAGACCAACATCATCAGTAGAAACAGACATTCAGGACCAAAAAAGATCCCGCTGTGGCACACAGTCTCGTGATCCAGTGCAGGGAGCTTGAGGTTTAGGGGAACGGAAGTTGGACTATTTCGCTGTGCTCCAACATGCTTCAGATCCATCATCTCTCCCCACAGAGAGGTCAACTTGCCACTGGAAGATTTCTGCCATCTGTGTGGACATCCGTGTCATTTCCACGTCATTAATGTTCAGGGAGCTGTCATGACTTTGCAGGGAGTTCGGAGGAGAGGAATAGTTCTGGCCACCAGGTGGCACTTAACATCTAGGTAGACGTGAAGCTCAGGCTTTGATGTCAGAGAAGCTGGTGTAGGTTTCACTGCAGCTGGAGGATGTGCTGAAGTCACCTGAGCCACTGCCTTCTAAACCACAGAAACAACAGCAACATCAGAATAGACTGAAGGCTAACCACAACAATGACAGGTGCCACAATCATCTAATGCGTCATTTTAATTAAAGTAATTATATAGATAAATTAATTACATGTTATTATTGACCTTCTATCTGTTTGGCAGTTATGGAAGATGAATGAAATAAAGGTTTGTCAATATGACCGGTTTATTTTACCTGAACTGCTAAGAGACTGCGCAGACTTGGACTGTCTGAGTAGAGGTGCCAGTTTAGAAGCTGCGAGCCAGCCCTCTTTGTCAGTTGTCAGGTTGCAAACAAACCTAAACCAGGCAAAGAACAAGAACATCATTCAAGTGGAACTGAATTAACTTCTGTAATATGACTGAATTATAATCCCAACAACTTGGGACCAGCTACAGTATGGGGCGCCATTTGTAAAGTAACTAAGCACTTTTCTACTTGCCACTTTTTCAACATTTAGTGCACTTTTATTACATTTAGCTAGAAATAAACATTGTTAAAAATCATCAAATTTTTTTCCTTTGTATAATATTTAAAAAATTACTTACTATATGTAAATATAAATATATGTCAATATGTAAATATGAAATTTAAATGCTGAATATAAATATTAAATATCCTCTTTAAATATTAAATATCACATATAAATGTTCAATGTTAAATGTAAATATTACATTATATATATATATATATGTGTGTGTGTGTGTTTAATCTAAGTGTTAAATGAAAATATAAATGTAAATGTTACATGTAAATATCAATGTAAATGTTAAATGTAAATGTTAAATGTAGACTGTAGAAGAAATGTTGAGAGCGTATGCAAGTACGTAATTTATATGTTTTTAAACACACGTGTCGGGTGGTTCTTTGCCTCCGAAGCCATGCGTTTATAAACATATAATGCACGGCTTGTTGTGCATTAACCCTTAAAAACTAGACATGGACCTAGTGTGCAGTAAGAAGCATTGAGATCACACATCGGCATACAGCTCACCACTGTCCGTCATCTCCTTCCTTCACCAGATGCAAGACATCTCCACTCTTCACTGACACCTCCTGGGGCTGCCCATTGTCATAATCTGCCTCCACTGTATATTTCCCAGGAGACTGGGGATAGACCACATTGTTATGAAATATGCAGTCACAGACGATTCAGTAGGTTAACAAAAACATACAACAACATTTTTATCTGCTTTCGCTTTGCCAATATCTACTAACACACACACACACATATACATATATATATATATATGTACCCTTGAATATACTGTATATCTCGATATAAGAAGCCACACGTTTGTTTGAAATTTGTGCAGCCAATCCCCAGGTTACGATGGAGTTACGTTCCAGTAAACCTATTGCAAGGCGAAAATGAATTTTAATACAATACTCCTAACTTAATAAACATCATAGCCTACCCTAGCCTACCTTATACATGCTTAGAACATTTACATTAGCCTACCATTGGGCAAAAGTCATTAACACAAAGCCTATTTTATAATAAAGTGCTGAATATCCCATGTAATTTATTGAATTTATATACGATGGGAGTATCCATCGTACAGTCGAAATATGGTAACACTGACCATTGTAACCCAGGGAGAGCCCGTACACAAAAATAGTCTGAACAGGCTACTTAAAAGCTAACAGAATATACAGTAACAGATCAGTGGGTGACCAGATACTCCGGCTCACCAGTTTCTTGCACTCTTCGTCCTCGGCTTCGGAGTTCACGGAGTCCTCAGCACTGGAGTAGTCATCGTTGTCCTCTGAGGCATCCGTTGAAGCCTTGGGCCAGTCTAGTAGAAGGGGAGGAGGAATAGAGAGGTATTGATTCAGGGAAGGTCACTCTGCTGGACCCCTAGACTGGGAAGCATGAGCATCAACCTAATACCTCCCCTTCACCCACACACATCCACAGGCAACTCTAGGCTTTATCTCCAGTAGGTGCAATAAAGGAGTAATAAAGCCCAACCAGTCATTCATCCAGATGAAAAATTGTAAATACATTTCCCACAAATAATTACACAGTGATATGACCAACAGAAGCCACATTTTCAGAATAAAATAAATAAAGATGCCCTATATAGGACAAATAAAAATTTGCAGATATAAATTGATAGCAGTGACATCAGGCAAACAGCTGGTGTTTACATTCCTGCTGAGATTGGAAGTGAGAAAGATGTTGGCGGTGTGAGGAGGTGTGGCCTCAGGGAACAAAATACCTCTTAAGGGAGTGAGGTCACTCTTAATCTCGTGCAGTTTGATTTTGTTTTCCGGGCTTGTGGGAGATCCTGGCAGCATGTTTGAAAAGCACAAAGATGCAGAACATCACAAACTCTGATGCAACAGAATAAACTATCAACCAGAAAATAAGCACCTAGGCTCAATGGAGGTGTGACTATTAGACAAATACCCCTAAGTACTATTATGCGTTTAATGCTACCAGTCTATGGCTATTTACATGGTACCTGGAACCCAGTGGAGCACCATGGGTAATGTTAGGCTTTTAACAGCAGGAAATTCAAATTCTGTCAAAGGAAACATGCCATATTTCACCTCTCATTCTGCAAGGTTTAATATTTTTCATCTGAAAGTAACAACTGACTAAATAAAATACAGTACTATACAATAAGTAAATATTAGCAATTTGTTCAATATGCAAGAAGCTTTTTGTCTTAAAAATTCGCATATCTGGAAATCGGCAAATTGGTTTCCATAGAACATTCCATAAAGTAAATTTGGAAAATCAGGTGTGTGTTTTTGTTTAAGTCTTACTTTGCATCTTGAGTTTTACCATGGTTACGCAGCAGGGTTTTGGTGATGCTTATCGGAAGGTAAAACTTTGCAGTAAAACTATTGAAATTTTCAGGATCTTTATTGTACTGTGTAACAGTACAGCATTTAATACCCTATGGGTTTGTAGTTATAGATCACTTTTGGACCAATGTCTAATATTCTTAATGTAGGAGCTCTCTAAAGAGGGTGCCATACTGAGGTGTAGCTTTACCTTTCTGCGTCTTCAGGCTGGTAAAACCTTGCAAAGTAAATCGCTTTTTAACTACAGTGGCCCTTTCTGTGGTCGGGCTCGTGACAGTCTCGTCTAGACAAGTTCGCAGCGGGAGCGAGGGGGCGGGAGAGGAGTGAGGGAGCGAGGAAGAAGACAGAGAAGCCAGGGAGGGAAGGAAAGCAAGAGTAAGAAAAGGAGGTTAGTCTTTGCATCAGAGGAGAGAGGAGAAGGCATGAAGAGAATCTCTGAGGAAAAGTCCCGAGGCTGGCTCAGTGAGAGCAATTTACAAAAAGCAGAACAGAAATTTCTGATTCTTAAAGGTAGATTTTAATCCGGTACAATTTTGCTCAAATTCTGCAAATTTCCCCTTACAGTCCGCTAGATGGATTTTCCTGCTATATTATCCTGATGTCCTGTATGGAGTTGTGTCACCATCAGCATGTATCTTACCTTTCACTCTGTCTGTGTTATGAGACTGTGAGGAGTTAGACTCTGGATCACAAACCTTCTTCTCCTCCATCCTCTTTATGCTTTTTCTGAGTGGACTGTGGAGGCAAAAGGTGCAACTTTATAAAAACGGGCAAATTTGTTGTTCGCAAGATGGATTTGGCATTTGGAAATGTTTGTCACATAAAATGAGAAACTCTCAGCCAGTGTGGTTCGTCAGAAAGTCTCACCTCAGGTTTGTAGCTCCAGAGGTCACAGCGAGAGACTGGAACAGCTGGTCCGGTGTCCTTTGCTGGCTGGCGTCTGAAAGGCCAAAGAACAAAACAATCCACAGGCTTTTAATGCTGCTGTCTAAAGATGGTCCCAAGAAAAAATATATTCATTCTGTGTATGACGCAGTAGCTGGTGTACAAAGTCCAAGACTCAATCTTCACATGAGAGTTCAAACACCACTTAATAAACTAAAACGATGTGTCGATCAGTCAGGAGTAATTCCCCGTAGACACACTTCTGAGGCACAAACACCAAACTTACCCTTACAGGCTTTCAGCTGTCCTGTTAGAACTTTTCTTATTTCATTCACCCAAACTGTCTTGATATCAGCTGTTGGGGCCTTAAAAGAAGGATGAGACGGGTCACTCCTCTTGCGTCCATGAGAAATTAACAGCTTTGCTTACTCTGTTGTCCTTCTATGGATGGCAGATAACTGAGTAGAGAAGCTTTCACTTGCCTGCACTATGTACACCTCCTCTCTGGAATTAGACCAGATCTCAAACTTCTTGCTGTCCCCTTTCGCGTTCTCTGTGATGCCCACAGCACTCATCTGTAACCGAGAGAGCAGAAGTCTCAGGCCTTCACAAAATTAAGCGAGGGAAAAGTCGCCGTCCATCCACGTCCAGTAGAACAGCCTCACGTGGATCCTGGAGACCCAGAAACCCCCCTCGAAACTTCTCTTCAGTCTTAACGTGACTTGTGAAACTCCCCGTCGCTCGGAGTCCCGCGGAGCCGGCGCCGCATAGCTAGGTGCCGCGGACTCACATTGAGCGAGTGCTTGAAGCTGTAGGAGGGGGCTTTCTCGTAGCCCTCCCCGCTCTCCTCCCTCCGCTTGCAGAAGAGCAGCGCCTTCTCGTGCAGGAAGAGATGCCGCTGCATTGGCTTGAAGCGGGCCAGGTCCTTCACTTTGGCGTGGCCCTTTTTGTGTTCTGTCCAGACACTGAATGAGCCCTGCATCAGGAGCCTCCCCAGGTCGCTCAGGTTACCCTGTCAGAAACATACAATTCTCTTATGCTCTGCCTTTAAGCTCAATGCCACACATGGAGACTGTATGATACCCATGCGCCCAATTCCTTGTCAAATGGCATCCTGTCCGTCTCGAGTCGATTGTCCCTCACCTCGTATCCAGTGATGGCAATGAGGTGCATAGAGTCATTGACGGCCTTCAGGATGCCCAGAATGGCTGAGAGCGCCTCCTGCAGGTCCTCCGCCCCCTCACAGCCTTTACTGTACTTTATCAGCTCCTATCAGGACATGCGGACACACACCCATGGTCACATGACATGACCTTACACTCAGTGGCCAATGGCATCTCAGGGCCAAAAGCAGTTTAGCCAGCAATGCCAGAGGAGAGTGGCTGACTTGTTAAAGGGACAGTTCACCCCAAAAGTGAAAAAGATATGTTGTAGAGGGGCTTTAGTGCTTTCTATAAATCTAGGTTGTTCTGCTGGGAGATATTGTCCGTAGAAATGCCGGGCTTCTCTCAAGTATAATGGGAGTGAAAGGCATTCTTTCTGTGGTGATTAAAGTACCGGAAAAAATACATTTGGAAAATTCAACAGCAATGTCTCCTACCAGAACTCGTGGCCTGGCTATTGAAGATAATCCACAGACTTTATAGTGAGTAGTTTACTGTACAGACTTTTTTTCTTATACCTAAATCCACACACCAGTCGTATCACTGCGCAAACATAACGGCTCGGTGGTTTTTTAGAAAACCCTCTGTGAATACAGAACTCGTCTACGCTAAAAGTGAATCTGCACATAACAGTGGGTCCTCCCCAGCACTCGCTAGGTATAGCCAATAAAGTGGCTACGGAGCGCCTTACTTTTCCGTTAAAGTTTAAAGCTTATATTAGCTAGTGCACTGGAACTGCAATGAAAAACATCAGATGAAATTCTCACTCTCAATAAGAGCTGGTACTTCGTAATCCTCTGCACTGGTTTCAACAGGTAGGAGTCCAGTCCCAGTTTGTGTTCAAGCTTTTTCTGACACTCCTATTCAACCAGAATAAAAGAAAATGACTGTTAAGAGGCGATGATAAAACAGTCTGAGAATGGATAAAAAGTGTGTAGTATAGTAGCCAATGATGACGCTGGTATAAGAATTATTAGCTAATGGAGTTTTACTTGATAACAAAATGTTCTGGGGGCAGAACAAAAATGATTGTCAAGGGATAATCAAATCTTGGGTCAGATGTTAATACAACCAATCAGATGTCTTGGTCCCACCTCTTCATTTGGACCGTCTTCCTCTACAATCTCATTGGATGTCTCTTTTAACCAATTACTTTTCCTTCTGCCCTGAGAATATTTTTTGTGTAAGTGAAACTCATTTTCATAGGACAAGCAAGTCGCGGGCCTGCATGATGAAATCCTGAAATGCAAGTAGCATCACTACACATAGAAGAAGATCAAGAGAAGACAAGAACATACCTAAAAGAAGGTCAATGTTAGGGAGGAGAATACGGGTGATGGACAGCGGTGAATTTATATGGGAGAATGAAGATTAGAGGGGAATGCTTGTGGAGGAAGGTGAAGGTAAGCGGACCTGGAAGAAGGCGCAGTCCGAGCACTGCCTCCACAGGCTCTCCGAGCGCGGCTTGTTCTGGCAGTACTTCTCGTAGATCTGAAGGTCAGCCATCTGACAAAGAGCAGGACGGTCAAACACACATCATTCAGCTCCAGTGGCTTTATTTAATACCCACACCGACTCACCCTCTGAAGAAAACAACGTCCCACCAACTCAGGGTATTCAGTGTATGTCTCCAGCTCTCTCAGAAAGTTCCTAGACAGACAGACAGACAGACAGATGGTAAGGCACAGTTGTTTTGCGTTAGACAGTGGTACAGTGCCCTCCACAATTATTGGCACCCCTGGTAAAGATGTGTAAAAAGCCATAAAATAAATTCATTTTATATTGCAGTAGTATAATCTCACACTGCCGCCTTGTGCCTGTAGCTTCCAGGATAGGCTCTGGACCCACCGCGACCCAAAATGGATAAGGCGGGTTGGAAAATGAATGGATGCATGGATAATCTCACACTGAACAATTTAGAAGAATCCAACCTTTTATTTGAATACATTTATTCATTAGAAAATAAATCCCCCATTAAGAATTAGTTGTTTACTTAATGTTTATAACAAAATCACCAGTGCCACAATTATAACACATCATGTAAAATAAATGTGACTGAAGCATATTCGTAATTTATACTTTACTTTTTTAAGTTTATCAGATTGTCTATGAACTTTTAATTAGTAATCCATGACTTCCTGTTTCCCTGGGATATAAATATGACATGGCACAGAGGCCCATTTCTCTTAGCCACTCTTCAAAATGGGAAAGACAAGAGAACATGCCATTCAAGTAAGCCATGGGTGTATAGATCCTCATAAGTCAGGAAACAGCTTCACGAAAATAGCTACTTACCATGTACAGTGCTATACAGTAATTCCTAACTGTGCTGTGAAATACTCCGCTGATAAATCATGATAAATCATGTTCCACGCATATACGGCAGCAGAAGATGAAATGTATGCCTTCATAAAACAGCCATACACAAGCTTGAGTTTACAAGTGTTACTCAATTGGATTTTAAATGATTTGCCCATTAAATCAACTGCCAACAAGACATTATGAATCTACAATGCATTTTAATCCACATGCCACCTAACAATAATAAGTACCACCCTGAATTTCTTACCACACAACAAAAAATGACATAAAACTGCAGTTTTTTTTAAAGGATCCTCATTCACTTTAACTGTAGCCAGTATCAAAGTCTCAGCAGCCAGAAGCAGTATGATCTCACCTCTTATGGAACTGGTATATCTCAGGCATGTTCCCAAAGAGGACGTCCCTCTTGTTCAACAGCACACTTGGGATGAGATGTATCATTGCTGGATTATCCATCTCTGCAGCATAGCCCTGGAGTAAAGCACAAATGGTTTGGGAGGAGTTATTTGGAAGCCATTCATCAAATATACTGCCTAACGGTGGCCACTATGTAGGGCGGGAGTTAGAAGCCAAACACCACAACACCTCGTCTCAGCACGAGGAACTTTATCTTACGTATAATCTATAATAAGTGAATATGGTTGGGCGATAGCTGAAAAAAATAATATGTGATCCATCCATCTCCCAACCCACTTTTCCTATCAGGATTGCAGGGGGTCTGGAACCTATGGGCATGAGGCAGGGAACAGCCCAGGATGGAGGGCCAGCCCATCGCAGGGCACACTCACACACCATTCACTCACACAAGCACACCTATGGGCAATTTAGGAACCCCAATTGGACTGTGGGGGGAAAACATGCAAACTCCACACACATGAAACCGGGAAGGATTCGAACCCCGGTCCCAGAGGTGTGAGTGCTAACCACCGCACCAGCATGCCGCCCTTAATATGTGATATTTAAATTTAAAAATACTTGGTTAAATGATTATAAGGAGCCGCAAAAAGTCAAACACACATACGCACCAAGCCAAGCACCAACGTCATAACTTACATTTACATACACTCAAACCTTCATGTACCATTTGAGGAATTAAAAATAATACCAAGGCATGTGTGTTTTTAAAACTGTGTCAGAAACTTAGGGTGGAAGGCTGAACTGGATGCAAATCATTAATCTTTGTTATCTTGCTTTGTGTGTAGCCTAACCTTACTTCCCTGACAAAAGTGGTATCGCCGGTTAGTAACTGTCAGATATCAACACTGAGACGTATGACATCGCTGATTACAGATAATATCGTCATATTGTCCAGCCCTATACGTGAAACAGTACAATGCATAATGTCAATAAATGACTACTGACCTGAAGCACACAGAGTAATTCCTCCACATACACTCTCTCAGTCTCCAACAGCTCGGTCATCACATGCCTGCAGACAAGCAAACCGCATCCAATCTCTCATCAGTGTTACTTTGTCCCATATCACACAATAATAAAAACAAAATAGTATGATCAGCTAATTTCAAACAAGACAATCATATTTCCACTTAAAACTTCAGAATAGCGCCAAACCTCACCGCCTTAGAATCGCCAAGTTCTCCTCTTCCTCGGAGAGTGATCCATGCTTGCTGCCGGACTGCAGATTAAGCTCTGCCTGTTATTTCACAGAGATAAAGCTTTGCTGAGACCATGCAGCATTTTACGGAGGAAAACACCTCCTGATCATATTACCAACCACCTTAAAAGACTCAGTGCTGGAGATGCAGAAAGCTTACCTTTGTAGAGTTTGTCCCATTAAGCGGGTCAGCATCACTACTGATTTTCTCAGGGCCAAGATGAACTGGAAGGGAGAAAAGAAATTCCCCACTGTAGAGGTACCATCAACACCAGCACATTACCATTGGTTAAAAGAAATAGTGCTTCTCCACAAATCGAAACTTTGACTATTAGATAATGAAATCAGTTATCTTCCATCTACTGAGTGTAATGTGAAAAGCGTTGTGCATACACCATGCTTTCTGTGTGCTGGCCTTGAATATGACTGGTTTCCACATGGCGGCCCTGCCAAAAATTCCATTCCAGCTCTTTGAAATTCACACTGTACTGTGTTTCACAGAAGTGCTGCCACAGTTCTGTGGTAGTTTTTACATTTCCCCTCTAACCCTTGGGGTGCATAAAAATTATTCTGTGCAGCGCTGAGGGTTAGGGATATGTTTGGAAGGTTATAGGTTCAAATCCCATGGCAGGTAAAGTAATCCTATCCCTGGCTGACCCATGAGTAAAGCTCTAAACCCCTATTGCTCCAGAGACACTGGCGGACTTCGGGTGAAGGTGCCTGCTAAGTAAACGAATGTTTCCTAAGTCTCCATCGCTCTCAGTTGCTGAGTGTTCACCACAGGCTCAGGACTTTTGAGACTGTGCCCCCCAACACAGTGGAATCTAGCCACTGACTCTCTGGCTTCATTGCAGCTCTGTTATGTTGCTTTGAAAATTCACAGATCAAACTGTTCATTGTCAGACCTCTTCTGTTGCTGACGCACTGCTATTTGGCATCCAAACTCACATGACATAGATGACTTTTTACGTGTGTGATATTTTAACTATCTACTTTGGAGAGTGATGAGGTAACGGCCAACTAATCCACCAGAAGATGGAGATAAGTTGAAAGTACAAACGGGAGTGAGTGTGGAGAAGCGAGCCGGCCAAGGGCTCACCAGGGGAGGAAGCTGTCGCCTTCATAGAGGCCTCCGGGGTGGGGGCTACGGGCTGGACAGGGCGAGTCTGCTTGGCGGCCAGCTTCTTCAGACTGACACGGCGCTTGTCAAACATCTCCTCCATGGACACCTGTTTCTGGAACACCTTCTCCACATGACCCTACCACGACCAGCAGGGGGCATATGCAAAACATGAGCAACCGAGCCAGTGAAATGAAGATACACTGCAGAATGCACAACGCCAACATTAAGGCAACATTTGAGTGAACATTTATGTCCTGTTTTCCAAGATAAACAGTTTATTTTTCCCTAGGCAATGTCACTGTCATCCAAGTGATATTTTTTTTTAATCTAGTTGCTCATCATCTGCTCAGGCTACAAGGCTCACCCTGAATTCAACATTCAGCACAGCATCATAGTCCCTCCAAATGATGTCAAGGTCTATGTGCTGACTCTGCTGCCCCCTTGTGGTGAGGTAGTGCTCTAACTCCTGCAGTGCAGACTCCGCCCCGTCCTGAGACTGGCACTTGTCCACAGGCTGGGAGGCGAGCAGATAGATGCCATCCTCACACCACTTAGCGACCTGTTGAAGGAACAAATCAACCGAGATGTTTTAGCATCCGCAAGCAGAATCGAATCAGAAAAAGCAATCAGTTCAGATCCAATACAAATAAGCCTGGGATCACCTGTCATGTAACAAATGATGGAAAACAAATTTTACGAAAGCAAGTTCCGAAAAGAAGACATTCCAGTTTATGAATCCATGTCAGAATATACTTTTCAAAGTACCAACTATAGGAAATAATCACTACCGAAGAAATGGCACAAGAAGAAGACTGATTGCAGTATGAAGTATGTGCCCTGAAATGTTTATGTCACAGAAACATAATAATTATACATAGCAAAGCAAAAGGACAGCAGATGAGCATAAATAGGTCTATTCTGTGAATGACGCTGATTATATTTAAAGCAAATCTCTGTTTGCATGAATTGGCTTTGCAGGCTGCTTGTGGACAGCACCGGTGTATAAAAAAGGTCCGGTTGTCACTTGTGTGGGCTGTGCATGTAAAGGGCGTAACCTTCTCCAGGCTCTGGTACAGCTCCATAGCTTTCAGCAGGTGGGTCTTCTTGGCCTTCAGGTCTGAGCTGAGGTCCTCGCTGGTGGCCCGCAGCTCGCTGCACTTGGGCAGGATGTAGTCCATGGCATAGTGGGAGCTCTCCACCAGCTGGTCGCCCTGACAGGCTAATTCCTGGGCTCGCTGGAGACAATCCTGTATCAACAGTTTAAACGTCTGGTCATGTCCTCTAGCAGCTATATTGACTGAAATACTTGTCCCACACAGCTGGGGCACGTGGGGGGTGGGGGTGTTTTCCTGGACCCTGGATTGGGGAGGGTCAAAGGGGACTCTGCCCCATTCAGCAGAATATACAGAGGAGACCCACGGAGGCATTTTGTCCGAGGACTCAGAATTCTTTGCTACGCCCCTGAATAAAGCATAAGGCGGAGGGTTGGAACACACCTTGGAACACACAGGGACAGGATGGCAGTCAATCGCAGGGAATGTACATCCACACGCTCACACGCACATAGGCACCACCATACACTGGGCTATGGGCATTGCCTTTTAAGTGCGATAGGAAACCAGAGCATCCAGAGGAAATGTGCAAGGCTGGGTAAGAACATGCAAACTCCACACAGAGCAAAGGCCAGATTTCAACCTCCAACTGTACAAGGCATAAGTGCTACCAATTAATATATTTGAAGGGTATATATATATTTGAAGGGGTTTGTTAGAACCATAGATAATGATTTATATATAATATATTACACAATATTAAAAAGTTTAATATTTGTCTTATTTTTTATGCTTATAACTGAATATTTCATTTAAGCTATAATATTTCTACTTCTGTTAATAATGGTGTGTAAATTTTGAATGTTTTTTTGTGTTTTTAGTCTTTGTAAAGTGTATTTTAGTCACATTTATAGATAAAGCTTTTTCGTTGCATTTTGCTACATTGCACATACCATTATTCGACTCCGAACGCTTCAAGGAATGGTGCAGATATTGGATCTGTCGCCATAACATTGGTACATATTCACCCTTCAAATGTACACTGCATATGAAGTAGAGATGGTAATGGTATGAAAATTTTATATTACGATTATAGTGACCAAAATTAGCACAGCATTTTTAGAATGGGTTTAAATATCTAATTAGCCGGAAAGAGCCCTGCAAACTGGAGTCTTTATTGTCCTGTCTTGTATGTCCTGTATGTTTTGCTCTAACAGGGGTCAGTGTAGGATAATGAGGCAGTGCCTTACACAGATTGTCTCCTCGTGGCTGCTGACATCTTTCAGCAGGTGCTCCACATGAGCTGGGCCAATTCCGACTTCCCTGAACATGGGCCTCTTCAGGTATTCTGCCAGAAGGTCCAGTTGCGTTTGCACCTGTGGAGATAGCAGCAAGCACGGTCAGCGTGCGCGTCAGGTGTTGGGTTCAGCCCGCCCACTCATGCTCAGGCCCCGCCCATCCCAGACTAACCCCGCCCCTTCCCTCACACTCACCTCCAGGAATTTGTGCTCAAAGTGACGGAGCTGCACACACTGCTCCAGCTTGGTGTGGTGCCGTTCCCAGAACTCATCAAATGCTGTCTCGGTCTCATCCAACTGGGACAGAAGCCTGTGAGATGGGCAAGGTTTCCCTCAAGCTCATCAAATGCAAAGCCTTAAAATGCTTAGTCAGCCATCACAATATTCAATGTACCTCACTTCAGACAATCATCATCAAGACATCATAGTATGACTCCAGAAAGCTCTAGTAGATGTGCCCACCAATCTCCAGTATCTGATCCTAAATATGATTGCTGAATTGTCTAAAACAAAAACTGTTATACTTTGGGACCGACTAAACTACCATCACGTGGTAGGAATGAAGGATCTGTTTGAACATCCACAGTCTTGCAATTGGCCACAGTACCGGCTCACCTCTGCACGGTGCTCAGGTTCTCCAGCTCGTCCTCGTTCATGCTGTAATCTGGATCCTTCAGCAGAGGCTCATTGATGCTCTCCAGCAATGTATTTCCCTGGCTGAGGGCAACCACCAGATCCTCCTGCAAGAGAAATGCACAGGAGTCTCCAAGAGATCCCCACACACAAGGGCGTCTCTGTGTTTTCAATATTGGGGGGACAGGGACAGATCCATAAAGTGACTGAGTCAAATCTGTCTGCCCCCATCCTGTATGACCTTGCATGTTTACCTGTGCATAGGCTACCCGTCCCTTTCAATATTAACTGTGTGCATTTTGTTTATGTGTATGAAACTGAAACGTTTATTCCATTCAGTCAGTAAGTTAGATGAGAACGGAATTCACTGCTGTTTTGAATATTGGGCTGGCTGTGTCCTATCAGCCCTCCCCATGGGTAACTGTAACGACTACACGTATTTATATACAAACATTGGTGGAGGTACTGTACTTGGCCTTCAATTCTTTATCTTTTATTTAATCACAAAAGAATATTAATTATATGTCATAATAATATTCAATGGTTATTCAATAAGTATATCACTTGTAAAATCTAAAACAAAACAATATTTAGTCCGGTCTTCAAGACCAGCATTACAGACGTGGTCGATCTTGTCCATACCTTCATTTTGTCCTTCTTCTCGGTGTGAGCATCCAGAAGATCACTGGTGGCCTGGATGTCTCTGGGGAGCTCAGTCTCAGCCAGTTCTGTCCCAAACGACTGGAGTGCCTGGGCGGTCATCTTCACCATCAATGCGAAACCCTCAATGGCCTGAGGCAGACATGAGGATGGAGTCTGACCCATTTATGATTGTAATATCAAACATGCATATGTTACCTCATGCCAGCACGCCATCTCATAAATATACAAAACTAAACAAATACACCAGCTTCCAGAAATCCCAAAGCAGTAGCATAAAAAAATAACGAAATGCATGTACTGCTTTTCGTGCATTCTGTGACCGAAGTCGAATTGCATGCGAAGTTCAGCTCTTATTTTGAGTATTTTGAGCAGGGCTTACAGTTCGGTGTGAAATCCACTTTTCATGGCAATACTCCTGGGTGCCCCCCAGCTCCTGTGTCAGTTGAGTCCTGTCAATGAAGCTGTGGAGTTCAGTCACGGAACTGAGCATGATCACCTGCGAAGGAGCAATGTGAGAAGGCCAGGTGCTATGTGTGCATGCCTCTGAAGGTCCCCTCGCTCACAATCAGAAGACAGCTCAAGAGATTCCTAAAGAGATTCCTATTTAAAATGCAAAATCCATTGTTTAAGAGGGGAAACTTACTGGCACCTTCATTTTAAAGTCATCCTTGTTGAACGTGAAATAAAGGTCGGAGAAGGTGCGATGGAGGAGGCTTATGGGACGCAACAGCAGGACCACCTCTAGGTTCCCTGGGAATGAGCTCTGTGGAGAGAATAGAGACAAACGATCATAACACTGTTTCTGACATGAACACAAAGGTCTTGATAGGACAGGAGGCAGCACCAATGGCAGAGCAAAAGATGAGCTGAAATATCGGCCAAATCTAGCCCTGGGAGACTCATGACCCTAGTATATTAGACTATTGCAATTAGATATTGCAACACCATTTAGAAGGCATTACAAAATAAGCTACCAGCCAGCCTTCCAGAACTCATTCAGAACCACATTCCATGGTACTGATTGCAGTGAGTGTGTAAGCTTCCAAGAGCAGGCAGAGAGAAACATTTTGGATTTTTAATCACTTCAAACCTAAAAACTAAAGTTATAGAATCCATATCTGACAGCATGCATTCATCTGTCTTCCATAACTGCTTAAATGAGTATTCAGGTTACGGGGAGCCGGGAGCCTACTGGAGTAAAACAGGACACGAGGCAGGGGATGCTCTTGATAGGATGCCAGACCTTTGCAGAGCACACACTAACACACAACAGTCACACAGGATGGAAAATTTCGAGGTCGCTACCCTGAATTCCCTAGACAACTTAGTCACAGTGCATAATAATAATTAACACCTAAGGAACAATAATCCATTACCAGGTATCATGGAAACCCTGCACACCAGTAACTAAGAGTAAGTTTATTAGCTGGCTTTTAAATTCTTTTAATTTCTATAGTAAATGTCCACCTGAAATTCAACGTCCTTCAGAGCATGAAAATGTGCTACGTAATGAAAACCTGAGGACAGAACAAGGTTTCCTGGTTCCTGTGAGATCCCCTTGGAGAGCAGAGGCCTGAAGCTATCCATGGTTCCTCAGCCGCAGCCCTCAAAATTTCGTACCCGCATACCCACACCGAATATGACATTTTACAGATTCACGTCTGAGTAGCACCTGAGTAGCATCTTTTTAAGAAGGTTTTTTTAAATGTAATATCCTTGAAAATGCATCAGCAGTGAGTGAAGCATAGGTCTGTTGCAGTTTTTTAATGAATTTAATCACGAATAGATGTTATAAATTTCTCAACCAAGACAATCTTCTCTGAGGCTTGATATGGTTCACTTATTTCATTAATTTTGAGTATATTGCTTGCTAATTTCTCACGGCGCATCTGCTGTCTGCTTAAACTGGACAGTCATAGTTGTAGACTCTCACAGTGTGACATTTACATGCACACACACACACACACACACACACATTTGTATTCCTATCTTAGTGAGGACCATCCATTCATTTCAAAAGGAAAACCCCTAATCTCAATCATGACACCCTTAACCCCTACCCAGCAGTAGCCTTAACCACGAGTAGCCAAACAAAATACAAGATTTTTGGCATTTTTACTTTTTTGATTGCATTAACAGATTTTTATAAAATGTATAAAAAGTCTGAAAGAGTGGGGACTGAAAAAATTACCTCACTAGTCGTGTTTTTTGAGGATTTGCTATACCTGGGAGGCCCTCTGTGTATACTATAATGACAATAAAGCTGAATTCGGTTGATTTTAATAGAATGTAAAGCTCTCTGTATATCTCACCATAACATCTCAATGGGATTGAGGTCTAGGCTATGACTTGGCCATTCTAAAACCTTGATTCTTTTTCAGCCATTCAGATTAGCTGCTGCACTTACGGTCATTGTCCTACTGCATAACCCAATTTTAGTCAAGCATTAGCTGTTGGACAGATGGCCTCACATTTGCCTCAAGAACACTTGTATAAAAATGAGTTCATGGTCAACTCAGTGACGACAAGATGTCCAGATTCTTTAGCTATGAAATCCAGTCCAAATTATTGCTTCTCTACCTGGGTGTTTGAAGGTTGCCATGAGGTGTTTGTTCGGTTTGGTTGTTCGCCAAATATGGTGATGTTCATTATGACCAGAGATATCCACTTTTGTCTAGTATTTCCAAAGGACAGTTCCGTAGATCTTATAGCTGGTTCATGTTGCCATATTCTCATTGGGGTGAAGGGGCTTACCTCTGGCTTGTTCAGTATTATTCTCATCTTAGTGTCATGAAGATTAATACATGTTCGTCTTGTGTTTTCTTTTTATTCTTGAGCATTATGTGGGCTGAGCTTTCTGTAACGCATAGCCCTAGAAAGACTGACAATTATCTTGAATATTCTCCATGTAAATGCTTCTCTCCGTAGGGTGAAAGACGAGATTGTTAGGAAACAGCCTTATTACCCTTCTGAGATTGCTAAGTACATACTGCTGTAATATTCTAAGGGAGTGTTTCCCAATCCGGTCCTTGGGGACCCACAGCTGGCCCATGTTTTTGCTCCCTCTAACCTCCCTGCCAGGCAGTCCACATTTTTGCTCCCTCACAGAGCAGCTTGGAACGAAGTACAACACTTATCTACATCCCTTAGTCAGTCACACAGACATTAGGCAATAGATGTACACAAAATGAGTCATTATTCCAGGCCTCGATTCACTCTTCTGCCCTCTGCTGGGACTGCAGCCTTCATCAAATAAACCAGCAGACTTGATAAAATTAGCAATCGCACCCTCTTCACAGTCATGCCGATACATGCTGCAATCTGCCCAGGCGTAACCTCTCCCTGTCTCTGCAGAATATGTGCTGTGGACATTGTTTCCTGACACTACGCTAATTTTATATCACCTTCCCCGCAGGTCACAGCAGAAGCGGCCCGTCGCGGCGGCGATCGCTGTTCGGGTCCAGCGGTCCTCGCAAAGATGCGCAAACGCATACGAGCCGTGCTGGAGAACGGAATCGCAAAAAGACTGGATATCCCTCCCACATGCTAATGTTTCGGGGCAGCTGGAGAGTTGGATCCGGAGCTGTCCGGAAACCAGCGGTACTGAAAACGCTGCTTCACAGCACGACAGTCCCCGAGAACACACCAGGAATGCAGTTTATCTAATAATTATGAATGAAAAGAGTAATTAGCTGTCATTCAGCTACATGCAGGCATGATACGGTGCAGTACGATTACGAAAACACAGAATTCAAATAATGTAAATCAAATAAACATGACCACAATATGTAAATCCGAATTTAAGCAACAACAAAAAAAAAAATCAAAAAATCTAAAACTAAAATCCTTAAATATATTTAAAGTTTACGAAAGCACTAATGTAAAAAGGCGACTCACACCGAGGAAATCTACACTATCTTTTCATTTATTTAGTGGGCGTTTTGTAGTACGCATTACTAGCATAATTTTAGCGTTTTAGTGTTTTTTACTTGATATCCATTCATCCATAAATGCATCCCTCCGGATAAGTGGGCCCTAAATGTATGGTAAGGTAAATCGGACTTGCTTAAGCGTTTGTGGAACTGATCACTTACGCCGGTCGAAACCGTACCCGCATAATACAGCGGAGATATTAACGGGTTTGCTCAATGTAGCAGCTTGGATATTTCTACAAACAAGCAAGTAATAAGTAACTCAAAAAAGAAAAAATGTAATAAAGGAGAGGGAAGGCAAAGGCAGAGACGCGATGAGCTAGCAGCGCGGAGAGTTAAAGAGGAGAGCGCAGAAGGAGCGCAATGTGTGAGGCTGGAGATCCTGTCCTTCAGGGCGATCAGACCAGGGCAAAAAAGAGAGAAGATGCCAATTCCCCCCCCCCCCACACGCAGAGATGGCTCCGTAAATCATCTCGGCTTAAGCATTTTTACGGAGAATCGGGCTCCGTGCGACCGGAGGAAAAAGCCACAGCTTACTGCACCCCGTTGCATCATTTCAGTAGATGCTGACATTCTGCAGGCTGCAGCATTTTGCAGTTGGGAGGGGGCGGCTTGGTGTATGTCTGCAGCACAAAACTGCGAGGTACACAATGGAGCTCTGCACGGGAGCACTCGGTGACCAGGCAGGATACACTCAGATCTGTGCCCTGCCTCTTAAAATATGCAATTTCACATGCAACCGGGATCTTTGTAGAAGGTCTGGCCAGCTGATTACAGCTGGACCCATTGGGCCAGAATGGGAGAAATTCTGCTCTTTATTCAATTTAAAAACCATGCATCCCATTTCTTTGCCCACTCACCCCGTGTAAGAGTGCAGGGGCGCCTGGAGCCTGTCCCAGGCAGTCCAGGACAGCTACGTTTAGTTAGCAGATGCTTTGATCCAGAGCAGCGCACAGCTGACAAAGCAGGGTCAACCAGCCCCCAGAGCGGTCTGGGCTAAGGGTCTCGCTCCAGAGAGCCTACTGATGAAGTCAACCGTGGGATTTAAAATGGACACCTTATGATCATGGCCACAGAATCCAGGACTACCAAAGCTACACACCACTGATGGATGGGGACCCCCCCCCCAACCCAACACACTTATTTACAGACACAAAATTGAACTGAACTTCCTGTTTTTGGGGAAGAACTGAACTCAAGGAGAGCAGGCAAACAGCACACAGAGCCAAATATACACGCACACTGACTTCACAGCCTCATGCTGTATACACACACACAGACCTCAATGACTTCACAGCCTCATGCTGTATACACACACACAGACCTCAATGACTTGTACGCGGATTCACACACTTACTGCACAGACTTATACGGGTATATACACCCCTAGACTGGCACTTGAGTGCCTTCTGGAATGCAGCTGAGCAGAAGATTAACAGTGAGTCACTTGAGTCTCAAGCGTTCATATGCTGTATGACCACAGGAGGCCCAATGCCATAAACACACGTCACACTTTCACTGGCGAGTTCTCGGCACCGTCCCAGGAGTCAGGTGGTGCGCACGCCTACACACATATACTCGCACTGTCACATACCCATTTTGAACATTTTGGACAAATGGACATATTTGTTACATATTACACTGGCACACACATTCATATTTGCACTCAAAATAAAACATAACTCAAATGCACATGTATTCACACACACACACACACACGTGCATGCATGCACACACTCAGGGCTGAAGCTCACCGCGATCCTCAGCAGGGTCGCCTTCACGGACGTCCATTTGTCCAGCCGCCGGTCAATGACCAGGATGAACCCGACCGTTGCCGTGGAGACGCTGAAAGGGAAGAGCAGGCAGTCCCCATGACCAGCGACAAATGCGGATTGGCGTGCGTTAGGCGGTGGGGCTCAGCGCGCGCTGAGTTCCCCGCCCAGCCTCGGCTGAAGGCTGCACCTCCTACAGGCACATGCCGGCTTTCTTATGCAGTCACGTGATGGGGAGGGGAACCCGGAGGCTTCGTCGAGATGCCATGGAGGGCGGGAGTGGGGGGGGGGGGGGGCGG
>JAODKL010000036.1:12658677-12672829 GCA_026780765.1 Petrocephalus schoutedeni | reverse complement strand
CAGAAATCGAGACTCATCAGACCAGGCAATATTTTTCCAATCTTCTATTGTCCAATTTTGGTGAGCCTGTGCGAATTGTAGTAGCCTCAGTTTCCTGTTCTTTGCTGACAGGAGTGGCACCCGGCGTGGTCTAATAAAGTGCCTGGTGAGTGTACACACACACGTATTGAAAGCTATTCCTACTTTACAGATTCAAATTAGACATATTATTAATAAAACATACGTTAATTATCAATATATATATTCTCTCATAGTATACTTGTATAGTGATTAAAAGTTTTCGCCAGTAGTTCTTTATTGAAACTGGACATAAAGACAAGTTAGTAAACATATAAGCCATTTGGTTTTCTGAAGCTATCTATCCTAACAAAATCACTACCGGCAAAGCGTTTTGCTCAAAACTGAACAATTAATTGGAGTGCACTTCCTGCATTATTTGTACGATCAGTAGGCATGATCAGTTTGACTGCAACCTAGTCGAATCGTTAAGGCACGACGGCGTTTGCGATAATGCCGAAATGTGGGCGTGTCGCCGCAGCGCGCATGCGCAGACGCCCCCCGTGACGTTAAGCGCACTTGAAGAAAAGCTCGCACTTGCCCACTACTGGATTAAAGGAACGGCGAAGGTGAGGGGGAACGGAGGACATGGGAAAAAAACGTCGGGATGCAATTAGACGGAGGAATCCTGCCTTGAAACCGCGAACAGCAATCATTTAAAAGACAGAAAGGGATCCTTGTAAGGGAGCTATATATGACGACACCCAAAAACTATGAGCATGCAGTCGCACTGTGCTGTCACTTATTGGGAATTCATAGGTGACACTTACATATGAAATTGGAATAGACAAGTGGGACGCATTGGACTGAAGGAGTAGCGTGTCTCTCAGCCATGAATCTAAAAGCAGAAATGCGTGTCAGCTAGTGTTTCTAGCTTAGAAGGAAAAGCAATACTGAACAGAAGAGTAATGCAAATGGATTTCAGCATGCTTCGGAATTTAATCAGCAGATACGTGAGTACTGTAGTTATGTGATGCCATTTCTTTGCACAACGCGCGTTTTCCATAAAGCAACTTGTTGGTTAGCTGCGTATTTCACGGATAGTATTTATGACACATAGAATTTGATTCTGCGCCGCATTTGATGACAATAAAATATACTACATTGTCCATATGTTTTAAATAAAACATTATTGTTTACTGCGGCTGCTTGCCATGTGAAGAGGGGACGGTGGGTGGGTTTTCAGTAGGTTAATTCATTAATTTCAAAATGACCGAGTCAGCTGAAAACTTATGTTGACTGTAATACCTCACAGCAGAATATTGTCGGACATTTTCAAGGGCCGATAAATGTATATTTGCCATAAACAATTAATCCGTGCTTAATATCAAATCATTTTTTTTTAATTTAGGAAGCAATTTTGAATATATGTCTTTTCCGTTCCGTTCATTTGTTGCGTATTTACTGACACAAATTGGAGACTGTCAATTACGGCGATGGCCACAATACTATTTATTGTTAAGTTAATTTAATTAATGGTGCGTTACACAATCATTTGAAATGCAGTGTGCGTTTCAGTTGATGTAACTAACCACAAAACGTTAAGGGAAAAAATAAACCCATTATTACTTTTGCAGACGAATGGCTAGCGAACATCCCGCTTGCCGACACGTCACTTATACGAAGGCGTCATGAAAATGTTGCACCTCTATATTTGTAAAATGTATCTTATTTGTAGGAAACCTTCACATAAAAACAAAACGTTTTACGAAACCCTGGGCACCATAAGAGCAAATGCAGACATTTATATTGAAATTCCAACTGGCAGACCAAATGTATTGCTAAAAACGTTAGGAATCTTGCATATCCTGCGTCGCATTTGTGAAGTGACAGATTTAATTGACTTGTCCGCCTAAATTCATGAATTAATACGTCACAAATATGCAGTTCGGTGGAAAAGAGACAAAAATATAATTGATGGAATATGTTTAGCCTAAATCAAATAGGGTAACTGTATTCAGTGGCATTGTGCCCATCAATTTAGATATGCACGTGCCTACTCAATATTTTGTAAAAATGTAAGGTATAAATTAACTGTTCAGCAGAGGTATTCAGCATTTCACATCCAGAATGTGAAAATCCAGACCAAGATTTGGTTTTAACAAAGATTTTGTTTCAACCAGTTCAGTACTCTGTGAGCTTGACTTTTTCCGTTCAACTGGTTGGTTGGAACAAACTCTTGGTCTGGATTTTTACGTTACACGTCCGTTATTCGGTAAACCAATATCATGCCTATATTGACTGAATAACACGTCGTTAAATCTGTAGTAAGTTTGCAGCCAGGGTACTATGGCCAATAAGCAAGCTTTCTCTGTTACATTGCCTCTCTAAATCCCCTCCCTCATCCTTCCCTGGGTAATCTGGCCAATGAGAGAGCTTCCTCCATCAGATCACATCTCTTAATCCCCTCCTCCAACCCTCATCTTTCCCCAGGTAATCTGGCCAATGAGAGAGCTTCCTCCGTCAGACCGCATCTCTTAATTCCCTCCCCCATCATTCCCGTCTCCTACCGATAACTCTACGCATCATCAAGGAGTTGTCACGTTGCAGTATTCGTAACTGGCATCTCAGCGGCAGTAAACATGGTTAGCTAGCTGTTTACAATTTGGGCCCCATGAATACATATCATATTGGGCCCACAACCCAGGACAATCCAGGTACACTCCAAAATTTTTAGGGTCCCTGTCAGTAAGGGGCCCTTGGAACCTTCGTAACCCCCACTCCCCCTTTATGGCGCCCCTGCGTGCGTCTGCTTGGGGTAGCTAGCTAATCAATGTTCTTGCACATATGTGCGTTTCCCAACTATGTTAGCAACATAGCTGGAACCATGAGGCTGAATGGGTCCAACTATGCAACTTGCTAGCAGGAGCTTTTGGGAAATGCACCCACAGATCTAGACATACTGTAAAGCTATGTTATTAACTTATGTTAATGTTAGTTAGCTAATGTAAGGTAGATGGCAGATCCAACACATTTTGTCGTTTTACCCATATGAATTACACTGTCCTTCAGTATTTGTTAACTAGCCACAAACAGACGAAATCCCTCATCCTCCCCTACAGAAAATGATTGATCGCAATCTTCACTGTTTCAGTAGTAGCTCTAGTGCTATTAACTTTCATTATTGATAAAGATGAAATATCTGACTTTTCCGGTACGGTAACCAATATATTGTGCATCTCTTCCTATTGTTTGTTCCATCATCAGAAAGACAGTATGTACGTTATTATTGTTATTATATGATAATATTAATGGAATAGTTCAAGAATCTTGAGAGAAAATCACAATATCGATTCTGAGTGAAAAAAATCGTGATCCATATTTACCCGGAATCGTGCAGCCCTACTCACATGTGCTGCATGCATTTTTTTAATTGGGTGAGTAAAGATGGCTGTGCAGAATTTATTTTGGAGTAAAAAGTAGTTGTTTGGCTCAGAAATGTAAGTAAAAGTTGCATCATTTTAAAGTACTCAAGTAAAGAACAAATCTTCTGGAAACAAACTTAAACACATTAACGAAGTATTTGTACTTTGTTGTTTTACTCCTCTGAAAATACCACATTTGGCTAAATTTGGTTTACTTCAGTAATTGTGTGCACGTGTTCTATTAGTGTGAATCTGTAGTCCAATGTTAATATCTTCATTTTGCAATATTGCATTGAAAGAAAACATAGTGCCATATGCAGAGACGCTTGTAGTTATAAAGTTGGATGCCTAGGGGAAAAACATGATAAAAAAAACACAAAGAGAATTAAATGTGTAAATTACTCCCCCTGGCAATATAAAGAGAGACTGTAGTGTTGAGCTGAAGCCAGCCGTCTCTTACGTGGCTGGTGAGAGGGTTGCCAGATCAGGAATTTCTGGGCTCCTGGAAGGCTGACTTCACCCTGACTTGGACTGTGGTGATGCCTGCTGACATGGTGATGAGGCGGCAGAGAGATCAGAGAGGGAAAAGGAAGAAGGGCAGGGAGAAGCCCACCATAAAACTGGCAGTGTTAATCTAACGCTGGGAGAGGTCATTTGATGACAAATATTAGTCCTTAAAGTGAAAGTGCCGTTTCCTTTGTGTCCTGGACACTCGGCACCCTTCATCTTGGATGTGTCTTTTCGGAGCAGGCTGTTAAGGTGCACGCGTGCCCCCATCACACTGGCTGCAATGTAGCATGTCCAAGCGACATGAACAGAGGCACCGTGACACATTACACCACTTCACACGGGTGTGCATTTGTTTGCAGGCACATTTCAGTCTTACAGCTCATAGTTATTCATTATCACAGGCAGGAGCTTCACTAGAGATATATGAAAGGGGGTCTATTGGAAATGGGTTCTCACAACTTAAACTAATTAGTGTAAATTCTTTTGACGGGCTAAAGCCTCCCTGAAATAGCCGCGGTGATGGGAGATGGACTATATGCATTTCTGAAGAAGAAAGTTGGATAATGAATACAGATGATAAACCAGAAAGCTCTAACCAGGATCAGATCTACCCCTTTTCAGTGGTCCTAGGCAAAGCTTTACTTGGGAGCCCCCCCCCCAAAAAAAAAAAAACTGATGATCATTTTACTTACTCTGCAACACAGGAAATTCGGGGGCTCTACTCAACTGCCGATTTTGCCTATAGCTATGGCCGGCCATGTTTCTGCCTGTGCAGAATAATTTTCATTTGATCTATATGGTTTTTAAGTTTATGTAAAGATTCTTATTTATAAATTATATATATATATATATATATATATATATATATATATATGAATATATGAAATGCATATTTTTTCATGATTTTTGTCTGGGTCCCCTTGTGCCGACAGGGCCCTAGCTGGCCGCCTAGTTTTCGTACGCCTGGACCGGGGCCCGACTTTAATGTGGTTTTGCAGATTAAGCCAAACACACCCACAAGCATCGCCTCTAAATGTGCACATTCACTGCAGATAATAATGTAATAAAACGGCAGCGGCCTTTAATGATACAGGCCATTGATTCTGGCCTCTCATCTTCGATCCAGCTTGGCTGCCCGGCCTTCCTCTCAGCGACTCCCGCTCCACTGCATGCTCATTTAGACATATTGAGAGACG
This sequence comes from Petrocephalus schoutedeni, assembly GCA_026780765.1. Classification (NCBI taxonomy): domain Eukaryota; kingdom Metazoa; phylum Chordata; class Actinopteri; order Osteoglossiformes; family Mormyridae; genus Petrocephalus; species Petrocephalus schoutedeni. The sequence goes on along the minus strand of JAODKL010000036.1, from coordinate 12,667,701 downwards.
AGTGCTCTCTTTCCAAGAGGCCGGATTTAATCAAACTGTCATCAGCAATGTTTTCAATCAAAGCTCTTTCTATGAAGCGCTGCTTCATTAACAAACAAATTAGGCTCCATCCTGATATTATGAAATGTAACTACTATTCCAAACGACAATTCCTTTTGATTCCATCGAATCATCAAATCCGTTGAAAACATGAGCTTGATATTCCTTAGTCAGATTGCTTTAAAACGAAGATGCGTGGCAGATTTGTGGTGAGCGGGGAGTCTGGCCTTTATAACAGGGTATTCTATAGCAAAGCCATAAGTAAGTGGTATCTCTACACAAAGATATTATCTTCAGTTCAACGCGGCCTGCAGAATACAATGCAGAAAAAAAAAAATCAATTCGACACAGGACTGTGGCTGTCATAATTTATTGCATTAGAAAACTAACAGATAGTTTTCAGATTTTTTATAATACCGGTAATGAACGTGCAGTGTGATATTTAGTAGCTCATATATCAAAGGACACCTCCATTGTTGTTAGACCACAGATGTCTGTATGAGGGAAGCGGTGGCTCTCCCTAGTGTTTGGGTAGAGATACCCCATCCTGTGGGAAACAGACAGGGACATACCCACAAACTGTTCTTCCCCATACATGTGCGCGAGTAGCGGGTGGTCACCATGGTAACAGACACGCCTTCATTCATTTGGACTCCGCTGCAGACTACATGTGAGGGAGAGTGTAACAAGCAGCATGCACAGTGGAAGGGAGGTTGCAATAAGAAATATACTCAATAATTATTTATTAATAATAATCAACAATACATGGCAGTACATGTGATAGCTTGCGGTCCATCCATCCATCTTTTGTAACCGTGGGGGGATCCGGAGCCTATCTGAGAATCTTAGGGACGCAAGGCAGGGAACATCCCAGGATTTTTTAATTAAAAAAATACAACATAGGATTTTTTATTGAATAATTCTTTCAAATGTGGAAATACGGTACAATCTCGGGCATAGTTCATGGTTTTTATTGGTTGACTAAAGATGAACAGCATGGACTTTTTCCGTTGGGAATGCGAAACAAGTAGAATGGAGTGCTGAGACGTGTACCCTGGGACGATAATAGTCACACAAAATCTGCATTATTAATCGGCTGGAGCATCCATTATTAATCGTTATGATCATTACCCACCACATTCCTGTGGGGGCCCCCAGAGCCATGGAGTTGCTATGGCGTAATATCAGACTGTTATGACGCTCAGAGTTCAGCTGAGGCTGTGTTTATGGTGGGCGGTTTGTCGGGCTGCACCGTGCAGACCTCGCCGGTCAGCTGAAGAACTTACGCTGTGTGCCCGGTACCGGCCCTGTGCGCGGGCCCTTTTGTTCCCTGGGCCCGGGTCGCTGGGGGATTTGCTCCATCGGGGCCGTGCATTGGATCGCCAGGTTCAGTGGTGTAACAGTTACCTGCTCATTAGGCTGATTGTGACGCTGAGGCTCGTAACCTGACTCTCGGTATCAACGCGGGAATCTGCTGACTCGTGTCTCAGACTCCACTGGAGAAGGCTGCTTCCACTACTTGGCACCATCTGGTCGGTGCGAACCCCTGTCACTTGTTTCATACCTCACGATGTTTGGTCGTGTATTGGCAGATACATCCCCCTGACCCCGGGGTCCAGATCCCTCTCTATCGTTAAGCTAGCCGGATAAATTGATCCTAGGGACGATATTCATGTTTATTTTATTTCGAGTAACAGAGCCTTAGCTGGAACACACGGAGGGTGACAGATGTCTAACAGCAAAACTGCTTTCGTGTGGATGGTTTAGTCACTAGCTTGTGGAATAGTGTGAAAAAGGTCAGTTCTGTGCTCTGCGACTTCCCTTCTAGCCACTGCTAACCACTTGTGTACACTGACGTGATGTCCTTTGCGGGGACTTTTAGAGGGAACTCGTATTAGTCAGTGCCGAGCTGAAAGCATTAGCATCATCCCTCCTCAGCACTCTCTCCCCGAGCCTTTTACAACCTTCAGGAAATACATGGGTGAATTTGTAGCCCTTTCTCCTTCTCTGTGCTTTTTCCTCTAAGTGTTCTAAAGTTCTGTCATTTTCTTCTTGGGAGGTGTGATATTAAAAATCATAACACATCTTCCTTTGCCCAAGTCCAATAAAAAAAAAAGTTGAACATAAATAATTGCATTTTTTTGTTGAAGGAGTAAAGAAGTACATTTGTTGAGTCTTTTAAATTTCGTATAAAAATTCTGGAGGATAATGAGAAATCATAGAATCCAATGATTGATTAATTTTTTCTCCATACGTTTAAAATATAGATGTTCCCTTAAACCCGGCGTTCTAATTTAAACATTGTGACACTAACAGTGTGATCCTGACTGCTGGCTTGCTGCCAGCCTCCATATACAATGCCTTCAAATAGGAGATTTAAACGTCCCCGTCATTCACACTGAGCGACACTGCTACGCTGCCCCTACAGGAGGCACCTACAGGATATCGCACATAGGAGTATGGCCCCCTTCTCAGCCTCGTGCCCCCGATCTGTCCCGATCTGTCCCAGTCTGACTCAGTGCACACAGGACATGAGTCGGCATCTCCTCATTTCCTGTTATGCCAATGGCCAAGAAAACAAATACAGAGGCTTTAGGAACACTAGTCCCATGCGAAGGATAGCAGTTAAAAATAAAAAAAGGTATGTTACGGATAGCAGATTCCTGCTTTACTGTATTTATATTTCATGGCCGAGCAGAGACTTTTCAAGAGACAGGTGTCTGACTGGGGAGCTCCCCCCGTGGTACCATTTGCGTGCTTATGAAAAGGGGCGCCCCGGATGTCAAAAGGGGGGCCCCACCCCTACATACAGAGACATCCGTGATATATTTGTTATCGTTTTCGATTCGTATCATCATCTCTGGCTGGCACATTCCAGATCTGTAAAACATGCTCACATGTTTGTGCTGCTGCTATGCTAATGTAAAAATAGTTACCTTACTTCTGCAAAAAAAAGAGAGCAGTATAAGAAACTAATATACCATAACTATGGGGTAACAGAAACAGTAGTAGGGCTGAATTGATATATTGTGGGAAAAGCCAGATTAGCGAAAGAGCAGAGTTAACAATAACTTCTGGTGACCATGTAGACATAATTATTCTAGAACATTCTGTGATCTATAAGAAGGGAATTGCAGTAACTGTAAAACTGTAGACTTATAACAAAGGAGACGTCACAGTAAATCAAGATTTTCTCCAATGAAAGACAAATTAACTATTAAATGGTAGACAATTACACAATGTGGGTAAAATATATTAAGATACCGAAATACACAAGGCAGAAATATGTATTTTAAATAAAGGTATTTTGTTTTTTTCCCTAATGAATGTGTTGATTTGGGTTGTGTCCCATAATGCCTTGTGGCCTTTGCTTCTGGGATAGGCTCCAAACCTAAGTGACCCCGCAAAGGAAAAATGGGTACAGAAAATGGATGGAGAGATGGATCTGTAGTTGTTTTTAACTCAGATATTCTTTAATGTAAATCTTCTCGTTCTTAATGTATGAACAGTGTCCCGGAACTGCTGGGAAACATTTTTAAAATGTCACTGATCTGCCCACTAGGCTTTCTGGCTGCAAGAGGCATGTTATAAATAAAGCAATACTAATGGACCAGAAACTGTCAATTGAAACCTTTTTGACTGATTGCGCTGGCCATTTGCTGCTGAGCGGAAACACCCCACTTTGGCGAAGATCTGCATGGTACGCCACATAAGATATGACTGCTTGGAACACGTGACTCGAATCAAAGGTCGCTGCTCAGTTTCACCCATTAGTTTTGGTTATTTCTAATGTCCACTTCATGAAGCCGATAACAATACTTAGCTGAAAGATGGCCCACTTTTCAAGAGCAGTTCCTTGTAAAAATGTTCAGCTGGAAACCTGGACCTGAAAGGCGGGTCGAGGAAGTTATAGTTTATGGATGACGTGACAAAATTGCGCAGGGGAAGAACATCAGGTGACTGCAATGTTCCGTCTGAGCTCCGTTTTCATAACACCTCTTTCATAACTCCATTCACTATGGACGCTTGTCTTTTTTGTTCTTATTTGCTACCCCACTATGCAGCTGTTTGGCTGAAATACAAAACGAAATGCAGGCCGAGGATTCTGCATGCGCCAGCTGGACGCGAAAACATGCAGTAACCATTACGTGTAGTCTTCGCGTCTGGACTATTCAAAACGACATCCACTGCTGGGAAACAATGTAAAGTTTGAGTAGGATCTGCTTTGGCTGAGGTGGCAGGCAGATAAGAGTGAAATGGGAATTGGTGGACATAACAGGGACTTTATTGGTGGTAAAAGGTTTTACAAGAAAGGGGTTGAACTGAAACAAAGATAGAGAGGAGCCTGGCAGAGAAATCAGGGCAACACTGGGCTCTTGGAAGGCTGACAGTGCCTAGGTTGGTGGCATATGAGTTCTGAGCATTGGGTTGGGCTTTGGGCCAAGAGGAACATGTGTTTTATACCCAGTGTTGGGGAAGTTACTCTCAAAAGTAATCCATTACAGATGAGTTCAGGTCCAGAAAGTACAAATCCAGACCAAGGTTTTGTTTCAACCAACCAGCCTAGTACTCTGTGACTGTGACTCTTTATGCTCAAGTGGTTGGATTTGTACTTTCTGGGCCTGAACTGGACCTGAATGCATTACTTTTTTTTTTACACTGTTTATACCACGTTTAACAGATGAAAGGAAGCTGTTACCTTACATTGCCACACCCCGGTGTGAAAGAATTTCCTCTACACTGGGGAATATGACAATCTTAGCAGTGATAATGTGTTTAGGGTATAAGAGTGAATAGAGTTCATGCTATTTATGTATGACAAGCAGGTCCTGGGCTGTTATATGAGAGCTACTTTGCCTGCTCACTAGCTTAACTTATTTTTTTTGCATTTAAATATCTGGATCTTCTGGAGATATCTATCTGGAGGTTGATTTCCATAATCGCAGCAGAGAAGCTGAGTTTCTTCTGATTGTCCAGTGAATGTCTTTTGTTAAGTGAACGCGCTTTCGTCTTATTGATAACGGCAAACATGCAGGTGATGAGCTGCCGCCTTGGCTTCTGCGGCATGCGCCGAGGCAGTTTGACAAAGAGCCGCGCGCTCGCTGCTGCTGGGACGCTCATGCTGATGAAGGGGCTGTGTGTCACGTCCTTGTGAGGTGCGGCGCTACGCCTGGAATGAACATGAGGGTTATGGCAACCTCGTGACGTCTCCCTGCTTCGTAGCGGAAGCCGACCAGGAAAAGAGCTCTTCATGCCAGTAGGGCGAGAGACAAAGCATCTGAGCATTATAAGATGTAAGGTGAGTCACTTTGGATAAATTAGTCTGGTAAGTAAGCTAGTATGTATATAAATAAACAGAGTGATACAAGTTCATTGATAGTGATGTATTCCGACCTGGAATGGGCTGCGGTACTTTCAAAGACAGCCGTTCAGACACCGAACGAGCTCTACAGCTCATTATCATTACAGCCTCCTGAAATTCCTCTGGCATTCTAGATGCTACGCTTTGAGAAGGACAAGATGGGACAAATTTGATACATCCATTCAATCCTTCTCTTGTAATTTTCCAATAGCGTGAATCTCTTATCCGGTTACACCAGTGTAATCCTATTGTCCTTTTAGAAAGCTCTGTTTTTGCACATTTAATGGGCTCCTCAGGAGTCTACAACTTCTTTTTAAAGGCCTCCCATCCTTTCCCCCCCCCCCAACTCTTTGACTCAACGATCAATTCAACAAGAATACCGCTACTGGTGGTTAAATTTAGCTTGTGGTATTTAAGGGAACACAAGCCCGCTGCTGAGGCAGGCTCTCTGCGTATCGGAGTGGCGGCTGGTTTGTCCGACGTGGCCCGGCGATCGATGAGAAACATTTATAAAAGCTCAGCCGCTGTTGTTTGTACAGATTCCCGTTTCCGCGCGGTGCATCAGCAAGGCCCCTGCGGTCATAATGTTGTGTGAACGATGCATAAGCTATCTGCTTTTAGGAATATTGATCTGGCGCTGGGCTCTGTAGAACAGTCTCCTAGGGCCTATTCTAAGCTGGGGATTGGCTATCTGTGTTTGAGGAAAAGGTGTACTAGCCCCACGCGCTGCGCGGTTCCTTCTATGGTGTGCCAAGAAGAGCAAAGGCCTTTGAAGTATGTTTTTTTCCCCCTCTAAATTAGAAGCAGAGTTATCACTCTTGGATGCTCTCCAGTTATTCTCCTGAGGAGCTGAGGCGGTAGCATGCCTGTAGCCCTTCTTTTCAGCGCAAGTCCCAGGTTTACATTTAGCCTAGTCTCCGTCTGCTGCTCACTTGGGTGATTCACGCCGGGCGAGGCAGTGCCACATAGACGCCATTCCTAAAGGACATGACTTCAAAGGGCCGCACAGGGAACCTCCCCGCTATCCGTTTCTCTACCTTCTGGGTTCGTGTCCTTGCTTGAATTTTTCTCCTTTTTCTAGTGCAGGAAAGGTACTTCCTTTTGTTGCAGTTTGTTTGCTTGTTTGTGGCATTTTCGGAGCATCACTGCTCATCTGCCAACACCGTTGTAGACATACTGCCAGGGCTGACTCTGACATGTGCCCCCCCCCCCCCCCCCCAGTCACCACCATGCATCAATAAATCTGGCCGACTGACTACCAGCACCAACCGCGCCTCCCCTCCCCAGTCAGTAAGTGATTACGCCTGGCCAACCCCCCGTAAGAGTAACTAGCCCCTGATGGCCACCCCAAATAAAATTTTCTACTATATATTGCCAATATTCAGTGGCACTGAAAAGGGAGGGAAAATTATGATGAATCCAAGGGCCCCTGAGTGATAGAGGCCCTAAAAAGTTTGGAACATAATTGGATCGGTTTGGGCTGGGGCTCAATATGATGCTTTCATGGGGCCCAAAATCTCTAGCTGTACCCCTGCCAATACTCGTCAATTCATCACCAGTTACAGACCCCAACACTGTAACCCTAACTCAGCCACCCTCTACGTGATTCAAGTCTATTTATTTGGAGAGGAAAAAAAGATTTCAGTACGGGCTATTTTTAATGCCAAGCTTTAATGGGCCCTACCTTAGGGCTAGAATTTCTCTAGATCTTTGTGCCTCCCTGATGGGGTGGAAAAAGGCTCAGTTTTGGTGACAGTTGCGGATATGATAGACCAAGAACTGCAGAAGGCATCCTGAAGGAGGAGGGAGCAGTTTAAGGGGGTGGGATATAAGATCATGTCCACTTAGAGATAACCGTCTGCCTCTTCATTTTTCTCCCTAAGTTGCTGAAACAACCTAAGTTGCTGAAATACCTCATGACACGCTTTTTCGCCTTGCGATGTGTTCGGTTAATGCTGCCGATGACGCAATATTAAATATGCGGTCTAAAAAGACGGTTGATTGTTAGATTTCATACTCCAGCACTCATTGAGTAAGCAGTCACATTTCTGTTTAAGAAATGCAAGGTTTTTATTAATAACGTTTTGATGTTTAGCATAAAATTATTTGTAGATTTGTAGATGAGCCCCCTGTGCTCCCCGAATAGGACGAGCAGTCACAGAAAATGGACGGATGGATGTTTTTATAATTGTTCATCACTGCATTCTTAATGATGCTCCCAATGTTACCTGAGTTATGTCCCTGCGGTCTCTGTGGTAGGCGACCCTAAAGTACACCAGCCTCTACAGACCGCGCTCCTAGTCCCCACACACCACACAGGGACACGCCTGCTGTCTCAGAGTCCCTTGTCCCGCACCCACTGTATTACCGTGACCCTCCACCGAACACCCCCATTGTTAATGGAACTTTCATTAACATTCTAATGGGACAGTGACACTTTATCCATCGCTGTGAGGAAGTTCTCTTTTTGCCTGCCGCATCTTTGCTCTTCATGTGGCACACAGACACATATACAGCTTCGGTGGGGTCGCAGCATAAGATGAGCTAAGTGTGCCTGGTCCCCCTAGCTCTCTACCAGCCCCAGGATTCGAACCAGTGACCTTCCGATGACAGACACCACTCCCTTCCCCATTGAACCCCGACACTATCGGATTATGGGAGCGCCGGCTCGTCAGGTTTCTCCTTAAAACCAAAACACCAGCACTCAGCTGACTTTCCATTTCCCAGGATTCGAACCAGTGACCTTCCAATGACAGACACCGCTCCCTTTCCCATTGAACCCCGACACTGTCGGAATATGGGAGCGCCGGCTCGTCAGGTTTCTTTTTAACACCAAAACACCAGCACTCCTTAACACCAGCACTCAGCTGACTTTCCATTTCCCAGGATTCGAACCAGTGACCTTCCGATGACCCTTCCCCATTGAACCCCGACACTGTCGGATTATGGGAGCGCCGGCTCGTCAGGTTTCTCCTTAACACCAGCACTCAGCTGACTTTCCATTTGCTTAACTGTAAGCACAGTTAGAGATGATTTATAAATAACGAGTTTCGATCCGAAGGCCAGATTCCACGTAGTACTGTGCTCTCTGAAGTCTACTTGAAAACAGAGGCAGAAGTCAGCACATCGGGCAATAGATTTCTCGCCCTGAGCCGCTGACCTGCATCAGCGATTCCAGTTCCGGACCTCGGGAAGTCGCGGCACGAGCCTTCGACAGCCAGCAGAGGGTTAACACGTATAACCTATGACCAGTCTCTCTCTACAGCACGTGCCCAGTGCTGGCACAGCCCCCAGGACTGCGGCAGTAATGTTGAAATTGTGATGAGATGTTTTTTTCTCCCTTTTTTTTTTCCAGCTATGTTGTATCTCAGCCAATCCGCACTCAGCCGATGCCACACTCCCTTAAACTCTCACGAAAACATAGATGCACGCTTGCGTGTAAAGCGATAGAAAGAACACGAAAAGACTGTGCCTGAGGCAAGACCACTGACACCTGGATGAGAGAAGTAATAAAGACAGAGGCTGTCGCGAGGGCCTGGGAGCGCGGCGCTCAGCCGCACGCTCTATCCACATGGCTGGCCCGGTCACATGAGGAGCCATCGAGGGGTTGGTTAATCGCGAGA
>JAODKL010000036.1:12636237-12658577 GCA_026780765.1 Petrocephalus schoutedeni | reverse complement strand
GCGCTCAGCCGCACGCTCTATCCACATGGCTGGCCCGGTCACATGAGGAGCCATCGAGGGGTTGGTTAATCGCGAGATGAAGACTCGGTTAACAAAGAACATCGAGCCTAGGTTAGAGTAAGGGCCTGAAACCAGCGGAAGGATCCACTATTCAGAAAAATTCTGTAAAAAATCATTATTAGCTTTTATCACCAGCATTATAGTAGGTTAGAAGGACTGAGCTTGGGGGTTTGGTGATAGGAAAAGACAGCAAAGAAACGCACACACACACACACACACACACACACGTACAGATACACACTCACACAGACACGTACAGACACACACACATTCCTATTGGTAAAACCCACATGTTTGTAATTATATTTTTGTGAGGACTCTCCATTCATTTCTAAGGGGAAAACTCTAATCCTAACATGACAACCTTAACCACTACCCAGCCCTAACCCGAACCATAAATAACCAAACTTTTAGCATTTCTAGTTTTTTGATTGCAGTCACAGATTTTTATAAAATCCAGTTAACCGAAAAATGGTCCCCACATGTCAAAATAACAGGTTTTGTTTTGGTCAAATATCACATATCACATCACCACAATGTAATGTATACATAACCCACACACGCACACACATACGCAGTAGATTCCCAATCTGCTGGGACCAAACATAAATAAATCTCCCCCTAGGGGATATTAGGCGGAGGCCCGGTTGGAACAAGGGCAGAGCTTGTGGTCCTATTCTGGGCAGCCTTCCGGAGTGTCTGCGTGCACAACGCAGCGGTATAAGCCATGCGCTTTGGCACTAAGGCTGAGCGTCCGCCGTTGCCCGCAGGGTTTTGGGTCCTCCTTGTCTGCCCCTCCTCAGGAGGCGGTGTGTCCCGCGCTGAGCCAGCTCGTGCCGTCTGAGCATCTGTCCCCCGCTGGCTTTCCTGTGGTGGTCCTAGCGCCATGACCGCTCTCCTGGCTGGTGGTACTGATGCGGGTGAAGCAGGTCGTTGGGCGTTTCCATGGCGATTGATCCACCACAACATTTAGGCCGATAAACACCTATGCCCCACAATAAATTTTGCAGAATGGGGGAGGGGCCGGTCCCCCTGTGATTTATTTTGTCGATCAGAGGGGATGGCCCCACGACTAATTTCACCAGCCAACAACCCCGTCGGCCCACTGGGAAAGCACCCAGTGGGCCAGATGGCCGGTCCGACCCTGGCAGGTGGTCACCATTTTCTTTCTCAGCTGACATTTTTGTTGCATACGACTGTGTATTTTGCAAAAGCCGTTCACGTATTTTCCCTAAAAGCACCCAGGCGGGGCCTTCATTGGGACACAAGGTGAGTCCATATCCGTAACCACAGAACTACCTGCCTGTTTTTCTTTTATTGGCGTAATTTGGGGTAAACGCCTTGCAGGTGCCAGCTGTCTATGACAGAGCCCTTTCCCGAGAGTTGTATCTGTTGTCAGTTTACAAACATGGGTCTGTAATTTCTAAAAATTCTGGAAGGCTCCCGGTTTAACAGCCGAGGTTGGTCATCGCATTTGCGGGGCAGAGTAACATTGTCCTGCTCGCTGATGCGTGTAGGACGGCAGTGAGGATGTAGATGTCGGATGAGCGAGTGCTTTGCAGATCGTCTTCTCTTATATGTGGCTCTGATTCACTGCCAGCGGTGCTGCTGGAAGATTTAAAAAAAAAAAGAAAAGGCGAGGAAGTTGATTCCCTGCGGGGGGTGATGTGCAGGGAGGTCCGAATGCACCTGGTGACTGGCACGTCAGAGCGGGCTAATACAGCTGGAATGAAGCGGTGCTGCGGGCCTCAGTCCGTCGGCCGTTGATGCAGTGACAGGAAGGGGCCGCGTCTCTTGACGTAACGCAAATGACACTTCTGGCCTTGGCTGGTTTATTCCCCCTAAACCCGATTTAACATCATTCCAGCCTGACACATTAGAAATCAGGTCAGCTATGGGGATGAGCCAGCAGCAGTTGTCAGTATTGTCAGTATAAATACCACTGTAACGTAATGCACTATACTCATATGCAGTGGCTGCAGTATAGTGTTTCGTGCTGTAGTGGTTGTAGTATTGTGCAGTGATGCAGTGTAGTATTTGTGCTATAGCTTCTTAGTTTTAGTGTAGTGTAGATCTGTGGTTCGATTTGAATGCAGTGTTTGTGATCGTGTTTTTGACACAATACCAAAAAGAGCGTGGAAGTGAGCATGGAAGATTCAACGCATACTGTGGGATAGGATTTGTTCTATCACGGTACGCATGCAGTCAGTGCGAGTGTCATCATTTATTAGAGATAAAAGTTCCTTTGTATTCCTTCAGCAAATAAGTCGCTCAGAAGTACAGGACATTGTCTGCATGATGGGCCGTGCTCATTAACCTTAATAAAATAGCCACCACGATCCCTTTTTAGACAGGCCCAGTGGCACACAGGGAGACAAACTCGTAAATCAGGTCAGCGAGTTTGTTTGTGAAGCTGATAAGCATCACAAGGGTGTGTAAACGATGGAAATGTACAAGCCTTGAATATTCATGCAGCGTGGCCAACTAGACAGGAGCCTTTGCACACACGGTGTCAGTGAATCACTACTGTGAGCACAGGCAGTCTCGAACTAGCTTCCCAGCATGCCTTGCAAGCTGGGGACCTTGGTGAGGAGCGTTGGAGCGGGTGCCACCGGTGTCAGGAGCGTCCGCTTCCTCGGCTCGTCCCAATACCGATGGCCAGAGATAATGATATTGACTCTTCTATTTCCTATCAGTCCATTTATAATAAGGGACAGGGGTAATAAACATGTTCTCAGATGTTTATCATCGCCGGCCTTGCAGATAACACAGCCCGAGTGCCAACTGGATCGTGTCATGTGGATCTGTGGAAATTGCAGGGAAGCCGCAGACATCTATCACCGTGACCTCGGGCTGGCTTTAATATTCACAGATACGGGAACGCATGCCGGTGACATAGTGTGGGGTGTCAGGTCGCTGGTCTGCCCGCCGCGGCCTGCAGGGCCCCGTCTCCTGTTGCCCGGGAGAAGAGAAGCCCTGGGGAAGGCAGCAGAGCCGCTTCCGCCCCTCTGAGCAGACTGATCCTCACGATCGCATCTGCTGGCTGGTCTTGCCCAACCGTGGCTTGATTTAGGGGGAAGGAGGTGGTTGCAGGGAAGGGGAGGGAGTCACCTCCAGAGAACTTTCTGTGACTTGACCGGGATACTTAGGGGGGCTGGTTTGTAACACTGCGGTTTAGGACTCGTGATTGGAAAGTCACTGCTTCAAAGCCCCATGGCCAGCAAAGTGATACCACTGCTGGGTCCGTGAGCAAGGCCCTCAACCACCGATTGCTCCTGGGCCCTGTACATGTACATGCCTCTTTGTGTCTCATGGAGAACCAAGTGGGGCAGGTGAAAGGACAATTTCCTTGCGCTGATGAATAAAGAATCATTATTCTGCTTGGATTCTTTTCTGCCTGTATCCTCAGCCCTGGTTGTGCTGGAGTGTCTATGTACAGTATGCGGAGTCTCTCCTAAATAGCAGCAAACATGGCTAAACTTGGAAGTAGCCTTTAAAAAGACTGTCCTTCTCATCCACTTACTGTACCCTAAAATCATTCTTAGCTTTTCCATTAACAGTAGAGCTGGTAATTGGCCGGTCGCATTTTGGTACCTTCCTGTTTTAGCTGTTGTTCCCTGGTGCACCACCCTGGACAGACCAGCCATCGATTGCTCCTGTCTGTGGGGGGCACGGGGTGTACTGTTTCTCGTGACGTTATCGATCAGAGCCTCCCAGCTGCAATACCCCAGTGCCTCCCTGTAGCCTAACAGCGCCTGGGGAGTGTTCTCCCGGCTCCCCGAGGGGGGGCCGGGTCACCGCGGGGCGCCTTGCGTCAAGTACAGGTGCCCGCGGTGCGCCTTGGGGGGGCGGGCGTGGGCAGGGGACTGGATTCCAAAGCAGGCAAAGTACGTTTACGGGACAGAGAGAATCTCAGCCTGCTGATTCAGTGTCCGAGGCTGTTTGGGAATTGCTACTGTGCCACTTCCTTTTATAGAATCTTTAAGGACTAATCAGTCATTGACAAAGGGCTTTTTAAAAATAGAAACCATTGCATCAGCAAGTTCTTTTGTGGAAATCTAAAAGTACTCTGGGCTTAAGAGGCGTGGATGAGGATGGGCTACACTGATTCCCAGGGGCAGCAAAGACTAACCCAGGCCATATGGCAGGCGCATTGTATACTTAATGCAGTCTAGGCCTGTGACGAGTTCTTCGCAACAGGAGAGTGCAACAGCTAAATAAAGACATGTTTCTGCACAGTGAAATAACAGGAGCCATGGTTAAATGCAAAATGTATTATTGATCCCCCTCATCTATAATTAACATTTGCTTCATTGTTCTGGACAAGAAAAATATGACAAGAAATCAGTTTATTAATAGATTTTTTTTTTCTTCTGCTGCCTTTGTTATAAAGCTGGACTTTCAAGCTTTTGCTTAAATATGAGAGGAAACTTCCGTGCAGCCTTGATCTCTTGGGAGATCTTATGTACATTAACAACAGCATTGAGAATAAGGTCCTTGTGAGGCTCAGAGATTTAGGATACTGAGCCTGTATCTGAAAGGTTGCTGGTTTAAATCCCCTGGCTGGCAGCGTGATTTTGCTATTGGACCCTTGAGAAATGCCCTTTTGCTCAAACACCCAGTTGCTCAAAAATGTGTTCATTTATTTGAAGTAAAGCATCTACTTTACAAATGAAATGTGAATCCTTGTATTGTGTGCTGATGCTTGATAGAACGCATCCTGGTAGCTATGGACTGTGTTATCAGGTAAGGAAGATGTAATTTGCTATTGACGGAAGTGCAGCAAAATGTACATGTATAAACTAAAAGGAGCCATGTGCTTATGATTCAAATTTTGTGCCTTTTGACTGCGCATGTGCCCCATATTCCAAATTCATACGACTAATAACATTAGTAGTGCTCTGTTTTGTATTCTTTTGTGCTGTGATTTATGTTGCACATTACTTCACAAGCCTTTGTGAAAATGCATTCAAGCATTATCTTTAGTCCATAAGAAGATTATGTTTGCAGAGACACAGGGGCCATTCTAAAACAGAAAAAGAAACGAGTGAATATTAAGATTGTTTTTCTCCGGAACGGAATCTAATTTAACATGTTGATTTCTGGGCAACAATACAGCGAGACTGATAGAATGTCAGTCAGTCACAATTACCGGGGTTGTATGTCCGAGTAAATGTGAGACAGGGTGGGTATGCACACCTCCAGGTGAGGCAAAGTTAAGTACACCCATTCAGCTCACTTGATCCTTGTTCCCGCTCCTAATAAAAGAAGGAGATTTGTTTTCTCTCTCCTGCACCCCCCCCCCCCTTCCCCGTCCTGTAATCCTTTGAATATTCATCCCATTTTCATATGATACTTTTTGATGTCCTGGATATGAGCAATTACACTAAGGTCTGAATAACCTGAACTGCACTACTGTAGTACAGCAGAATCAGTGGCACTCTGGATAGCAGTTGTGTAGGGCTTTGAAGTCCTCTGCTACAGAGAAACATGGTGCTGAAACCTTAGTCTATATTTAGGCTGTTTTATTTTTTTTTGTGTTTTTTTGCAGGAAGTAGCGAGGGCCCCTTTTAGCAGAAGTAAGAGTGAGACGGTGGCTGTCAGTGTTCCCCGGCTCTCTTAGCCTCCTCAGCCATGCTTACCATCTCCGGCCCGGCGCTCTTCCGTGCCTCTTGCCACTTAACGCGCTGGCAGGGCCCCCTTGGCTCAGCCGAGAGGTTCTCTCCTCAGACTGCTTCTATTTTAACGCCGTTTCCCGGGCATTTTCCGCTCTTCGATTCACCACTGGGTTCTCGCTCCGTTTGAGCCGTCGCTAATTGGCTGTGGTGCTAAGGTGTTTGGGACGCCTTGCCATCAGGGCGAGGAAGCATAAAGGGCGGACGGTAGCAGTGCGCTCCGGAGTGACGCGCTCATGTGCTCCTAGCCGCCCATTTCAGACTGTGAGGTAGGCAGCACTGGGCAGGACCACTGCAAGCTACTGGAAGTCAGGCATTTGGTGCAGAAACCTTGGGTCCCTAAGCCCCAAGATACCCGGGGCTGCGATGGGCTGGTGCCCCATCCTGGGTTGTTGCCTGCCCCTCCGGGATAGGCACTGCCCCCCCCCTCCACCCTGAATAGGACAAGAAAATGGATGGATGGATGGATGGATTGATGGATGGGTGGAAGATATCTGGGGAGGGCTGTTTATGCTACAAGATGCAATGGCCCAGAGGTGCTCAAACTGGAGGCACCAGCTCAAGTACTTTGGAGACAACCGATTCTTGGGCACTGCAGGTGATTTAAAAATAGATAAGGTATTCTATTATAGTAGGCGTGTGTGCAGAATTTCTCACATATCTGCAGTGTCAAATCCTGCTTGAGATGCAGGACTAAGGGGCAGGCCAGCCTGTGCTGTGGTGCTTAGTGGACGAGAGTGTGCCATGTGTCGGAATGTGTGTGGGAGGAATGGCTGTCAGGAGAGCGGGTTCGAGCCCATCCTGGGAGCTTAACGCAGGGCTTTTATTGACTGCTGTTTGAAGCACTTCGTCTGCTCTCTTCAAGATATGGTTATCCGTAACCTTTGGATCCACCTTATTTTTGTATAATTTTAAACAGGCTGCCTGCGAGGGACCTTTGTCACGCCCCCGTGATTTTATGGTTTTATTACTCTTTACGTTTCAGCGCTCAGTAAAAGGGGCTGTTAAATTGTCTCGGAAGACTTTCACTTCTGATCGCCTTCACCTACCCTGCCGAAGTGACAGGCTCATCTTTGTGAGAGCTGATAGTCTGAGAAAGTCTCAGTTTGAGCGAAACTACCAGCTTATAACCTTGCGGGGCTTTTGCTGAGATAAAAATAGCATGGCCTAAAATCAGCCGAAAAATAAAAATAAAATGTAAATTGAATTAGTGATGCTTATATAACAGACAGGGAGTGGTTTTTGTTAAATGAATCTAATTTAAACTTTTTGGAATTCAATTTAAGATATGTTAATTTTGTTTGGATATTATGCCGTTAGCTGCGATGGGTTGGCTCCCCGTCCTGGGTTGTTCCCTGCCTCTCTCCCATAGCTTCCAGGATAGGCTCTGGGACCCTGTGACCCTGCATCGGACAAACGGGTGTAGAAAAAAGATGAATGGGTTTTGCCATTATTTCGACTAAGCAGGGTTGACTGCCAGAGCATGGTGAATTCCGGAGTGCCATGTTTCTTTAAAACGGTTGCTGACCCAGTATTCATGCAAGGTGAGCTGAATTTGTTCAGTGAGAATGTTTGGGGTGCTTAAGTAGAATAAAAATAAAGAAGATGCTTGTAAAATCCCATCAGGACCAGGGCACCCCCGACTGATGTGGGACATAATAAAACTCATTCAGGAAATGTGTTCTCACGACTCTGATGGGCGCCCATGTAATGTTTCTGTAGCGAGACCATGTGGCAAAGCAACGGGAGCGGAGAGGAGCTGACTCAGACTTGGCTTGGATAAAGCTTCATGCTCAGGAACTTTATCATCCGGGTGTGTGCAGGTCGTATGGGCCGGACCAGCCCCTTGTAAAAGGGCCACTATAATATGACCCACGGGACTCACTTTGCATTGTTTGGTCACAGCCACTGAATCGGCGCTGAGTGATATGATGAATGAATGTTACATTTTTATATCGCTTTACAGAACCAATGGGGAGCCCCTTGAACCACCACCACTGTGTAGCACCTCTCTGAATGATGCAACAGCAGCGATTCTGCACCAGTATACTCACAAGTTATAGGGGGTGACTAGGAGGCCAGATTTCACAGGGCCACTGTCGGCAGTTTTAGCCAGGACATCGGGGTACCGTCCCTACTCTTTCTGACAGCAGAGGGTCAGGACCTCAGTTTTATCTCTCATTTGAAGGATGGCACTATTTTTATAGCACAGTGTCCCCATCACTGTACAGCTAGGGATGAAAAGATGAAAAGAAGGTGGGAGGACATCCCACCATCCTCAGGAAGTTATGTACCTGGGTTGTTCTTGTAGGTCTGGGGGCTTCGCCATTAGTGGTATTCTTTCTTCCTGATCCAGTGCCCCGGGTTGGCAGCGTGACCCCGAATCCCAGACTTTATCCAGTACCCTCTATAATCTTGAGGTGCTCCCAAAGCATCATCTAGATAGGCCGCAGAATATGCATGGTGGAGTCTCAAGACCGTGTCCATAAGGCAATGGAAGGTGGCTGGTCCAGTGTGGTCTAGAGCTCGCCATATTTTTTTTTATCATGGAGGAACAAGAGCTCCCAGGTGCATGCTGGAACAGGTCAATGAGAGGGTGAGTCTACATGGTAGTTCCCAGCGAGTCTCCTGATCAGCAGGTGCGTGAGCCATTGTCTGAGAGGACCATGAATTCACTATGTGCGATATGAGCTGTCTGCCCAAACATGAGCCACAGCACATGGAGCAGGGCTCATATGTAGCCATCGGCTGCAACCCACACCACCACCTGCGCAGCTGTAGATTGCTGCGGCCACAGCCACTGCTCTGCAAACTGTAATAGCTGCAGCATTTGGCTTTGCTGGGGTATTTGCATCGATGGAAACCCCATGAAGCTTGTGTATGGGAGTGGCCCACCCAGTGCAAGACATTTTGTCTGTAATATGGCGTAATCAGAGCTTCAGCCACCAAAAGCCACTCTCAGAAAGTGGATGAGAGAGCTGGTCCACTCCATGGGACGTCCCCATGTTGTAATATTCTGTGATTTGTAATGTTTATGAGAAGTGAATTATTTTATTGTTTTGATTTGTGCTCCTTGCCTTGCAATGGGTTGGCGCCCCATCCTCGGTTGTACCCTGCCTTGTGCTCATAGCATCTGGGATAGGCTCCCCGTAACCCTGAATTGGACAAGTGGTTGCAGAAAATGGACGAGAATATTAACCTTTAGAAATCAGAAGGGTATTCTGTGAAATGCCCTAGCCCTGACACTTCTTAATTACTCTTTGCTTTATACGGTCCTTCTGAACTTATATAATAAAATAATTTGTTAAGTTATTCTTTTTAAATTGAATGCTAATTTGCTCTAATGCAGTTCCATGCACTCAAATTAATGTAATAAATCTCAGTACTTTGTTAACAAAGCATACCTTTGCAGCACATTAACATACGTGACCCCTCTGGCATTATTTTTCTGCCAGTCATGGTTTGTTAATTGCTTGCTTGCTTGTTTCAAATGCTAATGCTCACAGCCACAGAACAGAGCCACTAGATTAGGGCCACAAAAAGCAAAAAATGATCCACTCCCTTCTGCAGCATTTCTATGTGTTTAAGACTAAACAAACATTTAATCATTAAGAATATATGTTGATATTACATTATACCCTTTACCAGCCCAATCTGGTCCAATCTGGTTTTTACTACCACCAAACTCCCTCCAGACAGTCCGCATTTTTGCTCCCACCCAGCTCCCAATAGGGAGCAAAAATGTGGAGTGTCTGCGGGTCCCTGAGGGCCAGATTGGGAAACACTGCCCTAGACTTTGAAGTTGTGAAAATGCCAACTCTTTATGGAATTCATCAGCATTGTATGCTGCCCTGAGGTCACACGACTTAGGCATTTTTTAATTCTTTGTGCATATCACTCTTTGCCGTAATGGCCTGCTCCCTACCGTTTCCCTCTTTGCCACCTTTCACTGCATTGTGCTCTGTCAGAGGGAATGTGCTAACAGATGTTTGATCCTCTTAGGAAATTTGAAGCATGCTGAGGTTTAAAAATAGCCATTAAAGTGATGATCACCTGTGTTTTCCCGGCTTACGCAATGGCTGAGGATATAGCTTACTCACATGTAATCCATGCTGCCTGGAATATATGTGCATGTGTGTGTGTGTGTGTGTGTGCAGCTGAAAGCTGGCTTGCGGTCAGTCTGTGCACAGAATTGTCGCTGGAAGCCTCCACTGTCCCCTGTTGTCCCAATGTGCTCCAATGTCCAGAAATGTCCTGAGTGTTTGGGAGACTATATGAACAGTCAGTCTCCAAAGGTGCTCGTGGCCTGTCCCTGTGTCCCGTGAAGGCTTCTATTTGTCTAAGCGTGACCCCAAAGCAGGTTGCACAAAAACAAACCGCAGCAATAAATCCTGCAAAAACATACAGATGAAATGTCCGACCGCAAATAACACAATACCGACAACATAAACACGCTTCAATACTCCGGAGGGCTTATAAGGTCTTTGATTCTGTATTCAGAAGTTTATCGATTTTAAGGCGGCACCGAATTTCCGGGTCAGGAGCAGTTCTTCCTTGTCTTTTCATAACACTTTGTTCTTTAGCTAAACTTGCATGACTGAGAGAAGGCCAGAAAACTCTGCCAGTGGAACCCATTAAAGGATTATCGATCAGCACCCATCTGCTCGCCATAGATGCGATGAGTAAATGCCAGAGGTGGACGATGCCAATTTGAACTACTCTGTGTTTAAATGCATCTGGGATTGGGATTCAGGTCTTCCCGTATCATTGTGGGGTTTCCTCCGGGTGCTCCAGTTACCCCCCACAGTCCAAAAACATGCTGAGGCTAATTGGAGTTGCTAAATTGCCCGTATGTGTGAGTGTACACTGTGATGGGCTGGCCCTCTGTCCCGGGTTGCTCCCCGCCTCATGCCTATAGGCTCCGGACCCCCTATGACCCGGAAGGGTAAGTGGTTTCAGAAAATGGATGGGTTCAATTTGCCACTATTGCAGTGCAGTGCAATTCAACACAATTTGATTCCACAAAATGCGTTATGGTGCGATGCAAAGGAACATTATGCCATGCAAATTGGTATGGTACAGATAGCTTGATTTCATTCCATTGTTTCTTCATAAACAGCGAGTCCTTAACTTAAAAAAAAGTGCCGTCTTTACTCTGCGTATCAATGCATCATGAACGTCTATGCAGGTGCATCATGTGAATCGCTGAATCATGCCGTCCCTAAGAGTTATAGGACAGAACAGAATGAAAATGAGGTTTAAAAGCATCTAACTAAAATGAGTAGATTGGTTTGTGCTTAGGGTGACTCAGCCAATCATATTATTCCGACTAAGCTAGCCAGCACCACTGGCAGCCCTGAAATGACTATGTCATATACCCTTCATTATGTATGTGAGAGATCTGTCAACACCAACACTGCCCCTCTGCAGGGTGCAGAACCTGCCGCGCTCCTCTTCAGCTGGCTGGAGACGATTATACCCCGTGAGTCAAAGCCACCTCCAGCCTGAGCTTATCTTACTTAGGCTGTCCTACCCTATCCTTCGAACAGGGATGCATCTCTCTCCTGTAGGTGAGCATCACCACCAGATAGAGTCGGTAAATTATAAAACAGTGTCCTCGCTGACATCTGAGGGAATTGGAGAATGTTGCCTAGACATGATAAGGAACATGAGCTGCCCGCTTGGTCCTCACTCAGATTCTGCGCTGGTCACCATTATCCTACTAGCTTCCTTTGTGCCGTCATCTGCTAGTATTCTTTATCATCCCAAATAAGGTTATTTCTTTAAACCTTGCCTTTTCACAATGAACTGCACCATGTAGACAGAACTACGAAAACCTACTGACACTAATATATTGATTTATTAATGTCGGAGACAAGGTAAGGAATAGGGTGGTGTGGTGCTTCAGTGCTTGGTGCTGTTACATCACACCTCCGGGCTTTGGGGGATCGATTCACACTTCTCCTCTGTGTGTAGAGTTTCCATGTTCGCCCTGTCTGACATTGGTTTCTCCTGGCAATTCAAAGACATTCAGTTTGGCTAATTGCCATCCTTAAATTGTCCATTGATGGACTGGGGCAGGCTTCTGGCCCCTTGTGACCAGGATTAGTGGTTAGAAGATGGATGCATGTATATATGTATGGATGGATGGATGGATGAATGGATGATAAGGAGCAGGCACATCCTGTATGTGGTGGTACTGTATAATGGCCCATTCATTCTGGGTTGAAATGTAGAAATTTGCTCAGTACTCGGCACACCAGACCTTCAATGATCCTTAGATCTCGCGATAAGGGGAGCCTTGAAAGGGTTTTTTGATCGTGCTGTTCATGAAACGAATCTTGAATTAATTCAGTGGGGGCTTTCCCGTGAGGGGACAGTACTGGTATGATAGGATGCATCCTGTCCTGTAAAGAGGCCTTATGTTCCTCATTATACAATCATTATACAAGCATACTGAGTGATCTTGAGACCTAATGGCTCCCGGGGCGTCGGATTAATGGCCGATCCTGCTTTCGGACACCAAGCTTCCCTCTCGCCAGCATATATGTGTGTGTCTCAGCGGAGAGCAGGCTGGGATTCGTGAAAAGCAGCATTCCAATAGACCTGTACTCATTTGTTATTTTTATTTAATTTTCTGTTGACTACATGCACCAGTAGACACCAGTGTGGGTTCCTCCAAATGGAAACCCATCTACAAGTAGAAAAAAGGGTGAAAGATCTGAACTTTTTTTGATCACTTAGGGGTGCACGTTTTGTAGATCTTACACCAGATATTGCATCTTTTTTCACTGGCTGGCTTCTGATGTGCTCTGTGTCAGTGTTTCTCAAAGTGGTCCTCAGGGACCCGCAGACGGTCCACATTTTTGCTCCGGAGGGATCAAAAATGTGGACTGTCTGGCAGGGAGCTGAGAGGAAGCAAAAAAGCGGACCGTCTGGGGATTGGGAAACACTGCACTATGTCACTCCTAACAAAAATTCCAACTCTTGACCATTGGACATTTCAATTCGGTGGCAATTCGGTGAGGCCATATCTTTGTGGCGTTTCGATATAGTCTCCCGCTTCCTTTTAGTGTTACTGTTGTGATTCAGTTTGTCTGTGTTGTGCCTGTAATTTGGGCACCGACGCTTCAGACCTTTGTTAACCTCCTCATACAGCTTTGAAAACTCATATATCACAATCGTCGGACCTCTTTTATATCTGACAAATACTGCTAATTGGCATTCGGGCTGATGAACCTTTGTGGCCGCGTTTGTAATTGTGATGAGTTACCTCAAAGTCCTTCATCGTGTGCTGCCACTCTCATTTTATACTCCCCTTGTGTTCACTCTACTCAGCTTAACGAATTCAAAATAAACTCAAATCTGCTTCACGTAGCAAAATAAATGTATTTTTTTATTTGAGCCACTTCCTTTTCTTAGAAGCATTCCATTGCTTATAAATGTGGTGGAAAATAGCACAGCGCCGAACTAATCTCACAAAACATGAGGAAGCAGAGACCATGCAAGTTGGCTTAAGGGCAGCGCGGTCCATCTCCCTCTGTGTGCTTCATTTAAGGGGTCTTTAAAAAGGCAACAGATAAATCCTGCATCTGATTGGCTATGAGAACGGAACGGAAACCACCAGGCTGTACACTGTATATCCCTTTCGCTGGGTATGTACCTGCTTCTTCCTGTGCTCTTTGGCAGTGTGTGGGAGAGGAGAACTGGGTGGACAATCGGACGGTGTACATCGGTCACCGAGAACCTCCCCCGGGAGCTGAGGCGTACATCCCTCAGAGATACCCCGACAACCGCATCGTCTCTTCCAAGGTCAGCCTCCTGCACCACTGCATTGCTCCACTGCTTTAGTGGACAGTGGCCAGCTCCAGGTTTCATTCACAGTGACATAGCATGTAGGCGCACTCTGCCTTACTCATCTGTATACTGCCAGTGGTGTTTTGAAGCAGATTCTGTAGCTCACCGTTTCTCATCTGTTTTCATAGTACACTTTCTGGAACTTTATACCGAAGAACTTGTTTGAGCAGTTCAGAAGAATTGCTAATTTCTACTTCCTCATCATCTTTCTTGTTCAGGTGAGGCATCACGCTTGAGGTTACGGTGGCAGTCGAAGGTCTGGACACACCTACTGAAAGGCATTAGTTTTTGAACGCGATAACGACGCTAGGCACGCTCCGAGGTTACGTGGCAAGCAATCTTGTGAAGGGTGAAAGCGATGGAGGTGCTGTGACAGGTGACCAGCCACAGCACTCCATCCCAGAGTAAGGGCAAGGTAGCCAACTTGTGCCCAGAACTTGCAAAGACCCCTTCAGTACTGTTGGAGAAGCATTCCAGATGGCCACATCTGGAAGCTGGCTGAAAGAAAGAGTCTGCAGTGCTGTCATAGAAGCAAAAGGGGGCTATTTCGAGGAATCATAAAATTTTGAGATGTCAAGCACTTCTCTTGGTTGTTGCAGTATTTGATATGTATTACTTCATTGCCTCAGGGGCCTTTTACTTTAAGGTGAATGACTTAGGTAAAATAGAGAGAAATGCATTAACAGCAGGTGTGTCGAGACTTTTGGCCGGTGCTTTATATAGAGACCGTAGAGTCTGTAGATGAGTGGCTGGATGCTGAGTCTGTCTTCTGCTCCCATCCCGGCTGCAGCTAATCATCGACACCCCTACCAGCCCCATCACCAGCGGCCTCCCTCTCTTCTTCGTCATCACGGTCACGGCCATCAAACAGGTAGGACGGTCCTCCCCCGCACCCCCGACACGTCTCTTTGTTTTTTGGCAGGAGGTCGCACGCTGGACGGGTTTTCGGTTTCACTGGTGCGTGGAGAGTCCGTTCAGGGGGCATGGGTTTGCTTTAACCAGGGAAGTCTTGCGTGGAAGAGAGATCGCACTGGAACGCCATGTGCTTTTCTGACGTTTTGTTGGCGCGAACGTTGATGCTACGAATGGAGTAACGAGCCGCGGTGCGGAGTTTTACTTATGAGGTTATAACGCCTGTATATCGCTGAGGTTTTACACTCATGCAAAGCAAGCTTTAGTACAAAAAGGAGAATCTGAAGGATTACTATCATTTTTCTGTCAGATATATAATGTTTCAACCTTGGGTAAGACTTAATGTATCATAACAGCACTCTGCAAATATTAGCAGATTTTTTGACATGCTCACATTTTCAAGCAAAATATACACTTTGGGCAAAGCTAATATTTTACGACCCCGTAAATGCCATGTATAATGACACAATAATAAATTAGCACAGGAATGAAGATAGTCGTCTCGCTATTAAAGATATAGAGGAAACAAGGTAGAAAGTAGACAGGAAACAAGACAAATGCTAAGCTGTGCCCCACTGTTCCGTGACTCTCTGTTCCCAGGGTTATGAAGATTGGCTACGGCACAAGGCAGACAATGCCGTCAACCAGTGTCCGGTGCATGTCATCCAGCACGGCAAGGTGGTGAGGAAACAGAGCTGCAGGCTCCAGGTAGCCAGGACCCTGCCCGGGCATCTCGCTCTGCAAACCACTCGTCCAATAGAAATATCGCTATGTTCAATGTTGCATGTCTTTGATAAATAAGACTATTGTTATTTTGACATAGAAGAAAATCAAATGGGATTTTACGAGCAACAGATGCAGAAATCCAGATAGTTACAAAAGATTCATAAACACCCAACTAATATATAATTCAAATGCGCCACTTTCAGACAAGTGGCCCTCCTCGATGCTATTCGACTGTAACCCATCGCAGTCTGACCATCACCCCTGCCAAGTAATCAATACCCTGCCCCTCAGTCTCGGCGGCACAGCCTTCTGTAAACTACAGTATCACCCACTTGAGATTAGAAGGGTGTGAACGCCCATGTGGATAGGATGCACTTCTCTATATAAATATTGTGTATCTGTGACAACTGGCATCTTGAGTAAAGCATCCTATGTCCTTGTGTTTCCTGAAATATGCTCCAGACTCACAGGAACCCAGTAATGGATAGGGAGTTTATTGATGGACATATACTGTATATATGCCAGCATATGGCAAAAATAAACTGGGTATGAAGGAATATATTTAGCAAACAATGCCAGATTGCTTAAAACAGGGCTGGGCAACCCTGCTCCTGGAGATCTACCACCCAGCAGAGCTTAGGTGCAGCCCTAATTTAGCATACCTGGTACAGATAATCAGGTCTTTCTGTAGCATGTTGACTAGGGTTGCCACATTTCATGCTGAAAAATAAAGGACGCCTACTATAGTGGGACCTTGCCGCAGTGTGCCAAGTGATGCACCAGTGGTGGTAATTCAAAACTTAAACCATGGTCTCAAGAAAGTATTATGATTCATACTGTACTGCCGACGGGGGGGGGCACGGCATTACCCAGCATGCTCGTGGGCGGGTGTGTAAATAGCCCCATGTTCGGGTTCGTGTAATTGGGTTTCGTTCCTGAATGTGGCTTGTGTGTTTCCCATGTGCTGTGTGTACCCTGGTTGATCCTCGCGTGTCCCTAGCTTTGTGTAAACTTCCCACCATGTGTGTGCTTGTCAGTCTAGCGTCTGACTTCCCCGTGTTTCTGGCTTTGTCTGGGTTTTGGTGCTGTTCAAGTGCCCGTGTTAAGCTCCTTTAAGAGCTCTAATAAAAGAGCTTGCGTTCACGGCTGTAGGTCTCCTCATTATTCGCCCCCGTCACGATGCCTCGGCCCGCCAGGCGCTACAGTACTTAATATTTGAAGTACCTTCATTCATCATTCATTCATAGACCGTTCAGTGCACTTTCATAATGCATTCATAGAGCATTCATTGGCAGCATGTAAGTACAGCTTCGCATCCTAGCATACTTTAACAACTTTGTTATACATCAAAAACAAACAAAAATTGTATAATCATATAATGTTTATTATTAATGTGTATTAAAGGTGTTAAGGTGTATTACTATGTTATGGTATACTTACATGTTTCTTATTAATGCATTATGAAGGTACACTGAATGTTCTATGAATGCATTATAAGGGCATTATGAAAGTGCACTGCACATTCTATGCATGCATTTATGTTCTATGCATTCACTGCATTATGAAAGTGCAATTAATGTAAAGCATTACCTACTTTTCATAACATTTTATATTATACTGTGAACCTTCTGGAAGGCCCTTTGGCACGTGTGTTAGTGAAAAACACATGACTCTGAGCCTGAGAGTCTGAAAACATATTGCATGTAATGTTCTGTCTACTCTCAAGTCAACAGTCTCTCCTTGTCTCTCCCAAGAAGCAATCCAGAGATAAACACAAGCATGTCATCACCCTGGACGTGCTGCAAAGTGATAGGGAGTTCATTGGTTTACATTTGAGTTGAGTCCTTGAGTTTTCAGATTTGCATTAAATTGCATAAGCACTCTTTGTCAGCTATAACATATCAAGTAAAACAACCGGAAACGTCACAGGTAGACAAAGGAACATAAAATGGTTTCTGTCCAATAAAATTAAAATGAACCAAAAACCTGTAAAATGCTTGCTTTCTTTGGGGCAAGTCTTTTGTTAAGCTATTTTTACTTCTACAGTCAGTTACACAAAACAAAATTCCCTAAAAAGTGAATGCAAGGAGATCACAGGAATGAGATGGAATTTCTCTACAGGGAACCCTGCTGAATTGTTAATGTGGGGGGAAGACCACACAGCAGTGATTAATGTGTGTTGTCAACTGCTGACTTGTTTAGCCCTGTGGCAACTAATATAGTAACTGACGGTCAGGTTGATGACAGAGTGCAGTAATTCCGCCCACTGTGGGTACTGAAGTCTCATTTCGTCACTAGCATAAATAGGCTTCACGTATGACTGAAAGGTTTCGTTCCAATTCTTTCTTAATAGTTTGTGTACAAGTTTCTACATATTTAGAGTTATTGTACCGGCTCAGTCATCTTATCCTCCATCCTATTTTCAATGGCCACTTATCAAGCGTGAGGTCACTGCGAGCCTGGAGCCTATCCCAGGAAGCCCGGGTCACATCCTGAACAGGATGCGAGTTTATAACAAGCCACACAGATGCAGAAACACACACACGCAGACACACAGCCGCCCACAGACACACACAAACACACACACAAGGCAATTTAAAGACACCAATCCAACTAATTCCCTTAGACCACCTTTGGTACCATGAGGAAATCGATGCAGACACAGGGAGGGCATACACTCTCAGGGCCGAGCTGAAAATAAAATCCCCCCTATAATTTGTTGAGTGTCCCAGAGGTGCCAGGCCATCCCTCATCCCTCATGCGATGATACTGTAATTATTTCAGAATCAGAATCAGAATCAGCTTTATTACCAAAAGTATTCCTCTGTAATTCTGCATGTGACAGATGACTCCTCAATATTTTGAACAATAGGTGTAAACACTGCACGGTAACGGGGACACTTGAGATCACACTGGAAACTCATATGTTGTGATTAGATATAAGGGAAGGTGCCACTGAATGTGAATGGATGGAAATGACAGAAGTGTGTTTCAATTCATGATGCCCATCATTACGATAAAATTATAACGATGCATTTTCTTTATCTTTTGTTTCACCCTCAGGTCGGCGATATCGTGCTGGTGAAGGAAGATGAGACGTTTCCCTGTGACCTCACCGTCCTGTCCACCAGTCGGCAGGACGGCACATGTTTCGTCACCACGGCGAGCTTGGATGGGGAGTCCAGTCACAAGGTGGGACTCGGCTTGGGTCACCGTATCTGAGCTGTACTGGTCCCGGGCCCTCGGTATCGACCCACAAAATGAGTCGACACGGAGGTTAGAGCTGCACGATAGCACGTGGAGATATAATCGTGCACATGAGCAGTAATCACCAGGGCTTTAGATGACGTGCATACAAATTTTTTATTGGCACTCATTAATATTTCAGGCATAATCTGTTTATCAAATTAAACACCCGTATAGTACTAAAGGGGCTAAACAAATTTTTAATCACATTGCATTTGTTGGCACTGATTTCTGTCTGTTGACACAACTCACTGCAACACCACCAACTTATCTCACTAGTAGTAGATTATCTCACTATTAGCAGATAATAAGTTCTGTTTGGCTATAGTTTATTTTGGATAAATTTCATGTCCTTTTTTGTCTTGCAGATAGCAAATTATTAAGCGCAAATAATCGCAATATCATAGCGTGCAGCCCAACCTGAAAGGTTCCGTCATGCACCCTTTAAGTCAAGTGACATTGTGTAATTGATCGTATGATCACTTAATTGATGCTATGAAGATAGCAAACAAAAAGGGAAATCACCTAGGTCTTTAAATGTTGACACGCAAGCTCAGTGTAACCTTAATGAAAGTGCATGCTCTATTACAAAGCAGCATACCACGTATTAAGGAAAGTCTGCTGCACAGGAGGAATTAGCCAAACGAGGCTTTCGTTTAATGGATGTTAGGGTTGTGCAGTTTGGGTTATAGTAGTGTCGTAAAAACACGAAGCAGTTTATCATTCCAGCACCTCATACGATCAAGGACGCTGTACCGGATACCATTAGTTCATTCATTACTCCAGCCCAGTGCCAGGTTTGGCTTTTTGATCACAAGATGCCAATGTTTAAATGTTTATCTCACTGGAAAGAAATCAATAAATGCAATAAAGCATAATAAAAAAATGCAATAAAATTTAGACATCTTAATTTGACAGTGTATTAACTTCGCAGCAATTTTAAACAGGGAGAAGGAAGATCACAGCATGATGCGTCTTGCAAGCATCACCTCTAGAGGCGATAAATCAAAAACATCCCGAGAGAGTCACTCTTGAAAGGGAGGGAGTGATCTGCTGGTGCTGGGGACTCCTCACACACTCTCCGCTTCCTCAGAGAGGAAGTAATAGAGGCAGAGTCCCTCTAGGCTTAAACCTCCAGTACCAAGATGCGCTGAGTTGCCCCCGTTGCTGTTTCTCTCCTGCTGTCTTCATCTGGTCACGCCTTCCCCTCTCCACACAGACCTATTATGCTGTGCAGGACACCAAGGCCTTTAACACTGAAGAAGATGTGGACACACTAAGGGCCACCATTGAATGTGAACAACCACAGCCAGACCTTTATAAGTGAGTGACATGCATCTTCCCACCAAGCCTGAGTGTTGAATATAGGCATCCACATGTCTCATTCTGCTCACGCCATAGGATTTGCCATTACATTTGGATGTGTGAGTGTCTTTGTAGCCAGGCGTCAGTCGAAACTGAATGGCTGAAGGTAGTACTGCTTCAGTGACAGCATTGCACACACAATTGCACTCACAGAGTCTTGTGTACCTATCTAAATGGGGACCTCCCATTCATTTGGGAAAAACCCTAATCCCAATCATGACACCCTTAACCCCTACCCAGCCCTAACCTTAACCATCAGAAACCAACCCAAATACAAGACTTTTGGCATTTTTAGTTATTTGATTGCATTCACAGATTTTTATAAAATTGAGGTTATCCAAATGGGGACCTGAAAAGATGTCCCCAAAGGTAGGGAAATTTCAGGTTTTACCACACACTGGGGACATTTTGGTCCTCAAATGTGATCTATGCAAACTCTCTCTCACACACACGCACACACACACAAGGAATAGTGCATAGTGCAGTAATTACTCAGGTCTGTTACCAGCTGAGCACATGCCTATTTTTAATTACAGATTTGTGGGACGCATCAATATTTATCTGGATGGAAATGAACCCATTGCAAGGTAAATTGATTTGTTCCCTTGTGTTTGCAGTAGGAAATTTTAATTATAGTATAGTATCCTATTCCGGGAAATAATTCAAGAGATTCTGACTTCTGTGTATATGTGTCTGGTGTCTGTTAATTTGTAGTAAAATACTGATAGTTTATTGTAATGATAAATACTTTTTTGGCAAGTCAACATGTGTACTAAAATATTTTTATTTTAAATGCTTATGTTTCATATTCTTACAATAGCTTGTCCTCTGAACAATATCCCTAATAAAACCTTAAATAAAACATATCCCTAATTTTTTTAAATGGTTTCTTGGATTAGTTTGGTTAAACTGGGTTTTGTTTGGTTCATCATAAGGCACCAGTATGTCCCAGTTAGGATCACGGTTACATCCCATAGGTTTGAAGTACAGAGGGTAAATCTAGGTCAGCTTTGCTGACACGCAGACAGACGGAACCTCACGCGGGAGCACAGACATCAAAGGAATTTGAGAGACACATGGGAAGGCTCATCACTCACCCTCTTCCCCCTTACTGACAGCATTCTTTGCTTGAAGACATTTCATATATTCTGCTAAAGACCCCAAGCCAGTTTGCATGCTGCGCTGATATAAATCCTTTGTCCCATGTTCCTTTGAAAGTGTACCCTTACAGATATAAGCCCTTAGCCATCTGTGAAGGATTTGTGTTGATCTAAGTTATTTCACTATGCACTTAAAAACACTTTAAGATTCTGATTCCGCACAAATATTTTCCCTTTATAAATAGATCAGAGTGCATCTTCATTCCCAGGAAGTTTCCGGACGATTGTTGGACTCACCTGACTTTAGGTGGTCATGATAGACATTCAGCTAGTATTAACAGCACCCCTTCAGATCAGACAGGGAATTTCATGGTATACTCAAAATAAACTTTTGTACAGCTTGTACCAGTCAGTTCTTTTTAGCTGATTTTTTTCAGATACTCATCATTTTCTATCCTTGACCTTAATTAAAATCCTGCCATTGTGTGAGAAACCGTCCAAAGAACTGATTCAGTCAATATCTGCTGCATTTCATTGTAGGTATCAGATCAACTGTACATGGACTTTTGTGAAAGTGGTTTGGAGAAAATGTTATTTTAAATCTTATTTTAATTTCAGGCCTTTGGGGTCAGAGAATGTGCTTCTGCGAGGAGCGACGCTCAGAAACACAGAATATATTTATGGTAATGTACTGCTGCATAATTTTACGCTTACTAAATTTACTGTGGTCTGAAATGAGGCCAATCCGGAAGAGTGAGACATATTGCAAGCTGATTTGATGTGACTTCCCTGAGTAACTGAGAGTCATCTGAAGTCTTGAAAGGTGAGACCAAGACATGCTATGATTTATGAGGAAGGGTGCCCTGAACAATCCGATAAATATGCACAGGAGTATTTAGATGGGATGGGATGAACCTTCTTTAGTAGTATTTTATGGTCACTGCAAACATTGGTAAGCCTCTGTCATGGGGTTATAAATAACAAGGTGGATGGTTATATTGGTTTTTACTTGGAGGTATTTCTCCCTCACGCGCCTTTCTCCCTCACACGCCTCTCTCCCACATGCGCCTCTCTCCCTCATGCACCTCTCTCCCTCACACGCCTCTCTCCCTCACACGCCTCTCTCCCTCATGCGCCTCTCTCCCTCACACGCCTCTCTCCCTCATGTGCCTCTCTCCCTCACACGCCTCCCTCCCTCATGCGCCTCTCTCCCTCACACACCTCTCTCCCTCATGCACCTCTCTCCCTCACACGCCTCTCTCCCTCACGCACCTCTCTTATGGATTTCCCCATGGGGATGAATAAAGTATCTATCTATCTATCTATCTATCTATCTATCTATCTATCTATCGCTCTCCCTTACACGCCTCTCTCCCTCATGCACCTCCCTCCCTCACCC
>JAODKL010000036.1:12613535-12636137 GCA_026780765.1 Petrocephalus schoutedeni | reverse complement strand
CCCTCCTGCGCCTCTCTCCCCCATGTGCCTCTCTCCCTCCTGTGCCTCTCTCCCTCACGCGCCTCTCTCCCTCATGTGCCTCTCTCCCTCATGCACCCCTCTCCCTCATGCACCTCTTTCCCCCATGTGCCTCTCTCCCTCATGCACCTCTCTCCCTCACGCACCTCTCTCCCTCACACGTCTCTCTCCCTCATGCACCTCTCTCCCTCATGTGCCTCTCTCCCTCATGTAACTCTCTCCCTCAAACGCCTCTCTCCCTCATGCACCTCTCTCCCTCATGCACCTCTCTCCCTCATGTAACTCTCTCCCTAACGCACCTCTCTCCCTAACGCACCTCTCTCCCTCGCGTGCTTCTCTCCCTCTCAGCTGTTGCAATATACACGGGCATGGAGACGAAGATGGCCCTCAACTATCAATCCAAGTCCCAGAAACGTTCCGCCGTCGAGAAGTAAGATCACCACTGCCGCAGTCCATCTTCCCGCCACATTGTAGCATATTCCTGCTATCAGTCTCCTGATGATGGAGCAGAGCGCCGACCACAAGGTGTAATGTTTGAAAATTAAAGAAAAAAGCATACACACTGCTAGGGGAAATGTCATGCTGAAATTTTAAGGAAGTGCTTACATTTTTATCACTGAATGTATTGGAAACAGAAACAGACTTCCTATGACTGCTACTGGGTAACATTAGCTGTTAACTGCTGCTGAAAGGTAAATCATGCACCTTCATTGGAACTGGATGCTCACAGTCACCTGTCCCTGGATGCTCACACCTGTCCCTGGATGCTCACAGTCACCAACTTTCCCCAAATATCATACTCTGTAATAAGTCCATTCAAGCCTCACAGCATCTATTTACTATTCAATTTGGCTAGTAGTTTTAATTCCTTTGCTTTGTCCTTATTGCTTCTACAGGTCCATGAATGCATTTCTGGTCATTTACCTGTGCATCTTGATCAGCAAGGCACTGATCAATACTGTGTTGAAGTACCTGTGGCAGGCTGACGTCAACCGGGACGAGCCCTGGTATAACGAGAAGACCCAGTCAGAGCGACAGCGACATGTGGTGAGACAGCAGATCTCAGGCAGTTCCTCCAGTGTATGCACGCCCTATTCAATATGTCAACATCAACCGCAGCCTAACTGGGACTCTCTTCCGCAGCTCATTAGGGTCTTCACTGACTTCTTGGCCTTTATGGTCCTCTTCAACTACATCATCCCTGTATCCATGTACGTCACGGTGGAGATGCAGAAGTTCCTCGGCTCCTATTTCATCAGCTGGGACGAGGAGATGTTTGATGAGGAGCTGGGGGAAGGGGCACTGGTCAACACTTCGGATCTCAATGAAGAGCTGGGGCAGGTAGGGACACGAGACAATGGGGGACGTGGCGCATCCGCGGTGTGACAGATAGCAGGACTTCAGATTGGGCACCAGTGAAGCTCATCTATAATTAGTGTCCTGAATGTGCATACGGCTCCACGGTTTATTTTAGCCAAGTCATTTAGCTGCTTAGATGTTCAAGGTCCTTAGATTTATGACTGGATGCCAGCCGGAGAGGAAGAAAGTCCTGACCTGCAGCTCTCAGGGGCGAGGGCAGTGTTCCCATCAGGGAGTTTTGTACTAACTGTCCCTTCCTCCATACAGGTGGAGTATGTATTTACAGATAAGACAGGAACCCTGACTGAAAACAACATGCAGTTCATTGAGTGCTGCGTCGATGGCCTGGTCTACGTGCCTCACTCTATCTGCAATGGTCAGACCTTGCCTGGAGCATCAAGCGTCGATGTGATTGACACCTTGCCTGAACCAGCGAGGAAGGTGAGGGGAAGAGCGCCCCCTGATGGATTGGATGTCGCTTTGACTTTTCAGGGAAAAATGGCATTCTGGACAGTGGGCATTTGTGCTTCTGTCTGAATTTAATTTTTAGAAGTCATTGTTACAGAAAACACTTTTATATAGCTTCAAATGATGAGTATGAGTTTAAGGTAATTATCTTGTTGAAAAGCAATCGAGTTTCAGTAGGTGTGTCCGGACTATTGACTGGTACTGTATAAGAAACCCCAGACAGCAGGTACACTTCCACAAATGGTTTGAAACAGCATTTACATGTTTTCTACATGTAGCATTTACAGAAGCATTTGTGCTTCTGTCTAAATTGAATTTTTAGAAGTCATTGTTACAGAAAACACTTTTATATAGCTCCAAATGATGAGTATGAGTGTGGGATTGTGTGGGGTCTGCCTGTGTGTTTTGGGTACTGGGACCTGCTTTGGCTGCCTGGTCCCAAATGACCCCATACCTGTGGGCCCTGGTACGTCTGCAATGGCTTTGTGTTTTTTTTTTATTTGTCTGAGCTGTGTACTTGTTTACTCTATGTTAACACTGTGTGTCTTGTTTAGCGATATGTTTGCTGTTTGCACAAGTATCTTATTTTATGGCACTGCTTGTAAGCTCTGACACTGATAACCTCTATAAGAGCCAGTGATTTGTGACGCCAGGCTGAGATGGGTCTGCACAGGGGCGTCGTAATGGGGACGCGAAGGTTAGGACGATTCCAGGGGCCCCTGAGCGACACCATTGGATTGGTCTGGGGTTTGGTTTCATTATGACATGCTTTTGTGGAGCCCATGATTTCTGGTGGTACCCTTGGGTCTGCATTGCTGGCCGTGTGTGTCCTTGCTCCCCCATCAAAAACAACCACTGTTACTCGAGAGCGCTGATTTCGCTGTGCGTGAATGTGCTGTGCCTCACTGCTCAGTCCTGGGTAATAATACTTTCTGTCTCTCGTCTGTCCCCCCATCCCAGGAGAACGAGGAGCTGTTTTTCCGGGCCCTCTGCCTGTGTCACACTGTTCAGGTCAAGGAAGAAGAGTCGGTCGACGGCATCAAGAGGGGCCTCCACCAGGGCAAGGGCACCTCCTTCTACATCTCCTCCTCGCCGGACGAGGTGGCCCTGGTGGAGGGCATGAAGAGGTGAGTTTTGTTCCTCCTCTCCTGCATGCACCAGTGAACATGGGTGGCTTTTGGCCCAGCAGGTCTGGATGTTGTGCTTGTGATTGGATGGTCGTTGGTTCCAATCCCAGTGTTGGCACAGAAATTTCACTGCCAGGCTTTTGAGCTAGCAACACCCAATTGCTCCTGGAGCTGTCTTAAAAAAAGAAATGCACCACGTTTGATAACTAAATGAATGCTGAGATTTTGTTCATATCAGTTTAATTCCTGCACTCGATGAATTTCCTTTTTCCAGCACCTTCTGGGGAAGTGCTAATTAGCTGTATATGTCTCATCCTAAATGATATATCACTTTTGCTCATCTAGGCTGGGTTTTACCTATCTCCGTCTGAAAGACAGCCACATGGAAATCCTGAACAGGGAGGATGAGATCGAGAGGTAATTTAGTGCTTTTCTTTTAATGCATTTAAATGTGAAGGAACCATAAATAGTTTATTGTACAGTAAACTACTGAGGAAAAAAAGAAACATTAATACCTTGAATATTATGGTCCAAGCACAAGGGTATTGCAGACTCAGAGCTGTCAGGGCACTGAAATTATAGCTAAGCTGCTCTGTGGTTTTCACTTCTACTTTTGTGCACACGTAAGTAAGTAGTCTAGATTTGTCCTGCAGCACTGATTGCAAGTGGTAATGTGTCCACTGCTGATAACTGCCTCCTCTGCACTAAACAATGTCTACTGTTCAACAAGCTTTATAGCAAGACCTGCGGTTTGTGCGCCAACAGGCTGCTGCCGGCAAATCTCCCTAACATGGTTCAGGAAGAGTGTGGCCTTCAGAGACATCGTGCTTATTTTTATCCCAGATCCACGCAGGATGCATATCCTACCTTAATTCCAGGCCTGGCCTTTCCTGCTGAGCACATTACAGCGGGTATGAGGCGGGTGTCCTATGAGAGCGAGCACAGCCCTGGCACATTATCAAGTTCACACTTGCTGCAGGTGTTGCATTCAGTAGCTGTCCCGGTCGACCTGCCACAGGCTCCGTCTGTCCTGGGACGTAGGAGAATGAAGTGATCCGATCCATTTGTGGAACTGTGGGACACCTGGAGGATGTCCCTGCCAAGCGCGACCGCTTCTGTCTGAGTTTAGGAGCCCTTTGACGAACATCTGCAAAACGCTGAGTCAGGAGCCACGTTGTCATGGCGGGAGTCAGATGGCTTGTATCTGTTTTAGGGTTTAGCTAGTGAGCAATATACGCAAAGTGCCAGGTCTCCTCCAGAGCCCTCACGTGCAAACCATGCTGCCCTCTTTCTTCCCAGGTTCGAGCTCCTTGAAGTTCTGAACTTTGATTCTGTTCGGAGGAGAATGAGTGTTATTGTGCGCTCCGGCACAGGTACGACGCATGAAGGACCGGATCGGCTGTGATCCCCTGCATTACTGAGAAGAACCTTACTACTGTACGGGCTCATAGATTAAAGGTCACTCCAGCTTTAGAGTCACTTTGGTGAAGATCCACAGAGGTCAACCTAAAAGTAGCTCCACAGAAAGCAAAGCCTTTAGGTTCAAATACTGCATGTCCTTTATATAACTACACTATCAGTCAAAAGTTTGGACACACCCGTTTTTAATGCATTTGTCTCTATTTTAGCTACATTACTTAGCTTATAGTAAAAGGTTTTAAGAAAACGACGTAATACATATCAAATATTGCAACGACTAAGTGAAGTGTTCATCATCTAAAAATTGTCTCAAATTTTAGACTCTTCAAAATAGCCGCCCTTTGCTTCCATGATAGCACTGCAGACTCTTGGCATTGTTTCAACCAGCTTCCAGATGTAGCCGCCTGGAATGCTTCTCCAGGAGTCCTGGTGGACTTTCCATAAGCTCTGGGCACAAGTTGGCTACCTTGCTCTTACTCCTCGATCCAACTCATCCCAAACCAGCTCTATAACATTTAGGTTGGGGGACTGTTGGGCCAGGTCATCTGTCGCAGCAGGCTATCTCTTTCTTTGTTCACAAGATAAAACTTGATACATGAGCATGAAGTATGTTTAGGGTAATTATCTTGTTGAAAAGCAATCGAGTTTCAGTAGGTGTGTCTGGACTATTGACTGGTACTGTATAAGAAACCCCAGACAGCAGGTACACTTCCACAAATGGTTTGAAACAGCATTTACATGTTTTCTAGGCCAGTGTGAGTGGTTTCATACAGTCACTGAAGCCAGATCTGTGTAAATGGGTCAACATAGCACATGTTAATGAATGATAAATGCACTGACTCTGGTCTATGTGGGTTTTTCTCTTGTGTACAGGACAGTACTATTTGTTCTGCAAAGGAGCTGACTCCTCCATCTTTCCCAGGGTGGTCTCAGGAAAGGTGGACCAGATCCGAGCTCGTGTACAGCACAATGCCGTGGTAAGGCGGGAATGCCGTGTCCGAGATGCTGATCTGGCATCACGTCTTGCCGGTGGCGATGATCAGACATGTGGATCTTTCAGTACAGTTTGTCAAACTGTTACTGTGTGTCAGGTGGGCACTGGGGTATTTAAACATTTCTATTTAGTCTTTAGACCAGTTTGGCAGTTACATTGAATGAGTTTGATAAATTGAGAAGGTACAGAGGTGTTGCTTTCCTAAGTAACGCTCCATGCAACGCTCATGGATGTTTGATGATGCTTCACAAACTGCCCTCCAGTCGGAGTCTATGGCTGGTTTGCCGTAAGTCTGATTCTTTCAGTTCATTGTGGGTGGCTGGAGCTGGCAGGCTGTGGAGGGGTTGCTGCATTTTAGGTGCATGTGCTTTCGCTGTTGGCACACATGATGACCTGGTTCTGTTGCTGGCGTAGGCCAGTTGTCCCCATGGTTACAGTGGAACGCAGTTTCCTAGCCTGCAGGCACATGTGTCCCCATTGGATGGCCTTAATAATCATAACTGGAATGGGCAGATTACAGCAGTAACTCGGTAAAAGGATGCACTTAAAACAATGTGTCATATTTAAAACGCACTACTGACGGTTTCAATATTCTTTGGTGGCAGTTGGAGGGCACTGTTATTTTGTCACACGATGGCTAGTCTACTCTACTCATATTCAGTGTAACTGTAGTAAATTTTCATTAAACATGATCACTTTTTCCACATTTATTTTAAGAATTATATGTAATTGCCCTCTTTGAAGGAATCCAGAAATTCTATTTTATAATTATAGAATTTTTGATATTTTCATACTGTAAATTTGACAGATAGACAGACAGACAGACAGATAGATAGATAGATAGATAGATTGGTCAGTTGGTTAGTTGGTTCATCATTGTGTTAATGAAGGGAAAATGAAGGGTTAACCCACAAAGTCATTCCCGCCTGCAGGAGGGTTTGCGGACTCTGTGTGTCGCATACAAGCTGCTGAGCCCGGCGGAGTATGAAGACGTGTGCCACCTTCTGAACAGCGCCAGACTGGCCCTGCACGCGCGGGACAAGAAACTGGCCGAGGCTTACGACGTAATCGAGAGGAACTTCATTCTGCTGGGAGCCACTGCAGTGGAGGACAGGTTAGCCGCTTTGGAGGAAGGCACAGAATCCCAGCTGTGCTGCTGGTTCTGACCCGTGGGAACGTCGACAGGGGGTATGGCAGAATCGGTATGACGAAACCATGAGCTGCCATTCATTTCTCACCTCACCTCGTTTGTTTTTATTGAGTACTTTACATTATAACTATAGTATCATTCAGGATTTCAGAGTAACAGCTGGGATCACAGGCTAGGCCTGGGCAGTATTATGGTATGCAGTTGAAGCCCCACCCCCCACATTGAAGCCCCACCCCCCACACTGAAGCCCCACCCCCCACATAAACTGCAGTATAATACTCAGATGGTGTGATAGTATTAAAAATGACTGTCCAGGCCTAGAGTTCTCTGGGGCTGTGGTGGTCAGACGTCTTGTCGGCTAGTTATGCTGCAGCTGAATCGCGGAATGGTGGATTTCATTGCGCCATCGCGGGTCATTCTCTCATGTCAGGGGGCTGTCGCCCGGGTTACCTAAAGCTGCATATCTCTAGCACTGAGATACTAACTGTCCAGGAACCTGCCAGTGTGAACACCACCAGGGCTAACCATAGAATGAGACATTACGGGTATTATCGACATACTCAAGCACGACTCAATTCTCTACATGTGTTTAGCATGTGCGACTACACTAACAAAAGACAATGGTAATGAATGGAGAAACCATGTGGAATTTTCCAAGCAATCACAACTCCTAAATCCAATACTATATTCAGGGCCTACCTTTAATTGCACTGCTAATCATCGGTGTTCTGCTGCAGGGCACTGTCTTCACCAATTAATGAATAAGTAAAGTAATTATTGGACAGACAGCATCTATCCTTGCTTGGGAATCATTGGTTTATAAATGCCATTGATTCCCATCGGTGCATCTGTACAGTCTGCGCTGATGTTAATTAATGCTGTAAGAAGGCTATGGAAAAGTTACCATTCTAATGTTATTCAGATGGAAATCCTCTATAGTGCTCTATCGCGCAGGACGGATGCATAGGCTCTCCTGTCCAATTGTCGCAGACCTCAAAAAAAAAAACGTAAGATTCTACCGATAATTAGTACTCACTTGTGGCTCTGAGCCAGGAGTCCATTTAATCAGGATGAGGAAAAGGCACATTCCATTGAAAACCGCACAAGCTACATGGTGATGTACAATAGATCGCATAACGCTGAGACTGAGAGATGCGCCGGTGTGCTGACCCCAGATTCCTCGCCGTACTTTTTATGCACATTCCACATCCCAACATACCGCGGAGCAACCATCGTGTCGAGTCTCCCCATGAATTTGCTGATGAACTGAAGGAAGGCGGCCTCAGAGTAACGGTTTTGGGCCGGTGGCTGTTTCAGCAAGCGTTTCTGCAGAGATGATGAGCTTTCCTTTGTGAACGACTGGATGAATATCACTTATTCTCGGAGTTTGGAAGCTGGCTGATGACCCGGCCAGCTTTATAGCTCCTGGCTCTATCTGACGGCGGATCCTTTTTCAGTGTTGTGTCACTAGTAAACAGTGGGAGCTGCTATGCTGCAGTGGGTTGGGTTAATTAAGGAGTTTAATGCCCTGTGACTGAATGAATCCTAGATTATTACTCCACTGAAATTGGCTACTTTAGGTCTTTCAAGAAGTAGCTACTATTTTAGGCTGAATTTAGAAGAATGTAGACGGTACAAAATCATTACCGCTGAGACGCAGCAATTTATACCAATTATCCTGTAAGGGGTGAGTCTACATGCAGGAAGAAAATGGTTGGCACACACAATCACACTGGATGGACAGCTTAGAGAGGCTATTTTACATAACGGTGTGTTTTAAAGCCAGAGCTGGAAATAGAACCCACAACCCTGCTGGACTGAGGCAACAATGCCTAACTCATCACAAATCGTGGATAAGTAACATGATGAGCTGTTCAGTTGATCCGCAGTGGATATAAAAAGTCTACACATCCTAATTTAAATTGTAGGCTTTTGTGATGTAAACTTAGCAATCAATAAAAATCATGTGAGTTGTTTCCATCATTAATGTGATGCAAGTAACACAATTTAACTGAAAAACATATATAATTAGAGGGTCAAAAACCTGGGCCCTGGTTGCATAAATTTGACCATCCCCACCTTCAAGTAATATGTCGTGCAAGCCTCTTTGGCATTTCTTATAGCTGCACGTCTTTGTGACTCAGTCCCTATCAAGTTTGCACACCTGGTCTTTGCAATTTTATTCCACTCTCCCTCGCAAAAAAAAGTTCAAGCTCCTTCAGATTGCCGGGAGATGTCCTGACACAGCCCTTGCAGGTAATTCCACAGGTAACCTATGGGATGGAGGTCTGGGCTCTGACTCAGCCGCGCTTTGATCTGCCTTTTCGTAAGCCATTCCTTGATTGACTGGGCTGGATGAGGAAGATCAGAGTTATATAACCATGGTGTTATATGACGGGCCCAACCTTTTTCAGGACCCTAAGCAAAATTGGATTAATCTAGGTATCACTTTGCTTCCCGGTCTGACCAGATGGGGAGGCCTGGTAGCCTCTGGACAGGCAATTATGTATTGAGTCAGCCTGAGGTGGACTTGTTGTATCCACTATATTGTTGGGTTCCAAAGTATATTGGGGTAGTACAGTGGCTAGCCCTGTAGCCTCATGTCTCTCAGGTTCAAGTCTCCACTATGGCTCCATGTGTGGCACTTGCATGTCCATAGTGTGCCCATTGATGGGTTGGCACTCCATCCTGGGTCGTTCCCTGCCTTATGCTCCAGACTCCCCTTGGCACAGATGGTGGAGCTGTTTTAGATTTACTCATTTATCTGACATTTTTTATCCAAAGGAGCAGGAAGGATTATTATTCACGGGGGCTCCATGGGATTTGAACTTATAACCTTTGCATTGTTAGCACAGCGCTCGGGCTGGCTGAGCTACACTCTGTTTTACTGACCTCTTGTGCCTTTAACACATTTACATGAGATGGTGCCAGCACTCAGGCCTAAGGGCCCCCCTCCCCCCGCAGACTCCAGGACCAGGCGGCCGACACCGTCGAGGCACTGCACAAGGCCGGCATGAAGGTGTGGGTGCTGACCGGGGACAAGATGGAGACGGCGGCGGCCACCTGCTACGCCAGCCGGCTGTTCCGGCGCGGCACGCGGATCCTGGAGCTGACCACCAAGCGCACGGAGGAGCAGAGCCTGCACGACGTGCTGTTCGAGCTGAGCCGCACGGTGCTGCGGCAGGGGCACAGCCTGCTGCGGGAGAGCCTCTCGGGGTGCGCGCATGGCCCGCCGCTGCCTCGCTGCCCGCCGGGCCCTCTCCAGGGAAACTCATAGCTCATTATGAGAACACTGACCACGGGAGCCACTCAGATATTATGATTTCAAATTACAGTAGTTTCAGTATTCAGGATTAATTTTAAATTAGAAATGTATGAACACACACACAGACACACACATATATATATAGATGTGACTGCTCCTTGGCAGCAAACTCCAGCCGTTCCATGTATTTATTATAATTGCACCATCAGCTCTAATCAATAAACATTAAACATTAGTGAATTAACTTACTGAGGTACTGATCACCCAGACAAGTGAATACCTGGGTATATTGAATGGGAACTGCAAATCCTGGGGTGACAGATTGCATATTGACAGAAATATATACATACAGTATCAGACAAAAGTCTGGACACACCTAATGAAAATCATTCGTTTTTCAACAAGATAATGACCCTAAACATACCTCAAGGTTACATAGTAAGTATTATCTTGTGAACAAGAAAAGAGTTGGAGTGCCCCAAACTAAACCCTGTAGAGCTGGTGAGTTGGATCGAAGAGCCAGGTAGGTACCCAGAACTTGTGGAGACTCCTTCAGGGCTGTTGGAGAAGTGTTCCAGGTGGCCACATCTGGAAGGTGATTGAAAGAATGACAAGAGTCTGCAATGCTGCAATGCTGACAGAAGGGGGCTGTTTTGAAGATTCTGTATTTTCAGATGTCAAACAACCCCCTTGGTCGTAGCAGTATTTAATATGTATCACTTCATTGCCTCGAGACCTTTTATTACGAGTTGAATAACATGGCGTTGACTGCAGGTGTGTCCAAACTTTTGACTGGTGCCTTATTTATATGACCGGATCTCTCGGGGCCTTTATTAACCCTCCCGTGCCCTGTGCCTTCTCAGTCTCTCCAACGACTTCCAGGACTACGGGCTGATCATCGACGGCGCCACGCTGTCGGCGGTGCTGAAGCCATCCGAGGACGGCAGCTCGGGGAGCTACAAGGAGATCTTCCTGGACATCTGCCGGAATTGCAGCGCCGTGCTGTGCTGCCGGATGGCGCCCCTGCAGAAGGCCCAGGTCCGCCGTCTCGTCCTGCTGGAGCTCTAAAGCCAGCCACCCATCCATCATCCTGCCGTTTATCCAGTATGGGGCCGGATCATGTCCCAAACAGCACGGGGCACCGGGCCCAGGGACACAGAACACCGGGGCGGCCCGGCACAAGGCCCACGGCACAAGACAGGGTTCTTCTTGCCAGATGCACTTGATCATGCACTTTTATCATTGATATTTCTCATATGTTGCCCGAGCCTTTCTTGAGTAGAATCGGAATAGCCTATATGTGCCTATACTGTACATGCATACACGTCTGTGTTGTGATGTATGTTTGGGGCATGATAGGGGCGGGACCAGTGTATGAGGTCTGGCAATTGGCCTTCGCCCTGCCATGTCGCCCATTCCCATTGGTAGACTCACAGTGCCTTCAGAGAGGCGTTGGAAAGGCTGTCTGCTTGTGGAAGAGCTCCTGCCTAGCACACTAATTAGGCACCAGGGGAAGTCACCGAGGTGCGTGGAAGAGAGGAGGAACTGTGCTAGGAAATGAAGCCCTTTCATATTGTAATACTTTCTACAAAGATTTGCCTCGTGCTTAATCCCATTGCTCATACAACACAAAGGAAATGAAGGGATTATACAGTAGTGAACCTTCTAATGAATAAAGACAAGAGATCAATAGTCGCTTAGCAATAGTAGCCTAGGTACTCGCTGGGTAGCGGTACTAGGGTTGGTCTTCCCATGTTGTGTGGATTTTTTGTGTGCTCCCTTGGTGAACTGACATCCCGTCCAGGGTGCAGCCCAGCCTTCTACCATATGCTGCCTGAGATCCAGACTGCCCACAGCCCAGACTAGGATAATTGCTTTGAAGATGGATGGGGGGGTTAGAAATAGGGTCACCCTCTGGCTTCAGAACATCCTATCCAGGATCTACCTCTCATCTCGTGCTTGCTTCGTGTTCTTCTGCAAATGGTTCATGTGCTGATTTGCACAGTTCTGGTTAGTGTGTTAGTGTGTCAGAAATTGTTTAGTAATTGAAGAGCAAATTTCCAACACTCTGTGTCTGTTGTTTGTTAGTTTTGAGTTGAGACCACAAATGACCTAAAATGCTCATCATATGTT
The DNA here is from genome assembly GCA_026780765.1 of Petrocephalus schoutedeni. Taxonomy (NCBI): domain Eukaryota; kingdom Metazoa; phylum Chordata; class Actinopteri; order Osteoglossiformes; family Mormyridae; genus Petrocephalus; species Petrocephalus schoutedeni. Next base: position 12,624,204 of record JAODKL010000036.1, on the reverse strand, counting down.
ACAGGGTAGGGGTCTTCATGCAGTCCAGCGAAGGACCTCATTTTTTTTTCACAACTAACTTAATCCACAGAAATGTTCTCAAAAGTGTATCCTGTGTATTGAGTGAGTTTTGGAAATTTGATCTTCAGCTTTGTTACTAGTAAAAGTTTGATTCTCCTGTAAATATCAAAAGAAAAATTTTGGCGCGCTTCCTGGTTTTCCAATGCCAGCTGTTGAGCTGCTGTATTCTCCCGGTGGGTAGAGAGTGATGGGTATAAATTACAAACATGACATTTTCTATATTTTCTATTTCCAAATTTTTAACACTGAGCACGTATTTGTAGCAGAAATACCCATGCCTGATATCCTAACCAAGCCAGCTTGAAGTATCGCAGTCCTTATTCTGACACTGCAGAGAAGATTCAGCCGATGTACTCAATTGTTTCAGATCGTAAAGCTGATAAAGGCTTCGAAGGAGCGGCCCATTACCCTGGCCATTGGGGATGGAGCCAACGACGTCAGCATGATTCTGGAAGCTCATGTGGGCATCGGTGAGTGTGGGCATCTGAATGAGGGGGGGTGCAGGAGGTAGTGGGGGCTGCTCTGGTCCTATCTTAAGGGTTTGTGCTGTGTTGGTCCCCTTTATTGGTACAGTATAACATAAAATTCATATTAATCATTTGGGCCATATTTACACTCAGAAGTTCACTGTTCATAATGTATGTCCATAACATTATTAACATTCTTGGCGACTTCTCTCTTTTTCGATGATATTGCTTCAGGCATTATGGGTAAAGAGGGTCGCCACGCAGCTCGCAACAGTGATTACGCTATCCCCAAGTTTAAGCACTTGAAGAAGATGCTCCTGGTACATGGGCATTATTACTACATCAGGATTGCTGAGCTGGTGCAGTACTTCTTTTACAAGGTAAAACTAACTGCACCCCATATAACTGATGAAGAAATCAACACTAATATATATCGCCCCCCTGTTTCATTCATACCTTCATGTCAAGTATTATTTTAGTGTCTCACAGTATCTTACTGTGCTATCAAATTAACTACTTTTGCTATATGTGTTTAGTCTGTTGTTCCCCAGTGTGTTTCCCAATCCAGTCCTCGGGGACCCCCAGACAGTCCATGTTTTTGCTGGGAGGGAGCAAAAACATGGACTGTCAGTGAGTCCCTGAGGTTCGGGCTTAGAAACACTGGTTTAATATCCACCCATCTTACAAAGACTTTTGGGTGAGAGGCAACATTACTATCCACTGAGCCACCGTGCCTCCCTTGTTCAATATATATGTGTAAACAAACACATATTCAGATATTTTTACACCAAGGTTCTCATTTTGTTTCCCCTTCTCACTCTCTCCAGAACGTCTGTTTCATCTTCCCTCAGTTCCTCTATCAGTTTTTCTGCGGTTTCTCACAGCAGGTATGTGCTCCAACAGGTACCATGCACTATGAAACCATAACACATCCAGCACATTTAATATTCCAAAATATATATTTGAATGTGGATAAGTACTGGCCCCTTTGCACAAACACTTTGCACAAGTGCCTCCGTTTAATGGTATGTCGCCCCCATTAACGTATCTGTCAAAGGCTTTGAGCATCTGTCCCTTAAAAAGGTTCTGCGCGGTCTTGACTGAGATTAACTACTTCAACATTCCTGGTTTCTGTTGATCTTCGCGGTTGCTCCTCTGGGGGCACCATTATAATTCACTTTGCGTTGGGCTTCATCCTTCCCGTGGGTGACTTGACGTGTCCCGCTCTACTCCCAATATAAAACTCCCAAAGTGTCAGGTACCTTGCGATTGCGAGTTACTGCTCTCACCAGCTAACGCTCTGCCCTCCTCGTCCTGGTCCACTCAGCCTCTCTACGACACAGCCTATCTGACGCTGTACAACATCAGCTTCACTTCCTTACCCATCCTGCTCTACAGTCTTATCGAGCAGCACATCAGCATCGACATCCTGAAGAGAGACCCATCTCTGTACAGGTGAGCACTTAATTGAGGATAAAAAAAAAGATTATGTTTATCTAGCTAGCCTCCCCTCCACCATGCAGATTTTCTCAGAAATGGAAGGAAATCCTGCATCATAAATATATCTCTTTACAGCTCGTGTATGGGGTGAGTGTTGGAGTGCTGATTTGTGACTAAAGCAAAATTAAATCCTGCCAGAATGCCTACCTATTCTAAGGACCGACTTTTGTATTAAACTGGATCAGTGAAATAGTGCAGGTAGGACTTAGGGACAGTCACAGTTAATCCCACACCACTACTGAAAGGAGTCTAATGGAGATCATGTTAGACAAGGATTTGAGTCTCCTTCCTTACTCCGACAACTGCAGCGCCCAGGTCCTGAAGGAAGTTTACTTTTGTTTCCAGCTCTCAGCTTTCCTCCAACGGTTTTTCAATGAAGACTGTAATGTTTACGCTTCAAAATGTTCTCTATTTAAAGGTGCTTCTCTTTTCTATTTCAGTACGTGCCATTTGTGGATTTTCGCTTTAAAGCAAATTCTATATCCGACAAGAGCTTTTTTTAGCCCTATTCTCTTTAAAAATCAATATAAAGTAGGCCACAACCCTTTCACATTTACTGGGCTTGCAGCCCTGGCCACTCTGCTGAGCTGCAGGGCTTAATCACAGATGAAAAACTTTTTTCGTTATTTGCTGAGATGGCTAAAGAATTTGCCAAAGTGTATTTGGTTTATTCGTATGACTGTGTCACTAATATTTATTATGAGTGTTGCACACTCCTGATACAGACTTAGCTTCCGGATTGGATGCTGCTGCAATGCATTGTGGTAATTCTGCATGTTTCTTTGCCAATTTTTAGACCTTGTGTGTCTCCTGCAGGGACATCGCAAAGAACTCCCTCTTATGCTGGCGGATCTTCATCTACTGGACGTTCCTGGGGGTGTTTGACGCCACAGTCTTCTTCTTTGGGATTTACTTCCTGTTCGACGACACCACATTCACCAGCAATGGACAGGTAAGGTGGGAGTGCCGCAGAGGTTACCCACCTGAGGACTACAAAAAGAGTAACCGTAGGGATTTCCTCCTAACGACGATCCTTATAAAGAAGATTGAGTTGTAGCATAACTTCTCCACATACTTCCTTGTAGGCAAAGGCCAAATATGAGACATTTTGATCTGTGCGTGGCATCGTTAGCGTGCATCTTTAAGGAGGTGACCGCATGACTCTGGTGCTACCGAAAGTCTCACACGTGCAGACACTCATTCACAGGGGACTTCTCATTCACGTCTGTGACACAGTAGCTCGTTACGTTGAGGACATCTGTCTTACCGTTTATTTATATCACATTAACCGTTTTATTTTTTTTTTCAGTTTCAACATCCTGATTTTTACTCTTTTTTTTTCTTCTTCCTCCTCTTTTTATTACTGTTGTTGTTATTTGTTTTGCGCCTTTACTTCTCCCTCTTTCCTCAGCTATTGACCACCAACACACAAATGGTAAGCCTGTCCCTGTCTCTCGGCTTTCTGTTTCAGTTTCTGTTTCACTGTTTCCCCCATAGTGCATTGGTCCCTCGCATTACGCTCCGCCGATATCTTTTCCTCCCGTCCCCAGTTTTCCTCACACCCTGCGGTTGGTGTAGGCAACCCTCATCCATGTCTCGCTGTTCCATTGTGGTAGTTTCCGTAACGTAGGACCACGTGTCGTCATCATGCGTGAAGTGTGACACTGGTTACCATACGTGTGGAGTGATGGTAACAGTCGGAACCATGTAGAGCTTGCAGGACACATCTCTACTAACTTCAAGGGCAAAGGATAATTCAACGAAAACTGCGGAGGTGCATTTCTCTCGCAGAGCACGAGTGCTGCTGAAGGGTATTCATTTATATCTACAAGATTGCATAATCAGTGTTTCATAATTATGCATAACGTGCATTTAGACAAACTAAATCAACTTCTGAATCTGTTTTATTGATTGGTTTCGATGTACGTGTTTAAATGGCGCAAACGAACACTAATAAAATTATCAATCATTTTGGCGATCGCAAGTTAAGGCCCATTAACTCCTTGCACTTTCTGAATTTCATTTGCCTTTGAAATGATCAAAAAAATATTCCATGTTGTTTGTTGGAAGACGCAGTAAGAGCACAAACAGACAGTAAGGAGATGAGTATTTTTACATTCATTAGAGGCCTATTTGTAGTATAGGTGTTCTTTCAGGGGTAATTTAGTCAGTAATAATAAATTACCAGAGCAAGTATGTATTCTAGCGAATTGTCATTAGGACAGCAATAACGTTATTCATTTTTACACTTGGGGTAGGACTGACCTTTCTAATAGCTATGCATCTATATCGTATGGCCAGTTCACTCAACAATAAGAATGGCTTGTCGCAATCTTGCGCTATTTGCACCATGGTTTTTCCAAAGTTCAACGCTGTAGGAACAGCACTGACGTAACCCTGATACTGGCTGCGCGCGGTTGTGTGCTTTTCTTTTCGGTTTTCTGGAAATGAAAGAAATTGATTTTTACGATTTGGAATTATGGATCATTTTGAGGTGAAACTGCAATGTGCAAAACAGTATTAACCTTTCCCTTCGCTGCTGATCCAGTCTAGCCTGGATCCTTTCCCAGAAAGCATAGGACACATGGCAGGGGAAAACCCTGGGTAGAGTGCCAGTGTAAACACAAGCTGTCAGCACATTTGATAGAGTACTAAGTAAATGTATTCAAGATCGATACCACATAACCACTGAATACAGTGAAAGCAACTCAAGGTTAGAGCTGTGACATCAAACGCCAAACAAGACGTTTAAAATGCAAAAAGGTCACAGGGTATTTGTTGGGCGTCCCTAGGTCAGAAGAAGTGTTTCGCAGTATACTGTACCTGTTGGCGAGTTTCGTTTTTATGAACCCCAGGTTTCTAACCCGACATATAAATTCCGGCGAGGTGCTCGCAATCACCCGCTGGATGCTGAACTGCAGAAATGAGGTGTGTCATGTGCTAATTGGCATGACGGATTAAAAGTGCTGCTGCTGGCCCCAGCTCGCTGTCTCTGAAATTCAATTACCGGAGAGGGGCTGGAGCGCGCTCCGGAGCTTCGCGTGCACACGGGGTTTCAAATGCGTTTTTAACAGGCCGTTTGGATTTAATATGTAGCCATCGTTTTTTTTTTTCTTCCCTTATTTAAATGAGGTTTTTTATAGCAGACAGATGGGGCCGGTCGGGAGCCTGATTATTACACACGTTGCGTTGTGTTGTTCTTACAGATGTTTGGCAACTGGACGTTCGGGGCGCTTGTCTTCACCGTTTTAGTGTTTACCGTCACACTAAAGGTAACTCCCTTGTCTGCGCCGAGTATGTATTACAACATTAACATTGCACCGATGTTAGCTCTGTTTAATTTTTCTTTGTTGATCAATTTTAGCTGGCCCTGGACACGCACTACTGGACGTGGATTAATCACTTTGTCATTTGGGGTTCTTTACTCTTCTATGTTGTCTTCTCGTTGTTATGGGGAGGCATTATTTGGTACGTTTCTCCTTCATACATGCATTTGCAGCCAGAATTTGAATCTGCACTTTTCCATAATTGCAAATTAATCTGCTTACATGCAGTACTGAGCAAAATACATAAAACTGCAAAAGAAAATATTTATTCTTTATGTTGCCGTAAAACTGACTTTATGTTTTATACCTGAACCTCTCCTAAAGTCAGCCCAGAATTTTCAGCAACAAATATGCTTGTGGGAGTTCTACTTACACAAATATGTTCTGAAGGCAGAGTGAAAAATGATTGGTTCAGAGAGATAACCAATCAGATTGTATAGGAGGCAGATCCAAGTGACTAGAGGAGGCGAGACCAAGACATTTGATTGGTTGGTCTGACATCTGACACAAGATCTGATTGTTTATCTCTCTCAACCAGTCATTTGTTATTCTGCCCTCAGAATATATTTGTGTAAATATAACAGTAAGTAAGTATAACAGTATGTAAGTATAAGCAACAAAAGTGCCCATGTATTTCGACCACAAGCAAACAGTGTTTGGTTAATTAAGATCTCACTAAATTATTTAACTATGTTAAATGAGCTGGTGGTGAAATTTAATGAATAAATAAAATGGATGATATGCCCCTAAAGAGAGGTTTAGGAACCTAAGCTGTGATCTTCATGCCATCCAACAAGATACCAGTACCTTTTTGGAGAATGGAATGTCTTGTTACTTTTAATTGTTACTGTTCATTTGCATCTATTCTAATGCTCTCCTGTTTTTTATAAACAATTGTTTGATAGTCTGTACATTTTTTTATTTCATATTTATTTTGTATGAAATGATAAATCCAGTATTTCAAAACTTAATAATTTGGGTATCAGTGGATGTAAAAAAAACAGTCTGGGAATTCAGTGCCTCTGGTTCTCCCTACAGGCCCTTCCTGAATTACCAGCGGATGTACTACGTGTTCATGCAGATGCTGTCCAGCGGGCCAGCCTGGCTTAGCATCATCCTGCTGGTCAGCGTCAGCCTGCTACCCGACGTGCTCAAGAAAGTGGTCTGCCGGGCCCTCTGGCCGACCACCACCGAGCATATCCAGGTGACCTGAACACACCGAGTCTTAAGCCTCTTAACAAAGCTTAGATAGGATTAGATTAACTAGACTGCTCAGAATAAATGTTTAAAATACATTTGTCCACTGGCCTTTAGTTTTATATTTGCTATGGATATTTTCCCAGTGTTTTGCAAGTGTTTTAAAATTATTGCTAATATCTAAACTTTTGTTTTCACTTTTTAACATATTTGTTGGGTGGCTTTATTCACTGAAACACTTCTAATGAAAAAAATCTGGATTGTAAAGTATTGTTGGATTTTAATATGAATTAAGCTTAGGAGAGTGAACTGATTTTTCTCAGTTGGCTTTGAGACCCTTACACCTTAGATACACTTTCCTCCTGTATTTTCCTCCTTAAACTGAAGCCATAAAAGTAACATCTGCAGCTACCACTGCCTCACCAGTTAACATTGACTTCACAGATATGAAACAAATATGCGCCTTTAAGCTCAATCGCACGCGCTTCCTTTATATGTGAACCAGTTCATTCTGAGCTATTAAAACCGAGTAGTTATTGGATTTTGGTATCATGGTTATGTGACTCGCTGTAATTCACGAGGAACAAACAGCTAAAAGTATGTGAAAAAGTCTTCATTATGGATTAAAATAAATTCAGGAAATTAAATGGCTAGGTGAGATACAGTACCTGTCAAAAGTCTGGGCAGTGCAACTGAATATCATTTGTTTTCCAAAACGATAATGACCCTGAGGACACCTTGAGGTGTATAAATTAGTATAAAGTATTATCTTGTGAACAAGGAAAGAGATGGAGTGTTGTGATGGTTTATCTGGTCCCCATAATCCCTTGATCTAAATCCTATGGCCTCAAAGAGTAAGAGCAAGGTAGCAAACTTGTGCCCAGGGCTTGTGGAAACTCCTTCAGGACTGCCGGAGAAGCATTCCAGATGGCTATATCTGTAAACTGGTTGAAAGAATGCCAAGAGTCTGCGATACTCGAAGCAGAAGGGGGCTGTATCAGAAATCTAAAATTTGAGACAACTTTGAGATGTGGAACACTTCACTTAGCCATTGCAATATTTGATATGTATTACTTCATTGGCCTGATAGGCCGTTCACTATAGGGTGAATAACAAAGCTGGAGACAAATGCATTAAAAGCAGATATGCTTAGACTTTTGACTGATACTGTAGGTGAGATCAACATTAACTGACTTGATAAAGGGTGTTTTAAGATTTCCATTTTTATTGAGTGCTAAATTCTCGTAGGGAGGAGTTTATGAAAACAGTGGAATGTCCCAGCTGCAGATTTTACTCCTTTGCCGTCTTCCTCTTCCCTCTTCCTCACCCTCCCCGGGATCCGCCGTGCCTCCCCTTCTCTCTCTTGGATCCTCCGACTCGCTCTCCCGGGACACGGCAGACTAAGCGACAGTGCCTTGCTGTTGAGCGGTCCGCCATCTTTATGCTGTCACAAACCCCCAGCAGTATAAGTTTCTAGAAGAGCGGGAGGTGAATATTTCACAGTTTCTGCATGATAACGTCTGTGGCGGCTGCCCGATGCTCCTCATCGCTATCACCGCTTAGTGCTGCCTCCCTGGGATCCTTGTTACTGTTCTTTAACTTCTGCCCACCAACATGTTCCTAACCACTGGTATACATGTAATTGCGGCAGACGAGTAATCCAGACTTTAATACTTGTGGAAATCTCCCTTTCCAATGCAAATCTTAGCACTGCAGATGTACAGCGACAGTAGCTAAATCGGAACGATTTTGATACATTACAAACATATGCAGCAAGCGACGTGGTTTTCAGCAGTGGTTGGCAGTTGGTGATGGTGTCTCCTGGTGTTCTGACTTTGCATTGCATGCAGAAGGACATTGTGTTCGTGCGTGCATGCTTGTGTGTGTGCCTGAACGCATTTTTCTTTTTAAGTTCATTTGTGCTTCCCCATGTCAGAACTCGAGACGGATTCTAAATGCTGGACCGGTACCAGAAGTGAACCACAGTACCTTTTCCCCAAAGTATTTGACGGGGAGCCTAAGGCAGTTCAGCACAAGCAAATTATACATTTGTGCCTGCGAATGCTAGGTGTTGCTCCAGTGGTTGGGAAATCACACCCAGTGTGCTGAACCAGATGATTAGAGTCTTAGATACAGATGCAGCAACAGGGGCACTATACACATCACACGCACCACCCACAAGTGCTCATAATGTGTCTATATACTGCTAATATATATATTAAAGAATATAATATTTATTTTAAAATATAGATATATAGCAATGAAGTGCTGCCACCTTGTGGCTGGAGTGAAATTGCAGGCAGAGGTTTAATCATATATCCATCTATTTTTAAACAAGCACTCATCCAATTAGGTCGTGCTGCCAGTTTTGATCAGCATCACAGATTAACATAGAGCACACGCTGGACTGGTCCATAGTGCAGCACTGGGTACTTACACATGCACTTTGGGAGGGAAATGACCTTAACCTAAAGAGGAGGGCATAGAAGCTCCATTCACAGACTGCATGCTAATTCTCCACCTGCAAAGCCACAGCTGCTGTCTACTGAACCAGCTTTAGTACCTCGTCTTGCTTTAGTACCTTTTACATGGGCTTATGGGTAAAAAGACTCCATTTTGTTTAGAAAAGTCATTCATGTGCTCTTCGATCTGGCAGAAAATATCTTATCCCACAAAGCTCATCTGAACAGCGAGAAATCATGAACAACAAAGTGTGAAAATACTGAAGACTACACAAAAGAAAGGCATTAACGATCATAACTCGTGATTTTTATACGCTTCCAATGCCATTCTTGGAAGTAACAGGAAAAATAGAGATTGACTCTGTGTAGGGGTTTGCCAAGACTCATTTTTTTTGGTTCACAAGTACAGCCTCTTCTGTGGTCTTTGCACCATGAGAACATTCTGGAAAAATACAGGGTCAGTTTAGGACCTGGTACTGGATTTAGCCAGTGCTAAATCTCCCGTGCTTCCTGCAAGGTGGCAAAGTTAGGCCATATGCCTGCCCCTGCTGTTTACAGAGCATGGAGGAAGACTCGACCTTGGGGACAGCTGTCACCAACAGCCAGGGCTTCCTCCTTGATGACTTGCCCCCCATAGAGGGCTGACCAAGGCCCTATCTATAGCAGAGTCAGGTGCAAGCCAGACTTTTTTGCTGGTGCTGGTCTGTTGCCTTTTGTGAAGGACTTGTACTGGCGAGTTTCTGATTGGTCAGTTAGTTAATTAGTGCTCATATTCAGTGTGTCACCTCAACATACAGCCATGATTGTAATATCATTAAGAGTTTCACACAGACAGTTTTGTTTAAAATGCTTCTTCAAAGTTTAAACCCTTAGCATATGTTAGCTAGATGCCCTCAGTCAAATTCCTAGAAAAGTATATTAATGGCTTAGCTTTAAATACGAATTACTAGTATTAGAAATTTTTATTGCCACCCACAGGATTGCAAATGATTTTCTTCAGCAGGACAGCTCCATTAAAAAGCAGCTACTGCCCTCTAGTGTCTGGAGTGGTATTGCGGATAGGATATTTATTCTGTGTGTAAATTACCTAGATCTAAACAAGCAAGAGTAATGGGGAATTCCTTTCACCCATGTGTTTCACCCACTTATATTGTATCAGAATACTCACACGGGTATGCTTTATCCAACACATACATTCTTCATGCCCTTACTATTGGAAAGAATGAAGAACATCAAAGAAAATTACTGGCCCTCCTTTGTGGAATACGCAGTGATTTCGGATGTCCTGTGGGGAGGGGCACCAAGGAGTCATGGAGAACCTTGGGGTTTTTTTGTGTTCTGATCTTCTTTCCAGCACACACCACATGACCAGGCCATTGGTCAGCTTCCTCTGCAGTGGTGGCCAGTGGTGGCCATTGATATTTTTGAAGCATTTGGCTCTGGTATGAGTTTTTGATTCTGTAGGTTAAGTGCAAGTGAGAAAGTTTAGTAAGTGACCACCTAATCCATGTCAGGGAGGACGATTTGAGCCATGGCAGGGTTTGTAAACTACCATTTTAACCATTTCAATTAAAAGGACCCGGATTTCACTTAAAGACTGAGTTCTTGCTGTGTGCTGATTGGTCAGTCTCCAATAATCATGCATATGCCACTAACG